>NNCF01126155.1:43966-98458 GCA_002313205.1 Laupala kohalensis | reverse complement strand
GAAAATCCTTTCAGATGGTTTCACACGCCGTCAGCGCTTTCGCGTCCTTCTCCACTCCGTCTCACCCTCCAATAAATCGCGTGCGTGCTATTTCCGCGTGCGTTATCGCGACGGCGAGAATAGCTGCGCGCGTCGCGGCTGCGCGCCTCCAGTCGTGATGCGTAGGCGATGACGGAAGCACTGGAGGGAGAGGGAGTGCGAGTGTGTTCGCGGGAGGAGGGTAGGTATTGTCGCCTGAGCTGGACGCCGCCGCCACCACCGCGTATTTATGAATAATCAATAACAGCGTAAAGGGACGAAAGGAGACCATAGAACTCTTGGGGAAGGAAGATCCCTGCGACAGAAGAAGGGTTTCAAATACGTTACAACGTACGGTTCCTTTTAGAATGAGAAGACATAAGTTGTTGTTAAAGTACAGAAATTGATAAATAAAACCGACGGTGGTGAATGGTGAAACTACTGTTCACTTATTATGTCGTTCCTCTCTTTTTAAAAATTTTTTTGTTTTTAAATTGTTTATGGATACCAATAGGTTTTTTTTTAATTTCTTGGTTCCGTTGCCACTGAGCTTGGTGCATTTTAAGTTGTGACAAGAATTGCTTCAAAGTGTACATCATTATTTCAGTAGCAATGCTATAAATAAGCTTCTTTCTTAAGTTTGTTTGTACTCTGATGAAAAATTATATCAGAACAAACTTCTACTTATTTATTAGCCAGCATGGAAAACTACTTTTAGAAACGACTTGCCGCGGCCTCACAAGAATTCGAGGAAGAAAGCAGCAGGAAAGTTTTCTTTCGTTAACTGAGCAATAGTTTCCTCGAATGAATTACCTGCAGTAAAGCTACAGACTGTGCCTCCAAATCTACGGATTTTTTAGAATAAAATAAAGGATATTAATGTAGAGATAAATAATACGTAGATGTTTCGTAATTATTTATGGTTTTTGTTTTGTATTATGTATATCTGTTAAAATAAGTATGTTGTTTAATACGGCCACTAAGATAGTTTTCCCAAAGTAATACAATAATAATTATTATTATTATTTTGTGCCCATACCCAAAGACCCAATGACTTCTTTATACGCCATAAATCATAAGAGTAGCGCCACAGATTCTACTCATTTCAATGGAGAGATTCCTGTATTTCAAATATTATTCCTGCTTCTTTTGATACAATATTGATCCGAAGGTATTCATACATCAATCAGCAGACATGTTTTCTTTCATTAATGTCAATATCAAATTATTCGCTTTGACCTCACGGTCAGTATGAATTTCTTGGTCATACAGGATAGTGCAACCTCCCATTGTCGTGTCTGGTACCGGTTTGTGATGATACCGTTCATTGCTAGGGGTTTTCACATCTTTCCATATCTGCTTATGAAAGAGCAGAGGTTATGACATAATTATTCTTATTATTATTATCATTATCATTTCTCTTCTTTTCCACATTCCAATAGAATGGCTGCTTATAATGTACAGGAAATCTGCTAAGTATCTTACAGTACTACTGTTATGACTGAAAAAATTATTATTATTATTATTATTATTACACATTATTAATATTTGTTCACCTTCTAAACAAATTAAAGGTTTCGACTTGTACGGTGTCAATGTCTTTGGTGGTTTAAATGTATCTTTCATTTGTTGGTAAACGTATTTTTACAGCACTTTTCCTTGTTTCTTTGTTGTTTCACGAGTTTCGCAATCGGTCATTCTCTTATTACGAACTGTTTAAATCGCTGATACAGACTCATAAAGAACAATTCAGTCTCTCTCTCCGTCGCAGACGCAGTATTTTATGACGCAGTTGTAAACTCGATAGTAGCGTTGAAGCGGAAATCGAACCACCTTCCCGGTTGCTATTTTTGTCGTCGCTCATTACAATTAGAGAGGTGGACAGATGAAGGGTGGCGAGGGAGGTGGCGGTGGGGCTGGAGAACGACCGGGGGCGGAACAGGTAATTTGCGCTTTTCCTGGATGAGATGAGGTTCCGTGGCTCTCTGCTCCCGTCCGCGCACCCTCCCTCTCACGCGAAATTACGCCCTCCGGGGGCGTAAATTGCTTCTGAGAAGTCTGACCTTCCGATGCTGGGGGATGCTCGAAATGTACACCGTCCAGGAGTTGTAAACATGAGCTTGTTTTTTCAAAGTGACTCAGAATATTGAACGTTAAAGTTCAGTCGCGCTACTGTTGACTCAGGGCAAACTATTAGAATTGTGAGGGACAGATGTATTGTAATACTTGTTTCTGACTGATGCTGGAGAACTACTTCTTTCCATTTTATTACTATGGTTTACTTTGCTACTTTTGGGGTCGTGACGAACTGTTTAACCCGCTAATAGCCTGTAGCCCAGAGATTTATAAGATGAGGGGGTCCTCAAAAATCTGTTGCTAGTAACAAATATTTGAGGAGCCCCTCATTTTAAATTCGTTATAACAGGGACCTCTCAAACCCTAAATATTGCAAACATTTTCTCTGTCATTCTTAAAATGGGAATGAATTTCTCAAATATTGCTCTAGTTAAATAATAATAAAACGTTGGATGAAGAATGTGCTGAATAATTTTATTTGTACACCATCCAATTACATCTCGTATGTGTTTAATTATTACAGTCTATATTATTTTATTACGGTGGTGGTTGGTTGAACGAGAAATATAAGTTCATAAGAAATCATTGAAACAAAATCATACCTAAGACGTATCCCAACCCTTCAATGAATCCTAAGAAACTTAAACTAAGGTTTCTATAAACCATTCAGAGTTATATAATCATGATTTTGTATAATTTCATTACTTTAGGTTCTGACTTAACATTAGGTTACATTACATTCTGATAGGTAAGGGAATGGTTGCAACAAAACAAGGGTCACAAAAAAAATTCTTTTTCCTTGCATAATAACAAAATAAGAAGATAAATAATGAACCCAACTCCCAAATATCTATAAAACACACACGATATAAAATGTCTAAAATATTAGTACAGAAGGTAACAAGAAATAAATTATATATACGGAATAAATTATCTACATGAGAACCACAAGACACAATGTATTTCAACATAAATTATAATTGCAATTATTTCATTTATGTGTCCGGTGAGGTATGTTTTTCAAGTTGAAATCACAATAAGTACACGTTACTCTGTTTATTTACGCCGAATTATCATATTTTAGAGATGTTAATTCTACCTGCGGTACTCCTTCCTTAAGATTCTGGTTGGAAAAGTGTAAAACGAACACTTTCAATATCAGCAATTTTCAACATGGACTTTTCCTCATAATTGTGCGATGATTTTTTAAAATATACTTGTTTAAGTGTTCGTTGATTTAGGGTTTTGTGGGAGGTGCAATTTCTCTGTATACTTTGAAAGTATAGTTATGAAGTATAGTGAAAGACCTAATTGCGAAGCGTTTTAATGTAATGCGAGTATATTCAATTACTTGTTTTGTAAACATTTTAATAATACGGTTAGGTAGCGAGTACTAGAATCCATATGATTAGTGATAAGCTGTCTCGAGTTCTCCTTCTACTCATAAGAATACATATTCTAATGGAGAAATATCAATCCATTCGTGTATATGAAATATCACCCTCATGAGACATATCTCATATTAACATATCGTTAAAGATAGGTTCTCCTGGCTTCATTATCCAGAAATGTTACTTGAAATGAATTATATATATAATTTATTGTATATTATAGATTATTAATATTTTTTCGTGTTCGAATACTATCATTGTATGTAACACTCAAGCTTTTTGTACAGAACGAAATAAAAATTCTATTCTTGTCAAATGATACACATACACAAATGTTTCAAAATGAACTACATTCCCAACTGTTTTCACTATTGCAACACACAAGTTTTCGGTTGTTGCCCTTCAGTCAATATTCCCGGACATTTACGATGAGGTGTGGTTTTGTGGGAATGTGCTGTCGTATAAACATAATACACAGTGAGTAATAATATACAAATATACCGATTTTTAACGAAAACATCGCGTTTGACATTCGGGATTTGTTTTAATCTTTGTACGGTTACTCATTGAAAAATGTTTCTCTCTTGCTTCAATTTTTAACATATATATTAAATAGAGAAATATGGTTAAAATTTTGTTTAGGTTAAAATTAGGAAAATTAGGATTGCCTGTCATTGCAGCAATTTTAACATGGCAAATAATTTAACATTTTTGTGAATCACCGCGGGAAACGTTCACTCTTAATTAAAACTTAATTAATTTTTTTTATTAAAAAGAAATGAATACTTACATTTCGATATTTTTAATTTCGCACCACGAGCAACGTACATTTCTATACATAGTAAATCAAAGTTACATCGCAATTTTTCCGTTATTATGAACTCCGTTGCCTGAATTCATTGATACCTAGTATTTGTTATTTTTTGTGAATATTCTGTTTTTAGAACTATTTTTCTGTGCATACTTGTTGATCAATCATCTAACCAGACACTATTTCTCCGCTCCTTTATTGTTTCTGGCTATTTTATGTGTATTAGAATCAAATGTAATAGTTTCATTTTTTTGTGAAAATAAGGCACACTACGTTTTTGAATGAAAATCATGATTTCTGGCTGATATTTTTTCCTAATAATTATTATCAGGTCTTAATTCACAATAGTTCAAGTTATTATATAACACCAGTGCATTCCTGTTATTTCGTAAACTTAATATTGTATTGATAAAATACAAAATGAAAATAAGAAATAAGATACAAAAAATGAGAAAATATCAGTTACTTGTATTTTCTTATAATACATACTTTTAGTATCTTATAGCACATATGAAAATGAAACGTTTTCATTATGCAAATGTGTGATTCCGCGTTACAATATACTGGTTTTGTAAAATACTTATTCGACGTAGATTCGAGTGCCATTTTTATTACTTATTGCATTTTAAGTCCAGAAATCTTGTTCAATCAACACAATTATTCGAAGTCAATAAAACAAAGTGAAAAAAAACATTTTTTTTGTGTGGAAAACTATTGACCACGGTAACGACCAGTTCTACATGGGTTTACTCATTAGATACTCGTAATACATATTGGAAGGAACAGCGTCTAGAAAATAATCCGTAATGCCGTATCCAAGTTACAACTGCGATTTGCAAGCCTAAGAGGGTTAACTTTTCCATCATCACAGCCATATGAACTTACATTGAAGGAAAAAAAACTACAATATTATTCTGGATCCAGTGGGAATTGATCCCGGCATTTTTTTTCTTGGCATGTAATATTTTTTATTTTTTTTATTCACTAATGCTTTTTTATATAATCGTTTTTACATATAATCGACTTGCTCAATTTTACACTCACCCATTTTTACACCTCGCAATTTTACTTTACACGCCCCCCCATTTGGGGCTACGCCCCAGCAAGCTCTTTGGTGGGTTCCAACCCCCCACACGACAACAATTTTTTGTTGCATCGCCCCAGTCAGGCTCCGATTGTGGAATCTCCCAGATTTCGACTATCGACTAAAATGTGTCGCTGTTATTCGCAATCCAATGCTTTGTTATAAAGACCCTCCCCCCCGGTGGCTCAAGAAAAAAGGGCTAGCATGCTTGCTCGCCACCTAGTCACTCCGGGTTCAATTCCCGGCGGGGCCACAGAAAAAACATTGTAGTTTTTCACTTCCAGTTCATGTAGCTATGACTACGGAAAAGCGAGACCTATTTCTTCTATACTCCTAGTATCACTAACCATTACTATTACTTACGATTCGTACTAACTGCATCACATGGGCAAAGTTGGTGGTAAACTGAGCTAACAGGCCCACCTACTAACATTAGCACTACTGCCCACCTCCTACCTCCTATTGTCCCATGTAGATAAGCTTCAAAAGCACGCTACATATCCCATTTACAAATACTACAAAACAAAATGCCTCCTTATGGGATAAACATAATGTTATTTTCAACTTTAAGCGTGGTAGTGTGGCGCGTATAAATAAAATTGTAATTGTGCACACATCTGAGTCGAGGACTACAGTTAACCAAGCGAAGAATACCTGACAAATAACGTTATTATTATTGCATGATAAATTAAAAGGCGTTTCTATATTGCTCATTGTTTTATTGGTGTATAGCTTTTTCGGCTGCATAGCAACCATCATCAGTAAAATACTGACGATGGTTGCTATGCAGCCGAAAAAGCTTTATACCAATAAAACAATGAGCAACATAGAAACGCCTTTTAATTTATCATGCTTTGATAATGTTGCTAAAGCTCCACAATTACCAAGTTATTATTATTATTAGCAAAACGCCCATCTCACTTAATCATTCCACCAGCCATTGACTAAAGATAGTTGAACATTTCTATGGATACATGATGAACGGGAAGTGGATATTTTGATGACACTTTCGCACTTTGATCGGGGTGTTCGCTCTACCCGAACTTGTACTATTTATAAGATAGATTTCCCATTACTTTTTTATCAGGAACGCGAACCATTCCGTTACCAAGAACCGATAGAAAACTCATATTACACTTTACCTTTCAGTAAATTCGCAGTGTTCTGAAACTGGAAACAAAACAAAAATAGGTTCTGCAAATTCGTTTCCATCATTTGTATCTCGAGATAAATATCAAATTTCAATTAACAATCTTTTAATTGTTACCGACAATGAATCGTTACTGCAAATAGTGAATAGTCATTTCCATGGGATCATATTTTTTGACTGTACAAAACATTTTAATTCTTAAGACTATCGAAAAAATGTATCCATAAATGAAATAAGTAGCATTATGAATGTGTACGAATATTAATTATTTACCGTGTATATTATTTTTTTTATAAATTGCGGTTTATCATTCATTTCGTTTGAAAATGTATCATGACGATCATCAAATAAATAACCGAATCACAAAAGCATCTTTTTTATTTTCGGTTTTAATTTTGGTTGTGCAAATCTATTGGAACCGGAACTGACCCTTATTTTGACGTGATCCGAGTCCTTGGTTGTACTATTTACAGAATTACTCAAAAATCTCTGACGCTGTCTTGAAAGTGAAGTCTCAGACGTCATGTCAACCAAATCCATTTCGCAAACCTGTAACCTCTCATCCACTTGCTTCAAATTGCGCCGGCGCATAGACCACGAAGTAGGTGCCCGCGTATAAATAACTGGATGCGCCCAAGTGGTGGAAGCCGGAAGGGTGGCGTAGGGTGCGGGGAGAAGCTCGCTACGGGCGAAGTATTCGGGGACACAAGACTCGATGCGCCAGTCGGTTATCATTCCGCCCAGCAAGCTCTTGGCCACAGTTCCAATTTATTTCCATTCAGATCTATTTTGTTGGAGAGATGGCCAATTGTGAGCGGCCGTAGATTAAGTCGCATCGGAAATAGAGCGTGGAGCATGTGTTGTAAGATGGGACGATGTGAGTCAGGAGTGGAAAAAGACGCGAGCATATGTCGCGTATGGAAGATGAGAATAGGCGTGTAGAATGTTGGATGAAGGTAATCGAAAGGTAATACCTACAGCGGTGGTCTAGTGATAGCGTCTTCGCTTCCACGATCGCGCTGAGCGGTAGGACGTGAGTTCAAACCCTGCTCGGCCGAACTAGCTGAGGTTTTCAGCTGGGTTTCCCTCAACAGATAAATATCGGTTCGGTGTCATACTTTGCCTGGCAACGCAACATCTCTCCTTCCCAATTCCCTCTCCCAAGTCTATCGGTTTGGTGGAAGAGCATGCCTCGTGGCATGAATCTCGCCAAAAGTCATAAAATAAATAAATAAATATGAACGTAAAATGGATGTAAAATGATCTTTTAAGTCCATCATTCACTCTCGCTGGTGAAGAAATTGATTATTTTTATTTAGTGGTGGAAAACATACAACAATATGTTGGCAAGCGGTAATATGGAAGACAAGGAGTATGTAACTATTATATAAAGTTAATCAACGAAGATTCCAATCTCGAGTCGAAAAGTCGCATTGAAAAACGCAAAAAGGACGTAAGTGATAATTTACTTTTCCGTAATCGAGAAATAATACATGTGAACGTGAAATGGATGGGAGATGATCTTTCTAGCAAATCATTCACACTCTCAGATGAAGAAATTGAGACTATTTAGTGGTGGAAAATATACAACGAAATGTTGAGTAGTGGGAATTATGAAGTGATATTACGTGTATCTATGTATTTAGAGAGGAATATAATATATGGGCAATAAATTACTCGGGATGCACCACTAAATTAACGGAAATCTGTTTTAAGCAGATTAAAGAAATTAGAGAACAGAACAGATTTATGGAACAAAGCACACATGAACGCACATTGAATTAGAAGAGCTCAGTAATTGCTAAACCAAAACATTGCTCATATTGTTTTTTGGTCTAAATGTGGAAAAATTGAAAGCATACAGACTGCAAAATACTTAGGAAGAAACCATTTTATCATTTATCGAAGGAAGACAACATATTAACCTACATTTGATTCAGACAAGTTTGAGTGATATAAACGTCATGAATGAGGAAGAATCGTATGGATTTCCAAGGGAACAGAAAAAAATATTTTAAAGATTTATTATTTGCTAGTTATCTT
This sequence comes from Laupala kohalensis, assembly GCA_002313205.1. Classification (NCBI taxonomy): domain Eukaryota; kingdom Metazoa; phylum Arthropoda; class Insecta; order Orthoptera; family Trigonidiidae; genus Laupala; species Laupala kohalensis. Next base: position 89,885 of record NNCF01126155.1, on the reverse strand, counting down.
TCTTGCACTATTAAAANATATATATATATATATATATATATATATATATATATATATATATATATAATTTCTGCGGAATTATGATGATTAACGTTATACATAGATGATTCCTCTTGTATCATATAAAATTTGTGCGATCCATTCAAGGAATTTCATTTTTTTAGAACTGGAAACATTCAAATATAAGAAGAAGATAAGAGGCACATCCACACCCCATACAAGACTCCTTACTTAATAGGTAGTTACACTTCAAAAATACGGTTTCACGAAATGTCGTTTACGAGGATATATATCGTGTTAATGAGGGAAATGGCTTGGAGAATATTAATCTAGTTTTTCTCATCTACTCTAAATTCAATTGGAAACATTTCTTGGTGAGGTATGTGTTGCTTAAGTCAACGAACGTTAGAACAAATTATCGTCTATTTAAAACGTTTGAAGTTTTGTACTAAAAATCCTTTTTACATCGTTTACTGGCATGTTGAAAAACTTAAATAAGTTCTAAGTCACTCATTTTCCTTAAATTATTTCTTAATTTTTATGAAAGTTCCTCATTATCCGACAATTTTTTTCTTCTCAATTTTTCACACCGGACAACACCACAGGACAATATCTAGTACTGCAGATAATATTAGCAAACGGAATTCGAAAATAATTCATCGAGAGGAATCGCTTGCATTAGATGCATAGTAATTTCCTTAGCGAGTTCGATTAAAATTTTATTATCGCATCAGAAACAGACATGCTCCTATAAATGTCAAATATTCCATTATATGCTATTGTAATAATCGATTGTGGAAGTATTGCTATAATACAGAAAATATAAATCATTTGGGTAAATTCTCTATATGACTGACTTCTCAAAATTTTACATTTTAAATATTGTTTCTTCAATTTCAAAGATAACTTTTTTGAACTTGGCACACTTAATGTTCATTAATTGCAGTATTATGTAATAGATACATAAATGTTATTTTATTTTTAAGACCATAACTTGATTATTATGTTTTCCAACTACTATTTGTTTATTTCTTGTTTTGTAAGTAATTAATGGGAATAGTTTTGCAATTTTAACAGCTCAGTACTAACATGCCATTGAGTTTTAGGAACTAGTATTATAAAAATTAGATTTCAGATGAATTATTCAATTTCTTAAAAAATCATTTTCGTTTACAAAAACATTGATAATTTCATTATAAATATTTTTGTTTAAAATGTTCTTGTTTCCAGAGATGCACTTGCTATTATCTAAAGACCCTGAAAATTTTAAGCTTTTTTGTTCTCTGGTTGTCAAGAAAAAGGTTCGTTTATCCTGAAAAATGTATTTTTGTGAAAACTACTACCAACAAAGAATTTTGTGGAAGAGTTTTTAAGATATATAGCTTTTGGAAACAGTCATAATCTCAAATTTGAAAATTTGACAATTTACGCAGAAACATTCCCCTTTAAGAGATGGCAAAGAAGTTTGTCTTCTAGCGCTGGAACATAAGTAAGCGCTCCATTTTTTATTCTATTCAGAACAAAGGTAACAAAAAATAGGAACCGTTAGATACCACCTAAAATTGACAGCGTTCGATACCATCAAAAATTCACGCATGGGAAGAGCGGGAACGCGATTTCGAGTAGAAGAAACAAGGATAACTCTCGGGGAGGTATCAAAGGAAACAAGTAAGTCGAGTGTCAAAATGAATTCGTAAGACACGTGGTGGAGGGAGTAGGGAGTGGAGGAACCTTCTGACCGACTTATGTAAGAGTGCGTTGGCAGCACTCGCTGCGGTACACTGAGGACGTAGCTTAACCTCCTCCCCTTGCACCTGCTGCCCACTTCCCCCGCCACTCAGCTGAGACTTAAAATTGAAACGGGGTGTGCGGAGTGTTCGCGGAAATATTCCCGCTCCTGACCTCAATCCGGAGAATGTCTTCTTCCTACGCGTCGGTGGCTCGCCTGCCAAAGCGAGATATAGTTTGCGACTTTGGAACGCTCACAAAAAAGAATTTCGGACGTCGCCTCGGCGGATTGTGCGAGAAACAAGTCCGGATCATTACCTCACTAAACATTTCTTATTTCTTGAAATGATTCACTAGTCTGGAATTTTGGAAATGTGATCTTCCTAATTGGATCTCATTAAAATTACGTCCGAAATAATTTCGATGTTTTACGAAGTATGAAAGAAATATGATAGAAAATTTTTGTCGATGTATCATTATGTGTTTCACATAGTACTTTACTTAAGAGTATGAATTAATTCTGAACACGAAAGAAAACGTTTGGTTGTAATTTCTTGAAAACTCTTTGAATTTAATGAGTTGCTTTTGTGAGTTAGTTTAAAGTTAATTTGAAAGAGGAAATGAAATCAATATTTGCCTTTTTTTACAATTTATGTCATCAAATCTCAAAATATGTTCGTTGTTTGGAAGTTTTTTTGTTATGTGTTTTTGAAAGATAACCAGAGTTGACGTTTTCCTTATGGTTTCGATCTCCAAAGATCCACATACACAGACCACATACACATACAGGTACCGTTTTTCGTACTCACCATTTATAATCAATACTTGTGTGCCAGTGCGCAAATTTCGCAGTCATTCTAACTCGAGTCATTCTAACCAATCATTGGACACTGTATCGTGAAAGCAGTGAATGACATATGAAACGTTTATCCAGCTTTTAGTTTTTAAGGAAAATGAACGTAATAAACTAATAAATGAACGTGGACTGTATCGATGTTCGAGCGGTGCGTAGTGTCATCTGGGAGGCAGTTCATGAACTACCCACAATTCTGTTTTTGTTTTGAAACTAGAGTAATGCTTTTCTTAACCGGTCTCGGATCAATCGGTCCTCAGCTTAACCGGCCTATCGCGTAGAGCAGTTTATTTTTCTCTGCCAGCGTATGATAGCTAGCAGGTATTGATTGTTGACGTTGATTGTTTGACGGACCTTTCATGCGAAGTGAAGCGGGAGACGCGACGTTAGGTGTGTTTGTTTAATATTTTCGTTTCCTTTTATGTAATTATGTACATACAGTACAATAAAATGAGTTGCAATGACGTCTCCTTTGCTTGTTTATTAATGATAACCTGATGAAGGAGGCTCTTTTTTGAAGATTATCGATTTTTAACGAGGACCTCGGATTAACCGGCCGAACGAGGAATCGGTTAGGGTCTCAGACTGGGTAAGAGGATAGGGTCTTTCCCGATCAGACTGGGTAAGAGGAGTTCTACGGTATTCATAAAACCAATAAAATTGAGTTAAACTTTCATATCCCGTCCCTTTTCTCAAAATAATTAAACTTTGTAATGATGCCTCATTTGTGGAAATTGTTTAAGAATGACGGAGCGGACCGGAATTTTATATAAAGTTATCATTTCGAAATGATTTTAGCGATTAGTTTTTTTGTAGATGTTGCAGACGCGTGGATTGGAGAATTGCAACACCAACTCCTAAGATTAGTTGAAAGAAGTGACTTGGAAGATTGGGCGGAGAAGGATGATACTATTATTTGTGTTTTATCCTTTTTTACTTTTAAGGCGAAGAATCACCTTTAAATTCTATGGACAAATAGTTTTCCATATCGTGAATATGTAATTTTCCTGTATCCAGCGATATGATTTAAGATCGCATCCCTTTCATTTATGTATGTCTGTATATCTTTACGTCAAACAAATCTCACGATCTTCCTCTTGATCATTTGTCCCTTCATTCGCTCTATCGCTGATCATCACCCATAATTTCCGTATCTATATTTTGGGGCGCCGAAGTGTATGCGCTGGATATGGAAAAAAATGTTTGCGGAAAAATGCCATGGTGCTGTCTCTTCGTATACTAAGATTTAAAAATATGATAAATTACTGATAAAATATAATGTATTTTGTATAAATTTTTGCTTCGCCTGATTGAATTAAAAAAACATTAGCTTTAATATAAATTCCAGAGAAAGAAGACTGTAGCGTATCGTAAAGTTTGATTGTCATCGCGCTTATTCTACATGCTGGTCTGTTTTCTAATCAACCCTCCCAAGACGAGAGCGGAGTGTGACGCGCGCGTGATCCGAGTGCGGAAGACAGCGCAGCGCAGCACAGCGCTGAGCTCTTGACGTGAGGTGTCGGCACGCACATTGTGAGCCCCAGTGGCCCTCAGATCAGACGTCACAGCTGTCGCCCTCTCCTTCTGCATATGCTTCTGCCATCTCCACAGCTGGCATCGCCAACCCTATACACGCGCACATCATTACTAATAACGTCAGTCGTAACTTGCTCCCACTGCTACAACACACGACGGTGATTCACTTTGAAGAAAAGATAAAATTCTATTTTACTTCGAGTATAAATAAAATGATAATTTACGACTTGGGAAATGTACATTTAATTTCATCACTACAATGATAGATTGCTGGAGGAGTAACTTAAATTGCCTCATGAGTTTAATGTGTCACTGATGAATATTTGATTAAACCAAATCTGACAATGTATATTACATTAATGTTGCATTACACCATTGCATACACACTAAGTACGTACTAAACGCTATCAAAATTATGATCTACTAATACGCAGTTGTAAAGAAGAACAATATTTTATGTTTCATGAGCTAATACCTCAATTCATGATTATTTAGGACAGCGCTGGCTAACTGGCGGCCCGCAGGACGCATGCCGCGTGAAACTTTGTTTACGGTCCGCGAATGCAACATACGTAAGATTTTTCATCAAACGTTGGGTGGTATAACTTTGTATTGTAAATCTATGTTGTCAGAAGTAATATTTGACGTCGTATGTCCGGTGAGAGCAAACAGAAATTTGCAATCGAAACTACCCCGTCATACTCATACATTACAATATGAAAACATTTTATTATAATGCTAAACATTCATTTTAAAAATATAAGAACGATACTATGTAATTTTCCAGCTTGAAATAATACAAATTGGTCGATGAGAATCAAATTACCGGTTTTCACTGTTTCCTTCATTTTCTTTGAATATTTGCTAGATAAAACTTTTGATAAAAATGAATCTATGCTTTTACAGCAAGCTCAAATATCAATATGTTAAGCTAATATATGAAGTCTGCAAGCTCTCTTTAGTATTATATAACAGGTAAAAGAGCTTGACATACATTAAACCGTGCTAAACTGCATGATACGTGTTGCCATTCTACCAGTCGATGTAGAATGTAGGCACGCAAACCAGTGTTTCTCATATTTTAGGGAGCACACTAACAAGCGTATAATTTCTTATATCATTTTGCATAAATACGATAGTTGGGTATATTTTTTTATTTTCTGTATTCCGGGAGTACACGTCCAGTTTCTTTTAATTTTATGTTTTTTTACTCCAAGAGAGTAAGGTCCCAATATATGGTTCGGTTAGCTTGTATGTAAATCTAGCATTGGTCCTAATGTTGAGCCTTGAAGAATTTCCAACGTTTATCTCTTTAAATGGGAGAATAGGATTTTATTGATTGTTTCACTAATTTATAATTCGATAAATTTACAGTTAAACTACGAGAGTTTCATGATCAAATTAATTATTTCTCGATGTGATATGATTTTACAAGCTACGTGAACTTATCTTATGGAATATTTCCGTCATTTGTTTGTAAAAGTTTATATTTAGATATTCTCGGATGATAAACTGAGTGTCGCTAGTGTTTTGACACTTCGTGGAGGATTACGTTGTGTTTTCCTGATCGTTTAAATATTTTCATCAGAGGATTTATAAACTTTCAAGACAATTAATCATGAAGCGTGGATGTCTGCTATTGCCTAGGCTAAGCTGTGACTCTAGTTGAATGGTCAAAATCAGTAAAACAATGAATTCAATGTAGTATTTCGCATGTCTGCTTATGTAAGATGTTTTTTTAGTATTTTGTGACAGTACAATTCTATTAGTAATCGGGATGCGACTTTAGTCCAGCAGACAAATATTTTATGAGATTAAAAAATCATGAATTAAAATTATTCTGTGGCACTAAAACAATGACCACCAAAGTTTTATTTAGTGTGTGAAAACTATTATTTTTATAATTAATAAAAAAAATTGTCTGCTTGAATAAGTTTGCATCTATATAATTTATATAATGTTTGCTGACAACAAACAACCAGGGTAACAGTTTTGTGGGGCTTTAGGGCTCGTCAACGTCAAGGTCATTAGAGCCCTAGGGTAACAGTAGGATTTCCTATATTAAATGGAGACTTGATCTCGGATCCTATCCTATCCTTACAATGATTTATATCCTCATCCTCTTTTCCTAACACATTGGTGAATATCGCCTAACATTAACAAAGAAGTTTTCTTTCAATGCTTCGCGCATAAATTACTTTGACGTGATTTCTCTTTGGTCGTTTTGTAACCTCTCTTTCCGCTGGCGCCGAAGACGCTAGGGCATGCGATGCGTGGGCGTCTTTGTGGTCGTGCGGCGCCTCCTCGCTGCTCGTTTAGCGTCTTCGCGCCGCTGGCGTCACGTCGCCAGCTGCCAAGTAGGAATAATGGCCCTGATGGGAAGTCACGCAGAATCCTTATGGCGATAGTCTAGATCGCAAGTTCTCTGCCAACAAGTCCACATCTGTTTTTCAGTAATGTGGCGACAAACTAATATATCATTATTTGTTTCCATTCTCAAATACGCTAGGAACGTGATTGATGGTTAAAAAATATCGATTGTGACTGTAATGCACTGTTTAGAGTCTTTCGTGCGAGAAAATTAGTTTCGAGGATTTCATCTGTCTGGTCGCGCGGTAACTTTATTTTGTTATAAGTCGTTAAAAGGTGCTTGGATATAAGCCGTCCAATCTGAAATGTAGCAATGAATGAGTAGAAAATGTGTATAGGAAATAATTCTAAGGGCATGCATCAAATAAGAATATGTGGACGGAACGGTTTAGCTAATTGTCCTGAGAGACACATGTCATGCAGCAGCAAACATTTCATAAAGGATCCAATGGTCATTAATTTGTATGGACACTCACATCGTTACCATCACACCAAGGGCACGAATATGCTTTTTCAAAATTTCACGTTGCTGGAGTTCGAAGTGTTGATGGTTTGAGAGAATTGAGTAATGGCTTAATTGTTACTGTCAGTTTAATCAACCAGATGATGAAAATAACTGAAAGGAAACTTTTCATACTAGACATTGAAACTTACCGCAGCGATGTACAAATGTGTATCGGATGGGTTAAGAAGGAAGATTGAGTGGATGGAGAAAGGAAAAACAATTTTCCGGACCTCCCGCTGCTAAGTTTCTATGACAACCGTGAAGAGAGATATGTTTCATTGCAAATACATCCAAGTGAATTCTAGCATACTAAAAACTTGGATACCTGTAAATGTACACGTCTGCAATAAGTCTTTCAATATAAAATATGAAATACTTCTAAACATACCAGCCTAAAAGTGTCATTTTAAAAGCATTTGATATTTCTATAGAGCTCTGTGAATGATCATCTATTTTGTCTCCGTGAATATTTGACAATGTTCTTAAGGGTGAGGGAGATCAGGCACAGAAAGTATAATACAGAAAATTCTTCATGAAACCAGAGTAGAAGAGAAAAAATATGTATTGTTGTCAACGCTGTGAATGTTTCTTACAATTTTCTGAAAAATGTACTATTTTTGGAATGTATGAAGTATTCTTTTTTCTTGTGGTCTCTTGCACCTAAGAATCACTTCATCGAAGAACCTGTTCGCTTGAACGTAATGACATCTTTCGATGCCACTAGCTCCAGTGTTCTTCTCCACAGATGCAGCTCCGTTGCGCGTCACCCCACTTCGTTTCTCGACCCTAGTCTTTGACGTCTTGGGGTGGCAGACTGCCGAGGGTCAACATGATAAATCCCTGTTTTATGACTGCGTCATTGGGCGATCCTTGCGGCGAGCCATCGCATGTTCGCAAGACGAAGGTGACTGAAGCGAGTGGCGAAGGGATCAGCATGTGAACCGAAGTCGTTTCAATAGCACTTAAACTTGTCGATAATACGAAATGTGTATAAAATATTTTTGGGAATTAGTTTTTCTCAACATTTCTACAATTTTTGAATTCGAATGAGTACAATGGAGGAAAGTATATTTTGAAAATTCTGTTGCGGAAAAGGATTTTTAATAGAACTGTTATCGTACTTCATATTTAAATTTTGTACTCGGTTAAAAGAAATATCTTCTGTAATTGGAAACACCAACGAAACATACAAATGGTTGGAGGAATTAATAAATTACTTTGGTACCCGAATATGAGCTTTTTTTCTTTTGTTATGGAGAAATCAGTGTTATGGTGATTCTGGGTGAACACAGTACCAACTGTATTTCTTTTTTATTCTTTTCGTGTTTTTCCGGAACGCATTGTGGTAAGCTTATTTCTGTGTTCAACTACTTTGTTTTGTTCATCATCCATGATACGATTCACATTAGCTTTCACACTCAAATTATCGCTGAATATGAAGATATTTTTGTACTAATTAACCTTGTTGAATTTTCATTGGTTTCTTCAGTAATGCATTACCCTTGTCACTTTAATTTGTCGGCTCGGCATCGTCAATACCAACAATTCAGTTATTGAGCTTCGCTTTCGATTGATGTTGATGTACGTTTCATTTTAGGCATCGTGAAATCACTGCGATGAAATGCATTCCCCCCTAAATAATATTATTCAGAAATTACATTGAACAGAATTACCTTAACTCACTCAGTATCAAAACTGTGTGTAATTCCGACGATGATTTCAACTTACACTTTATGTTTCAGTTGAAACGAATTGCATTACTATATGAGCCTCTTAAGGTTGTACTAGCGCAGGTAGAATTAAATCACCAAAATATCTTAAAACTGCATAAGTAATCAGAGTAACATGTACTTATTATGATTTCAACTGAAAAAAAGAAACATAACCTCACCGGCCATTTAATCGATATAATTGCAATTATAATTAATGGTGAAATGCATTGCATCTTACGGAGAAAATATTTATTTACAAAATATGACCAACTTTTAAATGACGAAAGTGATTGAAGTTTACTTTGAATTGTAGTAAATTACGTAGTATTTTTGCGTTACTTTTATCTATAGCTTATCGGACATCTCAGAAACATATTTCACTTCTTCTGAGGTGTGACGCACAAATTACGAAATCGTTATGCTCGGCCGCCATGTTTTTACATGCTCTTGTGCATTTCAAACGAGTCAAACAAGTTTCTGAATTTTGTTTGTACTATATTATTAATTGATAGATAGAAATTAATCATGTTTTGTCACCGTTATTACCTGAATTGTTGTGTTTTATGACTATTACTATAAAAATAAAGGAAACAATTATACATCTTGGTGATATTACTAACTTGGAGTGCTGGTCTGTATGTGTGAACAAATATGGAATATTCCTATTAGTGCTCCATGTTACGTTTTCCTCTTCACCACAGATGGCCTTGCCTGTTTCATTTTTCCTCTTCTTGCGATATGAAAGCATCTTCCTCTCTCGGCTTACGTGTGAATTTTCGTCCAACAGTGACTTAAATTTTAAAATTTAAAATAGTGTAATATCTTCTTTTGGAATTTGACCGATTTTGAATAAAAATATTGTCTATATTTGCAAACCGTAAAACGTTCAAGCTTTGAAACGAACATTCAACTTTTTTTATGTTATTATTTGTATTGAAACACAAATTTCCCTGATATGTTGAAACAAGCTCGTTTCGTTGAATTATTTTCAGTTGAATAATATCTAAACGTTTCCGAAATTGACTAATTTAACTTTCGGTCAGATGAAAATGGCATCGATCCTGGAATCGAACCCGGGACTCCTGTTTGATCGCAGGGGTGTTAACCACTACGCCACCTGTTTGCCTTCCACAACTGTGCACCATTTCCACCCAGATCTAAACCCCGGAAGACCTGAGACACATTCCCATACAGGAGATAAGTGAACAAGGCGGCACACTGCAGTGTGCACTTTATTACCGGTTTCACACATACCTACGTATTAATGTTCGTTCTGTACATATTTCTTTCGTGTACCCTACACGTGGAGAAGATATGTGATAACTTTCGGTCAGGTGAAAATGGCGACGAACCCGGGACTCCTGCTTTGATCGCAGTGGGTGATCGCAAATCGTCTGGGTGGAGGTCCACGTGTAGGGTACACGGAAGAAATGACTAATTTAAGTTTATTTCAAGTTAATATTTCAATTTTTTTCTTAATTTAGTGGTATTTTGAGATTTTAGAATTTACATTTAGACACCATGCCGAGAGGAGATTTGCTTGTTCATACATCGAAAATGCGCCAAGCGTGATCGCAGTTTTCAAAGTTCACAAAAGATGACTTAAGCATTGATAGTTCTCTGTGGTTTTGAGAAAGTGGATTACATTTTTATCTTTATTTGTAATTTTTTGTTTTGTTTTAAAACCAATTCATTCTTATAAGTACGTATTATATAATACGCTAATATACAATATGGATGGATCGTCTATGGGAGTTGATCAATTGGCCATTGGTTTCCATGACGACACAAACAAAATACAGGCAAGGAAAAATATAAATACATATTAAAAAAATTCTGTTTGGTTTGAAATAATGAGCCATAGATACTAAAAATAAACGAAGATAGAGAAGGCCGCCAATAATGACAAGGAAAATTGCTGAGATATTAACTGAAAGATATCGTCGAGGAAGGTACGTGAGAAAACTATTTCTCTCCGACTGTGCAATACGTTTAGCTGTATGTATAAACTGCACGTGTAATGAAATCCTCATTGACTGCACTAAATTCATTATTGATTTGTAGCCAGTTCAGCAGTTTTTGAATATTACGTTTAAATTAGAAATAAACAATAACTTGAAAAATGGAGAACATAATAGTGAAGGATGATGCTGATTATATATCATAGCAGAAAGGAAATAATAGTAGAAACTATCAACTAATGTACTTCACTTTCTTTACATTTCATTAATGATTTATTTCCGGTGCTAATGGTCCGAGTGTTGCCGCTAATAATCAATCAATCTATCAATGCGTCTTATTTATTTTTGTATTTCTTTGTTTTCACTTTTCTTTGTTACTCTTTCTTATGCATTTTACATTTAAAGTATTGTTCATCTGTTTGATTCATCATCTCGACGCAAGGGAGAGTAAAAAACGCGCGGAAGATCGCCATGTTTGGCTGCGAGAAAATTTGATAGATGTGACGCACAATCAAGTTGCATAGAATTGTAAGGTGGCCTCAATCGATGTCAAACTAATGTAACAACTAATGTACTAATGTACAAGGCAGACCCCATGTACATGGGAGTAAATGGGCACTGACGGTAAATAAGGTAATGAACACTAACTTTACTAAGAATTTTGTTTGACAGTGAGGAGGTTTAATATAGCTAAATTAATCAAATACTTCTTAGATATGCGTTTCCCCATCGTCACATGCCATAATAACTCCCTAAAAGCTAATAAGAGTGGGTTTGAGATATCATTCCGTAGGTAAGTAAACATGGTCTTTAATTCGTTAAAATGTGTCGCTTGTGCCCAAACGTTTTTAATTATAAGACACTGATGCCGTGAAAAGCAATAAGAATGTTTAATTCGTACAGTGGATTATGAAAAAGCTTCGACAACATCATGATTTATTGACACATGATGCTCATTTGTTGACATTGTTTAAACTGAAAAGTTATGTGTCAGTTTATGAATTGAAGAGTGGTATTTATAATAAATACATATGATGAAAATAAAATTGTTTTGTCCTAAAATGTATTAATTGCAACTATAGTAACACACTATTTATACTCGTAATTGATTTGTTGTTGGTTCACAGTGAACGTACCACAGAATTATCAGAACACAGTTCATTATCCCCCAAGAGGTCATACGCAGTTTGCAACTGCTTTTTTNATATATATATATATATATATATATATATATATATATATATATATATATATATATATATATATATGTGTGTGTGTGTGTGTGTGTGTGTGTATTCCGTTACCCATCCGAGTGATTGGTCAAGTTAAAGAAGTAAATAATTTCCGTTTTCCTTTACTTTATAATTGCGAAGTGTCTATCTTGACGTCATCAGCTTCACGCACCCACGAAAGTGAGGCTACCTGACCATTCTATGCACCTTGAGACCTTGTCCTACGTGGGCGTCAAACGCAAACGACAACTTCAAGTTACAACATTCAAACATTCTTCATTACAAGACTGTCTCGCGTGAGCGACTGCGCAACTGTAGGGCTTGTGGTGCTACTATCGACGTCGCTTGAACTTCAAGACTCTCTTGCGTTAGGCTGTGTCCTGTGTTGGCGACAAACGCGAGCGACAAATTCAAGCGACAAGATTCAAACATACTTGTAGTTACGAATCTGTCCTACGTGAGCGACAGCGACACTGTAGCGCTACAAGCACGACATTCGACGACGCTTGAGCTTCAAACATGCTTGAGTTTTGTTACATTTCACACAACCTACTTGATCATACTAGAGATTTTCATATGTAAACAATAAAATGTAGTAGTATCTAGTAGGTGTTGACATTTCGTCGTGATCTCGCCTGAGGCTACTGTGTTTTATAGGTTAGCTCATGTAGTATCGAAGTGATTACGGTTTTGTGTAAGTTCAAAACATAACAAACCCCATTTTTTGGTGTTGCAAATCAGTGCTTTTTATTAATGTAATTGTTAATGCCATTACCAAGTAAATAAAAAGCACAAATTAACACACTGGTATATTCAAGAACTTTTTGGGACGCAAAAACTATTGCGAGTACAAATGTTAAAAATCAATGTAATTAAGATGTTATTATCTGATAAATTTATTATGTATTTTCATGGCATCTTTGCCTTAGAGCCACGCATTTCGCTATAAATCCGTGTCACATATTCACGTATTGTTTACTGTGTGGCGCCATCTTGCGTAAAGAGCCGACAGATAGCGCGCGCACCCGCGCAGTACACTCAATCCTGGCGACGCGCAGCTATACTTCTGTTGCTTGAAGTTGTCACTCGCGTTTGTCTCCCACGCAGGACACGGCCTAAGACGCGCGACAGACGCTACATTTCGTTGTGATCTTGTCCGAAATTTCATTTTGTTCATTTGAGTGTATAAATTATGAAATTTAATGAAAGTTGTTCATCGTTGATAAATTTCATGTGTTTTCACAGTGCTTTTGCCTCATGTAATCGCACATTTCGCTATAATTTCGTCTTGTAATATAATTTCACGTTCTCTTCGTGGTACCATCTTGTAGTTGACTTATTACACAACATGATTACTCCTGACATGAATTTCAGTGCGTAGGATGACAGTAAACGAAATAAGCATCTCCAAATATTAAAAGAAAATTAATAGAAAATGTGAATATTTTCTGTTGGGTAGTAAAATGTTAGTTGGATATCAAAAAACGTCAGTTTGTTAATCGAAGACAAAATTATGAAATTACATTAGATTATCGTATTATAAGTATTTATAAGTTTTAAACATTATTTTTATCTATATTTGAGATTTTGATGAAATTGTATATTAGACACATTTTTGGGAAGTATTTTGTTTCAATAATATATTATGGAAACATTTTAAGCAAATCATTCGAAACTACTATATAACTTATATAATATGTCTTTATACTATATATTAACTTTATATAATATGTTTGTTAGTAATTGAACTTTTAATTTCGGCTTCGAGAGCATTTGTGCTTGAAACTGATGGATTTTTCATTTCTTTGAAAATTATGAAGTATATGTCTATGTTATTCTTGCACGTTCTTTACTACGAGTATTAAAATGCAATGCACTTTGTAACATACACCTGAATTACTTTCAACATTAGTTTTCCATCGATATTCGAATTCGGTCACAATTAGTGCACTTGTGATTCCCCTGAAAGGTATCAATGTTTCTGAAGCCAGATTCAAAGGCAGTCTCGTTAGAGATCAGATGGTTTGTGAAATCAACGTAGAAACAATAAAATATGAAGCAACAATGATAACAATATAGAAGAAAACTGAATAAAATTAAGTTAGAAAATTAATATGAAATTAAAGTCATAAATTTAAGGACTCACATTATTTTACAACAATATTTTACAATGCATCTCTTCCTGTTCGTAAATGTTGGAAAAAATGACAGAGGTGAGTGCTGATACGTAAGGTGGTGGATATACCCTCGTAAAGTACGGACAACTTCTCTTTAAGGTCAAACAACCGCGTTTCTTACGACTCGTCTTTGCTTCTCACTGTTAATTCGAAGAAAAAAAAATAACTGGAAGACATCTGTATGTTGGGATTTACTATTCATATTATATTGTGACGCCTGAGCAATCTGATGGATCTTATGGGTTTAATTGTGCAATATCGTGCTTCATAAGGTAATATTCAAAATTTATGAATGAATTACTGTTTTAAAAAATCAACACAGAATGTCTTAATTGTGTTTCTTATTTAACAATCTTTTTAATGATGAATTCATTCATGGATTTGATAGAGATTAGATAAAAATTTATAGGTTGCATGTGTTTATTATTTAACAATCTTTTTAATGATAAATTCATTCATGGATTTGATAGAGATTAGATAAAAAATTATAGGTTGCATTTTCTAAATTACAAAATATTTTATAGTTTCGAGAGACGTAACATTAAATTTATGTAATTCCAAATCCAAAAAACTTATTTTCTGTGTTGTTAATTTTTAATTTTTGAAAATCTCACACTACCACATTGTCTCTTATATCCATTCTTATGCAAAATATTATTATAGTAACATTCTACATTTAATTCAAACTCTAATACTCGTAATATAGTATCTTAATATTGCGTAAAATAACAATATCACCTGCACTTAAAATGTCTTCTATTGTTCACATGATTGTAGGTTATCGGTCTTTGGTCTGGTAATGCCTTTTATCAAACTCTTTCATCAACATCCTCATTAGAGGATGATAACTTATGATTCAATTTCTAATCAGCTATTTACGTAATATCTTAGGTCATGAGGTACTGGGATTTCCCCAAGCTCGTGAAAAATTCTGAAGCTAGACCCGTAGGTGGTCATTACGAGATTGTGAAATACTAAAGCAAAGTTTTATAATTAACACTAAAACAGAAAAAATGTAGGAAATCCATGACTGAATGTATAAAATGATAATGGCAGAAGTAGATCAAGGTCATTACTTTATTATTATTATTATTACTAATTATTATCATTATTATTTTAAAACCTGACAGGCTACCGTAGCAAAATGGTCGCGCTCATTGCAGCCTGCTGAGTACTGCCATGTACCGCTAAGCAGAAGGGCGCGTATTCGATTCCGTGTTCCAATGAATTGGGTGACACTTCCAGCTGGAGTTTTCCTCACCTACTCCAGTCCAGTGTCGGTTCGGTACCTTACATTTCTTATTGCATTTTATGAAAATTTGTATCTTTGATGATTTATGTATTCTTTTACATTTAGCTTGAAAACTGAGATCATTGGGCATTTACCATATTTTCGCTATTTTACTGGTCTAGATAATATTGTTCTAGTTAATATCTTCCGAACTCAAGTTTTTAAATTAAGAATATAATTGTGCTACTTGTAGGAATTATAGTCGGTTGTTTGAGGGTCGTTGGCAACGTCTTGTTAAACGTTGGATTCCATTTTGTGGAAGTTTGTAAGCGGAGAGAAGTCAATGCAGTCCTCTATCACATGTTTTGCAGTGAGACACGATCTCCATGTACACAATGGATGTTGCTCTCCTCGTGAAAGAACCTATAGTTCTCCTCGTGCACGTCCAATTTGTGTGGACTATTCGAATTCGGCTTATGCAAATTTGGTCTCGTCGTCGATATTTCGTCGGCGTTTGCCAGTTTCTCACTTAGGTCTTAATTTTGCTCAGTATTAGGTTCCGCCAATTAAAATATTGTTACTAGATATCGGAGGTATTTCTGGCTAGCACTCTTTTAAAATCTTCTGGGGTTATGATCCTAGTTCCGTTTTCACAGTCATTTGCAGCTCTTCGTCCTTCATTATCGGTTTTTCTTTATTTGGAACACAAAAACAATTTAGAATTCTCATTTTGAAGAATATTCAATATTTTTCAAAGTAAAGAATCCTGTTTAGATGTGTTTTCCATTGCAGTGGAGGCTGAAGGAATCCGCGCACATGATACAGTTCTCTATGCCTTTCAAAGATGGCATTAATCTCAGTAGTAAACACCCTTGTATATTTGGACCATTTATTATTGTCATATCTGTTCATTGATTATTCGATGTACTACTTGAATCAGGGAAAGAAAACTACTTTCCTGTGTAAAAATTTGTTTTCGTATGGGGATGTCCTGATGAGATTGCTCATTACAGGCAGCATCCATCACCTATATCTTTGCCATGAGTGACATTTTATGAAATTATACTTAACATTTCACATCTTCAAACTATTATAAACCTTCCATTAATGCATACTATCTCTACTTTCCTTATTTTCCTCAAGTTTATTTTGTGTACATACAAATCCAATAACAGAATTTCATTTAATATTTCCAGTGCATCCGTAGATATAGAGCCGTGTCCTCCGGTTATACACTTCATACATAGTCGTATCTGCCGCATTTTCTTCTCATACATCCCAAAGACTGACTTATGACCGCAAGCGCTCCTGCTATACATTAACACACTACGTGTAGCATCCTTATACACCATTACTAATCCAGTATTTTTAATTTAATGTTAAATTTTTATATTCCAACTCGTAATAAACTTTTTTGCCTTACTCTTCCTTACCGTATTATCTGTTTAAAACTTTCCGGGTTGTTTTGATTTGAATCCTAGACCATACATAGTCTAGTGAGAAAGTTTGGCAGCTGGAGTTTTTAAACGCCCGCCCTCGGATGTTGGCCATGTGCCACTGGGACGTTGAATCTCACGCTCCCCTGCGTCCGTATCCCCCGCAACCCCAACCGCGTCGGTACAACCACGCTGTTTTCTATGTCATGTTTCTGTCACACTTCAAAACATGAAATAGTGTTTGGGATGTTTTTATGCAAGCAATATTCTAAAATACAACAACAAAGTCACAAACCTAATGACGACACGTAGTGAGTAAAATAGTTGTTTCAAAAAGATCGTAAAAGTTTATAATTTAATCTTTTGAAATATTCCAATCCTTCATTGTTGGAAAAAAAATCTCTGCACCTCCATCCCTATATATTTTTCTCAAGTTTTACAGAAAGTTAAGAGTCAATGTATAACTTGTACTTGTGAGCTGTAAATCCACTCGTTTTGTTTCATGCTTTGCAATTTCGATTTTTCAAATTCGATTATTTTTTCATAACGTATTTCATAACAATTTTACTATAGTTTTACATGTTGTTTAGAAAATTTACGGAATAAAGTGATAATACGACAATTAATGTCTTTAAAATCGGCAAAACAATGATGTCATACAGCAGATTTTGAACTCATCCCCAACCTGTGGGAAATATATTTTGCAATCTCTCGCGTTTGGCGTGACTGTTTACCTTGTCTCACTCCCGTGAGATTTTTTTCCGTAAAGATACGCAATAATAGTACTGAAGTTGCACCGCAGAAGTTACCAAATAACATTCTTAAGTATATCAATAAAACCTTCGTGCAACATTTTTTAGTTCGTCAACAACGGTTATAAATAAGTTGGTTAACTTCTAGACACACACACAAAATTATGTCTCGCATTTTCATTTTTTTCCCCTGTTCTTTGTGTTGCCTAAATAATTGTGAACGACCACGCCGAATGATCAAATTCATCATACATTTCACAAGAAACACAATTATTCATCGATTAAAAATATTCTTAAGTTAACAGGGACCTTGCAAAACCAATTTTACTTCGTATACTCTTTTGAAATTGAATCACTAAATATACTCAAACATAATATAATTCTTAAACAAATTTTAAAATTGAGAAAAATATTATCTTCACCACGCAAAACTACATTTTACTGATGTAGATGATGCAGGGAGAATACTGTTTTGAAAAATCGATACTAAAACCCGAAACAGTAAAAAAGTAGATAAGTGATACGAAATTGCTTCTTCAATATAATAAAAAAAATATTAAAACAAAACTAAGTACATCAAGTATTTTTGTTTTAATGTATTTAATAGTGAAGACTCAAAAACGTCTATGAGAAAGTATACGAGAAAGTCCTATAGTTTTATACCGTTAGTTTTATTTTGTTTTCAGAAAGTTAGAGAAATACTTAATTTCTCCTAATTCTGTTCCATTCCTCGACCGGCAATTCTGCATCAATCCTCCTCCTGTTTTATAGGCAAACCCCATATTTGGGATGTTTGTCTAGAAAAGTATAAGAGGATTTAGCCAAGGGATGGAAAAACGAAGATTCTATACTTGTTTGATTTTACAAGTAAAACTACTGTTTCACTTATTACTTGTCACCTCACATCACTTCTTTCTTTTCTAATACGTTCGTTATGTTTGATTGTAAATTTATCACCGTGGACATTCTTGTAATAAATGACGAGGTGATTATAGTACGACTCTCATATTATTCATAGAGGAAACCATAGTGTCTATCCACACCTCACATCACCTAGTATATACTCACATATATGTTTGCGTTGGAAGATACTTCTAAATATTGATGCCTCTCTGCAACTTCCGCAGAACAGATTAAGAGTGTCGTTTAACGCCGGAAGGTAACGCAGTCTGTCCAGACACGCAACCCAGCACACGTGGCTATTAATGAAGCTCTTCGTATGCCCGGGAACGATTGGGTTCCTGACGACGAAGCCGAATGGTAACCTCCGTTCCGGCTCTGAAACGACTCAGCGATGGTTCGATGGCGAGAGCATTGGATGACTCTCGAATGACACTAAATCCTTTCCATTTCTGTTGAGCATTCGCCATTTTAGTTAAATTCAGCAAAACCTGATATTAGTTGACCGTCGTTGAAAAGAAAAACACTAGTAACTTGATTTTAGTGAAGAAACAGAACATTAGATACTACTATTATGAAATAAATAATTAAAAACTTACAACCTTTTATGGACAATAATATTTATATTTTCTGTGAAGAGCTCATAACATTTGAACAACAATTATTAGTCGATTATAGAGGCAAATTAAATAAATAATTAAAAACTTACGACCCTTAACGGACGAATATATATTTTGTGATTTAAAGTTTACAAATGTTCGACTTCATGTTGTTTACCTGACGACGACTTCAACGTAAAGTCGAAACATTGTGAACTTTAAATGACAAGATATATAGTATTCGTCTTTTAAAAGTCGCAAGTCTTTTAAAATGTAAGATACTCTAGTCAAATCTATTCCATCTAACTTTAAATTAATTTGTTGTAGATACTGTTTAAATGACATACTCAGTTGGATAGAAGTATTTGACATAATTATATGAATTGAAAAATACTATTTGTGAGGTGTAACTATTTATATTTTTTATGTCAGTATCACGTTTTTAACTTGATTTTGGACGTTATTAAAAATAGTGTGTTTATTACTGCTTGTTCGATAAATAAGGTGCTGGATGAAGAAATTCATTTGTAAGGATTATAAATCCTATAATACATAGAATACAAAAGGAATGTGACAAATCAAAATTAAATGTAAGAAATATTAAACTTCTTAACACACGTAGCATAATTTGAAACTTGTATTATAATTCATTTTTTAAGTTCAACGTATATATTATAAAAAATAACATCGTGATGGTTGTTTTCATTTAAAAAAAGGTATGTCAAAGAGGTCCTGAGGTAGTTGACACACAGTGTCACTGGTAGTACGGTAAAGCGAGTGACTTGCGTTCAAATTAGTGTCTTCCAATGTGTGTGTGCGTGAGCCGTGGAGCTAGTCATAGGAATAAAAGTATGTTTTGTGTTGTATGAGCATCATTTTACAGTGGGTTTTATTTGCCGAGCCTTCCTCAATTCACATGAAATACACGAACGATCAGTGAGCCAGGAATGGAATGCACTGTTGATGGAATAATCTGAGCTAACTGTCATCGGAAATATCCACTGAATAACCGAAAATATTTTAAAGATGTTTTTCGCGTTCTTTAATTAGTTTTTGAGTTTGCCTTTGTACAACTTTAAATTTTTAAATTGTTGGATCAAGNCTTTGTACAACTTTAAATTTTTAAATTGTTGGATCAAGAATAGGTTTTATTCTGTTGGGTACTTTACAGCACAGGAAAAAATAACATGTGACAGACAAAAAGGAAAAATCCATTGTCGGTTAAAGACATTATGAACAACAAAATTATGCTCTTCCGAACTAATTTAATCCATTTTAGAATACTCATTGAATTTTCAGAGGTTCCCCAGCAATCTGCATGTGGCGGAAACTGTCTTTAAGTATTTTTAAAGAATACCTTCAAATGTTATTGATTACGTATTTCATATTTCACTACCCACCCGCCACGGCTTCGCACGTATGTTTTTGTGTTAGCAAGTCATTTAATATTGACGTTTTTGGTTGCAATATTTTTTTAAAATAATTTAATGTTTGCTTCATGTGAAGCACCTCACGCCGGGTGCCGCAGTGGTGGAATGCTTGCTTGCCTGGTCCTCCTGAGGCGACACATGACGTCAACAGCGACAGCTTGTAAAACTAAAAAACGCTTGTAAAATCTAAACTATTCGTCCAAATTTTACGATTTAAAGACAATTTTCATCTTTCTTAAATTCACAAAACAAAAGAAAATCTATTTGATTTCATGATATATTTTTACCTACTTGAATAACACTCTAAAGTTGGAGTATTTTAACCCGCTCATTTTTGAAACCTTTTTTTACGAGTTAGTTTTTCTTTTTTTTTTAAGAATCACGTAAATCAGATAAGTGGTTCTCAAGAGATAAGAGTACAGACAGACAGGCTGACAAGATTTCTGCGCTGAAGGCTGCACTCCAAGAACAGACGTACAAATTTACGAAGAAAAAAATGTGTTTGTTATTATAATATATTTAATATTAATAAAATTTTCCTTTAAAAACATAACTAAAATTATAGACATGTTTGTGCGGGACCGCATTTCAGTAGACAGAACTAGCAACGTTTCGTTCATCCTGCTGTGGCCTTCTTCAGCGCAATATCACTCACGTAACTCATTGTACAGACCTAACTCGCTGTCGTACTCTGCCAAGATAGTGGGTAGTTCTGTCTACTGAGACGCGGATTGTACCGGGCAAACAAGTTTATTTTGACTCCGGCCGCCTAGCCTACGTTTACATAAATAAAATTGTTATTCAAAATCTCGTCTATAGACATGAAATTTACTGTTGAAAAACTTTTGACACTCGATCATTGAACGAGAATTTACTTGTAAAAACTACGACCAGTTGATAAAGGCCGGTACCAGAATCACAGCCGGAATACCCTTGCAGCATTCGCGAGAGCGTTTATTCGCTTTCGATAAATGGACGCCATTTCCGTCGAGGACATGATCCGGATGACACGTCCTCATTCAGGGGTAGATGATCCCAGCCGGCATGCGTGATATGTGTGCCATTTCATGACTAGTTTCGCACTTTTAAGGATCGTTATGCATACATGCATGAGAAATTTCTTTTTCGACAAAAATATCTCACGCAATAAACAGGCTTTTTTATCTTTCCCAATCGTTGACGCTGCGCTGTCAGACTCGTCAGTCTAGTATCGTCACCAAGTTGGCATTATTTAGTTCCCAAACGAAGATTAGATTTTAAAAAAATCATAAACCTCTTAAACATTTCGAAATAACGATGATTAGTTCAACTGTCGCCGACTTGCAAATACCCAGTAATCTCTCATCATGATAAGTGTGTAACTTAAAGCCCGTATTTTATCCTCTGTGAGTGTCACATGTGTGTAGGGTCGCCGAGGGGCCGACATTGTTGCCATCGTATCTCTCAGCGTCGTTAGCATTTGCGTATGTGCACGTCAGAACTCCTTGCGGTACCACGAGACTATTTGTCCGGCCAAGGGTTCCTTCTGCCACTTACTGCAAGGAGAAATGACGGCGGAGTCACCGACATATAATTGAATATGTCAAGGGCAACTTAAGTATCTGCACCCTATAGGTTTTACGAGCGATAAATAACGGAACTTTTACAATCGTCAACTCGACTATATTGGTCTTCCATCAAACAAATGCTCTGATTGACGTTGATTCTCTTAGCTGTTGCTACTTGAACGTATTGTCGAACAATTCATTGGATCCTTTATCACGACCTTGAAATGAAATTCATGGTTCTTTAATTTCGTGATTTTGAGTCAATAGGGTGTTTTGCATAGCGTACCTGCAAGCTATCGTATACGCTATCCACTTGCAAGTTACATCTGCATGTGCCCAGAAGTTAGAGGTGCACTAACGCTCCAAGCGCAGTACGTTACATCGCCTCTGTTTGTGCACGGTGCTAGTGGTACGCTGGTGAAAGAGACCATCGCAGATTCTGGTTTGGATTTGAGGTTATGTTGATATCTGAGAGGGAATGCGTAAGAGATTTGTTGGTTATGAGTGCCGTATGAGCACGTGCAGGTGTGCTCACAATACAGTTTACTTGTGTAGGCTTGCATATAAATACTTTGTTTTGGTTTAAAATTTTCAGTATGATTTGAGTCGAAGGTACGCTATGCAAAATGCATCGATTACACTAGTTCTTTCCACGTGCGTTACGTGGTTACCGTTGTGAACGTAACGTGTACGCTAGGAAGCTCGTACGTTATGCAAAAACTCTCTAATAATTGCAGAAACATCGTTAGTAAAAAGAATTCCTTAGTAATTTTTGACGAGAAACAAACAAATTAATGAGGAATTGATGGTTAGTAGAAATTGACAGCTATAATTACGGGATTCGTCTTTAGATTCATGAGCAATTTATTAAAATTGTTCTATTATTATGACTTATGTAGTTTCTGTACCAATCAATACAAATGATAGTGCATTGTAATTTCATTAAATGTGTTTGATGTTACTTACAAATGGAACGGCATATTAGTTTAAGAAACACAAAATTTCTTACATTAACTTCTGACACATTAATATAACACTAGAAGAATAAAAAGCAATATGGAAATGGACTGTACATAAAGAGATTGTAATATTCCTCAGATTTCCTCTTTCAGAGTTATTTCCTTATACTAGGTTGGCCGTTAATCCTTAAATAGCAGGATTTGGTCAGTTTTCGTATGTTCAAGTACGTATCACTTCAATATTTATTTCCTTTATCTACTGTGAGCTTCCCATACTAGTAGGTTCTAGCTATCTGTTACATTGTCACTTGAGATAATGATGCTTCCTTCTCAACATTCCTTCTCACAGGGAGGACTTAACAGAACGAAATTATTCATCACCTAGTATCTACCTAAAAGAGTATAGGGTACCATGCAACTTACATGAATATGTACCGCTTGATATTTCCGCGTCCAGTGCAGCAAATACACTTGCTACTGACTATTGCATTCTTTGCTCTCAGTCGTAAATGTCATTGGCTGCTATGTACAACGCTGATTAACTGGACTGACGTAATATTTACATGCGACGCGTAACGAGGGAATATTATCTCGTTCTCAACTTTGCAAGGATGTAGTCGGGTGTAATTTCTGCACTTACAGATTTTAATATTATTATGGACAGAATCTTGCTGTTTAAACATTCAAAATAATTTATTAATATCTGTCTAATGTGATATATATGTTGGATTCTTCTAATTGTGTAGTGAAACAACGCCTCTTTGCTACTATGGAAGTATATTTACGTCTTCTATCGTATCCTCCATCATAAACGAAAGCGAGAATTTATCGTTTGCTTCACAGAGTGGAAACAATGCCCGCTAAACTAAATTCTTCATTCGGTGATTAATTCCAGACATGATCAAATTGTAAAAACTTGGTTGTTTAGTTATCGAGCATATTTTCCCTACTAAGCGGAAAAATAGTTGATAAACTATTGACTGTTTTGTTTAATTAAACAGCTTCGAAAATAATTGTTAGAACCATCGCAATAACATGATTCCTTCGTAGTACACACACAATAAGGCATTCTTATTTGTTAATTTGTGTTTACAGACTCATTGTTATCACGTTTCCAATGAGACACTAAATTTCATGTTCTTTTAATCTCCGTATGTTTTCCTCGTGTTTTTTAAATTTCCTCGTGTCATTTTCTTATTTCCTTATGTTCTTTTAATTTCCGTATGTTTTCCTTTGCAGCATATTTATGTTTTTCATTTGTAATATTTTCTTTCAAAACTTCTTTTATCTTCTACAAATCTTCCATATAATTTTCAAATGTACAATAAGTTTTCTAATTTTTTATCAAAATTTTCTGTATTTTGGTCTCTGTATTAAAAATGTTATCTGCTCTAATTCTTTGAGATATTTCGTCCTCTCTGCGCCATACTGCTCGCAATCCCACAAAACATGTTCGTTGGTTTCATCCGCATAGATGGGTTGCCTCTTCCCTATTCGATACAATTATTCATATAAATGTCACTTTTAAATGTTGGTGAAAAAGACATGAAACAATCCCCAAAATCGCGCTTTGGAAAACACTAGTTCGTTTATGTAGAGCGAGAGGTAATTCACGTTACGTGTGCTGTTGGGTAGCATCACCCTGAGGGACGGTCTTCCTCGTCGCTTTCCATTACGCATTGCGTGATGAAAATATTAATTCAGTTGGCAGCGAGACGACGCAGAGCCCGGAGTGCTCGTCTAATTCGACTGCTCGTCCAAACTGCTGCCATTACATTCGGCTGAGCCTATTTTTCATTTGAAGGTCTCCGGAGTGCGACGATAAGTCATTTATCGGTGGACACTGAAGCGTCACAAAATATTTTCATTCGCGTTATCGATTTTTATATTCGCCTAAAAATGGAATGTCACTTGATATGACCTTAATTATCGTGATATTTATAACTCAACAAATGGATTGAGGAACCTGATATATTACTCGTTATGCAATGCGTCAGATGTGCATGGCATAATATCATTAGCTCGGTTGATCGTTTTCAATTTATGAGTAATATTCCACTAGACCTTAAATTGAATAACTGAGATAATCGGTCCCAATTTAGGTTACGACGTAACATATCACAAAATTTCTTCGTTTTTAAAGGGATGGTTATTTCATACAGTAAAGTAATAAAATACCTTACGAAAAACAATATTTTTCCGCGGCGCGGCATGATGCGTCGTCATTGGTAGTTCGTATAAATGTGAGTATTTTATATAATTCGAAGAAATACTATTATTCAGAATTCCATCATTCTTTCATATTTAAACGCTGGCTAATATTTAAATATCAAAATCCGTGGCTTTATTTCATATTACAATGAACAGTTAACAGTAGAATATTGGCGTACTTCATTTTATCTTTCGTACAACTCATTTCGTGGCAAATGAGTAATTTTTATTTCTTGTGAAGATTTAGTTTGATTTCTAGTGACATAGTTTTCTTCAAAAGAAACTTGTGAATTGTTTTATAAACTTGTTTGGAAAAATAGAATGCACAATGTAATGAATACCAAAATTAATAAGTAAAAGCAAAATAAGATAAGATCTTACTCCTAACAGAAAAATCTGTTGATTAATTTAAAAAATTAACTTGAGCACATTAATTATATCAAACACATTTCCATAACTGTTGAAATGTTATTCCTGAATATACTGAACAGTCATGCAACATAAATCAGTGAATAAATATAGTCCTCCAATAAATCATCAAAGCACTTCCTTCATTAGTACCACAGATATACATTGGTATTCATTTATTCGTAGTTCAGATGTTCTTGCTCAATTGTACAAGAGATTTATAATGTATCTTTCTAAAGATTAATATTAGTAAACATTCGACTAATTATAATTGTCTTCCTCCATACACTTCTAAAGCAATAGAAATCCGATTTTAAATTGTCGAAAAATAATCCGAATCAAACAATAGCCAATACGCCCGAAAAAAACTATTTTTATATTAACCCTTCAACCGGATCATCTTCATTCCTTATGAGGAACATCCGTTTCTCAGGCAGATAGTGAGAATGGCACCCTCTTTGTCAATAAATGTTGACGTGTTACTTTCTCTAAGAATTTTAATTTGTTCATTTCCTTGACTTATTATATAACAAAAAGATTACAATATACAATATACGCAACATATTATCAAAATTAATCTGTTCATCGCTAGATCTGAGGAGTAGGACTTAGCGTTCTCTACAATGTAAGGACTCTAAATGGATAATAAATTTTATTCTGTTATATTCCACAAACTTATCAATGAAGAAAGAAAACAAATTAATAGTTTATGGACGAAAAAAAAACGTTAAAAACTGAATTACCAGCCATGTTTATTAGTGGGATCAGACGGAGTAGATTTCCAAAATTCGTTACTTATGTGAAAATTGCGATGATTTGGTTGTTCCAACAAAAGTCATCGAGAAGATCACTAGCTGACAAGCTCAGAAGAGCAGAGGAGACATGTGACATAATACACAGACATCTGTCAACTAAAATTCGGACTAGATGGATGATTCGTCGGAAGGGTTAATCAGATTTTCTTTGTCGTAGACTAGCAAGGATCAGCACTCGAAATTCGAGTGTCATTTTTCTTTTACTCTATTGATTTTAAATCTCAAAACTTCTTCAATCAACATAATTTCATAAAGAATTTGATAAATCATACAACTTTTACTGGGTCTTGAAGATATTACATGTTGCGTCTTATAGTTCGTTTTTTCATTTTTGATTTAATTGACTCGCATCTCACCCTAGGGGTGTTACCCCAGTCCCCTATGTGGGGCTTCACTCCAGCAAACTCTCGTATTTAAATTTCACTTCTAAATAATACTAGATTTTGTGGTTTCTCGGTTGAATTTATTTATTACATTAAATTTCGAATAGTTACAAACAAATTTTTTTAATTATTCAAACATTTTTCGACACTATTGTCTGAGATTCTTCGCGCTTTGAGGGACGTATTATTTCCTTTGTTTTCATAACTTTATCTTGGATATTCATATGAATTTTACAATTTAAAAATAAAATTGTGTAATAATATGAAATATGAAAACTGTAATAATTTGCTAGTGTAATATAATAAACCAAGAAAATGTAACTGTTGTTTATTTGTTAGAACTGTGTAGTAGATGCATTTGAATTGTTGTTTTTGTTATTGTTAACATAGCGATAAAGAATTGGTCTCTTAAATCATTTCATTACTCGTCACTATTACTTAATCGTCAGATGAACATTATGTTGATATTCATCACCTTTGGGACTACTAAATATGAAACAGATATTTATTTATCTTTAAAATTTATAAGCAATTTTCATATTCCTTTATCGCCATGTCAGTAAAATATTTTACTGTTTGGACCTACACTTCAATGAATGCTGTCTGAGTTCATACAGTTTGAAGCTGCCTTTATGAATTGTGTACATTGCAGCTTTTATTACCTGGATTACAAGTCGTGAAGCAGTAAATGCACTCATTCTGTAAACATGTGAATCTGAAGTTTCGACAAGACCATTATTTTCTTTTGTTTGTTTCCCTCCTTCGTATTCTTTTTCTTTACATTTTATTTTCTCCCATTTTAAGTACCATAAAAAATATTGCCATGGAGAATAAAATTGAATGAGAATATTTGATTAAAATACACAGTTTATTTATTTTATTATCTATTTTATGCCTTTCGGCGAGGTTCAGGCCATGAGGTCTGCTCTTCCACCCAACCGTTGGACTTTTAGGGATCAATGAAGGAAAAAAATGTTTTCTAAAAATATCTTGGAATGTTTTGATTTTTAGACATTAAAGAGTTCGTTTCTTTTGAAGTTACTTTTCTTTAAGAATTGAAAAATCTACATACAACCAAGTTCTTTATCTATTTGCTGTTAGCAACTGTTGGAATTCTGGGCTGATGTCCTTTTATTACTTGTGTGTATATTGTGGAGTCATTCTTCTGGCATTCTCTCGTCTTGCAGTTGCATGGCAGCACCATACAATACAACCAACAGACGGTTTCATATGATGCTTTTGATGTCTTCCTTTTGTTTTATCTCATAAATACTCACACTTTTATCAATGCTCAGTCAATTGTATCATCTTTTCCGACATCTTATGAAATGTGCGGGGTTTCATCTTATTCATTCCACGACGCCAACGACAGTTCATCTTGACAGTTAACATCATCTATCTCCCACCATCCCTACCTCCCATCGCAGACGGAGCCATCTCCGACGAGTTGCGTCAATGGCATGCGCGTATTTTTACCTGCGGCTGATGTGTTACAAGACCCTGCGTTGGCTCACAATGTCTCAGAGCGCCGTCTGTCGGGTGGTCCACTGCCGTTCCGCGTTGTCTCTTCTTTGAGAGAGAGAGAGAGAGAGAGGGAGAGAGAGAGAGATGCTCTCGGAAGTTGTCGAGACAAACTCTTTTTAGGTTTTCTTCTCCGACAGGATATTGCCAAGAAAAGTCTAGCTCTTCCTTTCTGTTAGGAAAATCTTCCAGGAAAAAGCAATATTGGGACAGTATGTTCACATATTGAGTTGAAACATAATATTAAAATTATTCTCGAAAATATAAACGACGTTACCAATTTTAAAAACAAGAAAGTATGCCCTGGTGTAAAAACAAAACCATTTTGTATTGTACAATGTATCACTCAGGGTTACGAACCATTTGCCCAAATGCATTCTTTTAATAGTGATCTTTTGTTTCGTAGTTTATGGTTAGGGACGTTTATGAAATATTAATCGCTGTTCAGTTAAAACGCATCATTTTACGTAACTATTTATGAATTTCATATCATTTATAATTTCTCTCATTTATAAGTATTATTTCATCTAACGGAAATGAGATTAATTGTTCAAAATTTTGAGATGTTCAAAATATCAGATGTGGAGTGAATTTTTCGCGATAGTTTTAGTTGTAACGAGATAATTTATAACTTGCCAGATAAATTCAAAAATATCCTAGATAAACAGTAGTAGTAACACTGGTTGAAATTGGGCTAGCATAAAATTGGATGTTATCATGACGAGCACTAATGATTAAATTTGTCTGCGATCAATAACATTAAGTAGTAGTCTCTAGCAACCTACGAAGATGACGTATTTTCTTCAGGTCCATAAGTTAACTCAGCGCTGTCTAACAAGCAGAATTTCTTTATGACCTGCGAGTTATAGTACATTTTACATCAAACGTTGGGGACAATTTTTTGTTATAAATCAGCGCTAACAGAATTAATATTTGACGTGGAATAAACGATGAGGGAAAATAGAAAATTGTGTTCGGAATCACCCCAACACACATTCCAATAGAAAAATATTAATTATAATACTACCTATATAAAAATACTTAAAATACTAATATATATATACTCTTTAATTTTTCCATCCTGAAATAATATAGATTTGTTGATGAGGGTCATAATATCGCGTTTTAAAGAAATTAATTAATAAATATAACCCTTTAGTTTTATTCGTCGGGGTTTTTTATTTTACCAACTCCTATATCATGCCAACTCGATCGACGGGAAGTGTAAAGAAAATGACCTGCAGGGTAAGATAAGTTGGACAGCGCTGAGTTAATTTATTGGTTTAATGAAGTTATTGGTTGGAGCCTCCTTGAAGAAGACAATTAGAAATCAAAACAAAGACTAAATTGTTCCGTGGGGTTGGAGTGAAACCATTTAAACATACGAAGAAGGAATTATATCTTAGATGTTATGACAGTTCCTACAAATATATACATTTTAGTTTTTCATAATTAGTAGACATAGAACGGATGCAACAGATCCTTTTAATACTTCTCTGAGGTTTCTGGAAACTGCGTTCATGTTTTTAATTCCTAGCTATTATCAAATATCATGTATTTCTCACGTATTGTTTTTCCCGCGTGAGACATTCTGCAACTATGTTTACTTTGTCACTGAAATTGCCTGAAGACGGAGCCATAATACACTTTTTAATTCTCTATGAAATGCTTACTACAACTTTGAACTTAAATACCTTCCATCACAAGAGAGGCAACAGACGCGTAACTAATAATTCCACCTCTAAAAATGTATCGATGTATTTCAGGCGCCATAAATTGGAGTATCGTCTCCACCACGTAAAATGCTTTCTGTCTCTTATCTCGTAAACCATAAATTCCTGACACCATAAACACAAACATGCTGGTGTATATCTAAAGGAAACGTATTGTGAATGTGCTATAAAAAGGAAACTTATATTTTTGTAATTTGCAAGCTTAATTAGTCGTAAAAATGTGTAATGTTACGGGAAAAGCGTTCGCAGAATTGACGAATTCGTGAAGGATCACTGGATTATACTGTTGATATTCACGTGCCATATAAGCTGTCAGTCGTTGAGGACCGTGTACTTAGAAATATCGTGAAGGAGATTATTGGATGCAAAAATACAGTAGCTTCTCTTCTTCTATTTTACCAAGTTTAAATTCCTTTGCCAAAAAAGTGTAGTAAATATATGTGACTTCCGGTAATAGCCAGGTAATGCTCTATTTGGAAAGAAAACGAGATAATCTGTCAAAAATGTTCGGGTTTCGCTAAGTTTTAATTGCATTACTCTGTACAATTCAAAATATTCTTCTCGAATAGAGTTGTTGAAATTTACGTACAAACTCTAAAAATTAGTAATACCCAGTTAAGGTTACATATAATAGGAATAAACAGGTAAGTCCAACATAAATTTTCTAAAAAAAAGCAAGTTACTTACATATATGACAAACTTAAGAATTTAGGTAAATAGGGTAAATTAATCAAACGTCGATGAACTTTTGGTGACTAGGTAACTATTTTTTCTTCATTATTCATGGTAAAAACTATCATTGACTTTACAAGGTTTAATAACTTTAAATGGTGGTAACTCGAAGAAACAAAAAGTACACTTACCTGGTTGTTACCGGGAGCCACAGTAGGAAAGATACGGCAAACTTATGCTCTCTCTGCACTATTATGTTTTTATCAAACAACTCATGTGCCATCATTCGCAGAAATATTGATGTACAAGAGAAAATTTTGAGATAATCCTTAAAATCATCTTCCCCCTGTATTTTCCCATTGTATGTGTAATGCAAAGCATTACTCATAGTTATCTCCCGAGCCGAGAAATATACACATTGTAAACACATATTTCCAAAATTATAACGAAAAATTATTCTGAAAAAAAACAAAAACTTATGGTATGAGGAATAGGATCGATAAATAGTATTTTGAAAGCTCTGCAACACATGTTATTTTACGCATCTCTTATATTTAGGAGAATGCGCTGTAAAACTCCTTTTTTTATTCATAATAATTGCACTCATTTATTTTAGCTAGATTAGTGTCGGATTAGAAGGAAGACAATTCAATTCAAAAGGGCTACATTTTAACAACAAAATATACAATATATATGACGGGGCTTCATACCCGTGCGCCTTACAGATGCACTAAAATGTACCGTGGGCTGTGCATACTATACCCTAGTATTCACTCTCAATGAACTGAAACAATAACTAAAATTAGAGGTATTAAAATATTTTGATTATTTGGAAGGTAAATTATATCAGTTGCGGAGAAAGAAATTAATAAGTGTTAATAAGTTATAATAATTTTTTTTACTGTCATGGCTATTTTTTTAATACAATTTTAATTTTTAATCTCAGCTATTGTTATATTACTTAAGTGACTGTTTCGTTCATTGAACACCGTTGGGAACCACGGAAAACCAACAGTTAGGGCAAGCGCGCATAAAAAGAAGAAGGCTGGTAACTGGAAACCTGTAACAGAACTAAAAAATTCGGCGGCAAAATCAAATAAATTCACAGAAAGAATACATACTTATCTGCAGGGCAAATAACATATGCATACATACCAACATACCCAAATAAATCTTGTTTACATATTTACCTATAGATACGTATATATACATGAACCCATATTGGCACATGTACACATTTTTAAATCAATGAAAACAGACTAAAATAGAATACTAATGTTACTACTACTATCACTTATAATAATAATAATAACAATAATAATTTAAACAGATTTAAATTAAGTGTGTTCATTCTGGTCAATCAGTTCCGCCTCCCGAACCATACTCAGAAACTTGCCAAGGAGTAAAGTAACGGAAATTCTATTATCTCGCATTATTTCAAAAGCTAGAGTGTAATTTCTTGGTTTACGATTGTATCCCCACTCAAGAAGCCACTTTTTTCGACCTATTTCAGTATTAACGCAATTTAATAGAATGTGGACCCAATCTTCTTGTTCCATGCATAAAGGGCATTGCGAATGCCCAATCCCCAACACCCCATATTTCAGCTCCATACGCTATTGCAGATATGAAAAGTGACGTGTAAATCGTTACTACAATCCTAGGATCGATGTCAGGGATGGTACCAGTGCTTCTTTGGATTTCATTTATAACATACATGACTTTTTGTTTTGATTTTTGTATATGTCTTGACCAGATTACGTTCATGCTTATTTTGACACCTAGATAAGTATAATCTTTAACTTTCTCGAGAGGTTGAAGTTTGTAATTCCAAATTTCATTTTTACTAAACATCCATCCGTTTTTGAATACCATGACTTTGGTTTTATGTATGTTTATATGTAGAGACATTTTATCACAGAACAGCTCCAACGTATCTAGACCTATCTGACGTCCCGACGGTTTTGTGGAGAATAGGACAAGATCGTCCGCAAATTGCAACCCCAGTATCTGTTTCTGCTCAGGAGGAGCACCTATTGTTGGGGCATTTGTGGATGCCTCATATAATTTTTGTATTATATCGTTAATAAATAATATAAATAACAACGGAGAGAGAACGCATCCCTGCTTCACTCCCTGAGTTACTTGAAAAATTGGAGTTAGTGTAGTATTATTTGTTTTAACACATGCATTGTCAGAGCAGTATAAAGCTTGCAAAGTACGGAGGAATTTATTTGACACTCCCTTGTCCGCTATTACACACCAAAGGATGTCTCTGTTCACAGTGTCGAAAGCTTTCTCAAAATCTACGAACACGCTGTACAGCTTTCCGCGTTTCTTTCGAGATTCTCTCTCGGTTAACGTGTTTAAAATAAATAGATTATCTATTGTGCTATTGTTGCTTCTAAAACCAGCCTGTAACGTGGAGAGTTTATTTTCTTTCTCGACCCAGAGTTGTAATATCCAGTACAGAATTTTGCAATAAATTTTTCCAATAACATTAAATAGTGAGATTCCCCTATAACTATTTGAATCATTTATATTTCCTTTGTTTATATATATATAGGTTGTATAACAGTCGTAGCCCATGCGTCTGGAAAAAACACCTTCATCGTAGACGTTATCTTTGTATTTAGATATTTCTTGATTTCAGGAGGGTTTTTTAGTGGGTATGGTCGAGATATTCGGCGAGTCCCACACACGGGGAAGAGTCACTGCGGCTGTTGTCTATGGTGCGAAACTGCATTTTTCCCTACTTGCATGGGCGCTAATGACCTCGATGTTGACGAGTCCTAAAGCCCCAACAAACAAAAAAAATAATAGACGTAATTAAAAAAGTCGGTTAAAAATTGCACAATATCATTGGTTATTTCCTTTATAAATTCGGAAGACTATGGGAATAGAAAAGGATATGTTATTTAAACTTCACTTCTTTTGAACAATATTGTATGAGTACTCATATTAATAGTTATTAGAAGGGTCCGGCACTTACCTTTCAAGTGACACATTTTAAATCAAAATATTATTCAATATATCAATAAAATTTCAATTAAATCAATAATTTTTCAATGTATCAATAAAATAAAATAAATTGTTGAAAAACACCAATTTGACAAAAATATTACTTGATTACTCTGCATATTATATTTTACCGTTTATTTATTTTTCATTTTGTTTGTTTAATATACTCGCTCGATCTCTGGGGACTTAACCCCAGACCTGCATTAGGGGCTTCGCCTGAAGTTCGCTGGTAGGTTTCACCCCAGACAGTTATTCGGAATTCAATGTTTATGCGACAAATTTGCTATGATTTACTATTTTAAAGTGGCAGGTATAAATAAATTATATTTGGGTGTATTAAAAACTCTAAAATGGTACCGCAAAGTGAGTAGTTTTATTATATGATTTCTTTTCCTTTGATCATTGATTCTTTTTTTTAATTTTTTGCTTCCAAAACCATAAAATTTTACAGAAAAAGAAGGAAAACTCAAGGAGGTATTTGCTGTGATTCTTGCATGGTAATCCAGATGTTCCATTTCATCTAAAACATGATTGTACAAAATATACTATCATGTTCTACTTTGTAGTGTTATGACCACTTCATTAATTGAAAGCATTTCATCAATCCTGAGACCAAGAGTGAAGACTTTTGGTCTCTGTGGCAATGCATCTAATCTGGTCTAAACAACCGCGCATAAATCCTTCTAATGCGTGTTAATAAGTCGTTTTAGGGTCAAGTGGGCTGGGGTCGTCGAGCTCAGTAATTGCGTTCTAAGGGCATAGTGTATGTGGATTCCGCCAGATTGCCGGGGTTCGCATCGCGCCGACGACCTTGGCCCGTATCGCCCCGCCGCTACAGCGTCCCTCCTGCTCCGTCTCCATCCCCCCCCCCCCATTCCCTGTCGCCCGCCAACCACTTGACTTCAATCCGTCTGGAATTTACGGTCCTCATGTCGCCGCTCGCCGGATCTTCTGAGTAAATATTTATCGGTCGACGCGTGCGGAAGCTCGCTTGGGACGTGTTACTTGTGCTCCTCCCGATTCAAAACGAGGATTTTTGAATAAATTGGAAAAAGTTATCTTTTAGTTCCAAATATCAATTCAATGCCGAACGCTGACGTTCATGCGATTCAATGGGGAATTTACTTGACTTGTGTGAAATTTGTGGATTAGAAATCACTTCGTCAACCATTAATCAAACCTTTCATTGTAATTATTTCCCAAGAACATTGATACATAGCGATAAGATGCACCTGGTTTATCGCTTTTTACGAAATACTGGCATGACTGAAGAATGGAGTGTATTTATCAAGTTTGGTTTCAAATAATATATTTTGATAGTCCATAGTGGAATTGTAATTATGTATGTGTGAGCATTTCTTTAGATTTAAAGTAGTCAGAGGTACAATAGATACATTTTTTTTTAATATAAGAAGATTTTATTTCTCACAATAGTGAATACTGATCTTCCTTTAATTAAGTCTTATAAATTTGAAATTCTACTTTGTCATACCTATGGTTCGCAAGTGACAATTTTATCATAAATGAATTCCTGATGTCTTTGGGATTCATTTTTAATGACACTTTCTGAAGTGGTGATAAGATTCGAATTGATTTTTTGGTAGTTAAATTAAAGACAGTAATTAACCGGAACAAAAAAACATAACCACGTAGTGTAACGCATTTTCCTATATACTCGTGTGTTATTTGAAACACACTCACTTTCAATTGTATTCCATTGCTGAAAATTTTTTGAAATCTTACTTCAACAGGTTTCTTTAAAAAAATTGAAATTTCACGTTAGGCAAAAAATTTTATCATTTACTTAAATCCTTTTTTATTTCGCACAAAACATGTATGGTTTAAATGAAAAGTTTCATGGAATTTGAAAAATTAATAATAAATATAAAATGATATTTAATTCATTTATATTTAATATTATTGATCAAAAGGTTCCGACGTTGATGAAACGCTGTATATTTTCGACGTCGGTTTGCCTGTGTTCAGAATCTAATATGAACTGATGAAACATCGTTTGATGGTTGCTCTCCCGTCTCTCTTCATCAAGATCGCGTACCAAATATAGATCATTGATGTCTTCCAGCCTACGTAATATTCTCATCCAAGCGTCTCGGGAGACTTCTCCTTGAATGTTTGAATTCCCTTAGGATTGAGTTGAGGACAAAGGTGCCTGTAAATGTTATGTCCTATTAATTTCAAGTTGTTTCGTCATGAGTATAATGAAGTCATTTCATTTGTACCACATTACTGTTCACCTCTGTACATTGTAATTTTGATTGATGACACATTATATGAGGTTTTTATTCACTTTTTGTATTCATTCGCCGTGAGTTATTGTATTGAATTTGTGAAAGTGTATGATGTAAAAATTGTGGTGATAAGAAATGTACGAAGGAGTATCTCTATTGCAAATACTTCGTTGAAATAAATAGTGCAAACCTAGCTGACTCGAGTGTTACTAATATTCTGTACGCTAATATGAACCTTTACTTTTATTTTCAATTCAATTCAAAAGGGCTATAATTTAACAACAACAAAATATACAATATATATGGCGGGGCTTAATACCCGTGCGCCTTACAGAGGCCCTAAAATGTACCGTGGGCTGTGCATACTATACCCTATTCACCCCCTAGTATTCACTCTCAATGAACTCAAACAGTAACTAAAATTAGAGATATTAAAATATTTCGATTATTTGGAAGGTAAATGATATCAGTAGAATTAATGTGTCAAAAAGTTACAATAAGAATTTTTTTTACTGTCATGGCTATTCTTTAATACAATTTTAATTTTTAATCTCAGCTATAGTTATATTACTTAAGTGACTGTTTCGTTCATTGAACACCGTTGGGAACCACGGGAAACCAACGGTTAGGGCAAGCGCGCTAAGCATAAAAAGAATCTGGTTGGTAACTGGAAACCTGTAACAGAACAAAAAAATTCGACGGCAGAATCAAATAAATTCATAGAACATACCCATTCAACATACCCAAATAAATCTTGTTTACATATTTACCTATATATACGTACATGTACATATACTTTTATTTAGCTGGCCTACTTTGTTAACCTGGATAATGCGACAGACACTACTTTCATCCATTTGCCAGTTGTAGGAAAGTTTCACTCAGTTTCATATTTAACATTAAATTGTTAGCAATGCATCAGGACAGTTATGAGTAGTAAATTACTACGCACTAAGCAATATCACGTAAACCACCTACGAATATTGGTTATACCAGCATCTGCAGGCGCGTCAGAGCTGTCAATTGTGAGGACACAAGACGTCTAGTGGCGTCATTTTCAAAGAAATGAGTCAAGTAGCTTCTTTTCTTGGTGTAATTTTAAATGCTGTTGTCTCAAGGTGAAAGGAAAAGGTCAAAGATGGGAAATCAACACGTCTTAATGCTCTAAAGTACGATATTATATTTGTGTGATCTTCGTCCTGTTGAGCAGAAAAGGAACCACATTTTATGGGACATTTGCGTATTAATGTGTACGAGGATGAATGATTATGATTCGTTTCAAGCCGTGCTAGCGAATTATTTACATCGTATCCTACCTATGCCAATTCGCGGTAGCTGTTATAAAATGTCAGTAGAGCGTCGAGGCTTGTTCTACGCTTAGACGCCGATCCGATCAGTCACGTTTCAGCTGTGAAGCGAAAACAACCGATTAACGCGCGATGTAGAGCTAACCAGCAAACGGCTGCTTTCCCTCTTTTACATCTCTTGTCCTCCCTGACCCACAAAAGCCACTATGGCGACGATGGTGGTGCCGGGGTTATGGATGTGATATTCACTATGGGGTCGACACCCATGAGGTTGGTTACATGTTGGTTGGTTTTGTGAAGGGGTTGATGGTGGCTTTATGGGTCGGTGCGTCGTATTGTTCCGGCGTGGTGTCTGAGATGGTGGTTGTGGTGGTAGCCGACGTTGATGAAATGCGATGCGACGTAGTTGCTTGGTTTCAATCTCGCCGTGCCCTTTCCGAAACACGCGACCCTGTCCTTCTTTGTCACCTCTTCTCGCTTGGTTGGCAACATATAATTCATGCAAGGAATTCGGAATATCACTTTCATGATTGAGAAATATTCCATCAGAAAATCTTTATGAAGTTATTTAAATGAATGGCCTGGATGAGTTCTCTCATAAGTACTTTTCCCTTCTCTGTGTTATTTTGTTTTATTGTAATGGAAGAATGTAGAAATTTCGTATCACTTTTTTCGCAGTCTGGCACTTTCTTTTCTCTTATAAAGGTTTATATTAACCTCATATACTCCAATTGGTTGCAAATTAAGTTTATGGTAAAAACGGTATTGCTTTTCTTCCTCGAACGTAATGACTTTTCTTTTGAAATCTTACAGTGAACACGACGACTCTTTGAGTTCGAAAAAAATATTGATTTTGTCAATATATCTGTGGCTTCCAGTAACAACCATGTTTCCAGTAACGGTTTGACAAAAATGAGATAATCTATCAAGTATGTTTATTTTTTACTAAACATCATTCGTATTAGTCCAAACGATTCAATATGACGTTCTTCTCTTATTGAGAACGTAAACTCTAAAAATAATTACGTCCAAACTCTAAAAAATAACAGTAATAACCAGTTGGGTATATGTTTAACAGGAATAAACAGGTAAATCCAATACAAATTTTCTTTAAAGTGCAAGTTTTTTTGTGGGGTTTTAGGGGCCATTAGAGCCCTAAAATCTAAGTTACCTACACCTATAAGTACAATCTTAAGAATTATGATAAACGGAGTAAAATAATAAAAATCTATGAGTTAAGATAACGAAGTAACTATTTCTTTTCTAATATTTCATGGTAAAATACATCATCAATTTTTAAAGTTTTTAATGTAAAAACACAGTTTTTCATCGTAATCCGAAGTATTACAATATGATATTATATCAATGTTAAATGTCAATGTTATAATAGAAAATTTTTTCGGATACTTTAAAAGGTCGTAACTCGAAAAAAGTACTATTATCTAGTTATTCTCGATACCCACATATATTATAGGGTGCAAAGAAGTAATTTAACTTATAAATGACTCACTGCTGCTGACTAACCAGCGTCTCAACCGTAATTATTTTCTGAACCATCTTGGACGTTGATGAGTTTTTTTTTTAATTTTTCACAAAATATTTCACGGAGTACTGCGTTTACTCTTTCTTACAAATTTCAACCCTCTTTCTGTCTTCTTTCCGGAAAGGTATTTCAGACCATTAACCAAGGGTAAGTTTCTGGTACCAGAGGGCATTGCATGAAGATATATGAGTTTAAATATTTTAAATATAGTATTACTTAATTAACTGTCAAATAATCAATAAAACATACTAAAATATGTTAAGGACAAAAAAGTTAAATGTAAATATCAAACGGACGTGACTTCCTTTTCTTTATTATACATTTGGCTCGGCAACTGGTGCTTCTAGCCATTAGTCACATTTTAAAAGCCAATTCAGATCGCTGGGAATTACAGTATTCCACAATTCACAAGTTACAAATATTGGAAAACAATTTTGCAGATCTAAGAGTAGATAGAGAGTTGACGATGGATTGACGGTGGTTACTGAGGTCCTGTAGTCCGTTTGATTTCTAAGATGGTAACTGCAGTCTTCTATCAGATGTTTAACAGTGAGATGTGCTTTACATTGACATAAAAACCGTTGCTCTCCAAGTCAACGATGTAAAGATTGTGTGTCCAATCAGAAGTCTTGAGACTCAAATTTGGTCGCGATTTTAATTTCCTCTCTACACCTGAATTCTTACATTCTACTTCTTCCGCCATTAAGTCTATCAACCCCTCAGCGACTCGTATTCAACCCTTCCCATCTCAGTACTTCGATCATCTGTCATCCAAATCCTATCATCTCTCCGCTTCCTCCGCGTCCCAACCTCTCGATTTAGGTCACGTCCTACTCACAGGACACGAGTGACACGCACTCACGCGTTTCAGGGACGGAAACCCTCTCTTGGCAGCGCGGTGCGGCGGCGCTGAAGGCGAGGGAGGGGTCGCGCGCCTTCGGGATGCAGGGGCGGTCGCGATCCCCGAGGTCGTCTTGTCTTGTATTTTCTCTTGTCACCCGCATTACCTATCCGTTGCGCTCGCTCGTTGCTGGTGCTGCAGAAGCACTAACCTCACCAATGCGCCTTCACTTGCTCCTCCACTTTCACCTCGCCACGCGCCGACGCCTCCGAAAGCAGGCCAAGAGCGCGTACTATCAGAATCGCGGCGAGAGACGATGACGTAATTTGTGTTTATTTTTCCTGCTCGGTGATTTTCCAAAACCTCTGCGACCTGCGTTTCATTCATCGTCTCATGTAAATATCTGGGAATTTGTTACTTACGCGTTTGGAGTCGGGGAATGAAAAAGAATGTTACTTCGTGTGGAGACAGTGTGCTTCATAAATAATATTATTGTTTGTTTATTTACTTTTCTATTGGCTGTTTCTTTAACTCTACACACCAATTTAGCTTGTTTTCTTTGGCAGATTCTATTCACTTTATGTCATTAGCAAATCAACCGATGATAACCTCTGTTGTTTTTAGAGACACTCACACAAATATTATGAATAATAATAAAAAATATTTGAAGAAAAATGATGTTGGAATAAAATCATTTCTGTGTGAAGAGATAAAGAACCGTATTTTTTACTCTCGATATATTCAGTAAATTTATATCCTTCTGATTTAAATTAAATTTTTGTTTTTTTATTATGCTATGGAATATTTTACCAACCAATTTGTTGAATTCGAATTCTAATAGGAATTACTTTCTTATGACAATGCTTATCATTTGCTGAAAGAACGAATCCTTCTCGTTTGATTGCCATCTTGGATCCTTGCGCATTCAAAAAATACGAATCTTAAAAAAGAGGTGGTCATCGTATTCGTTCAAGGCAAGAATAGTATATTTTTGAGCAACTTGAGTATGGCTCGACGATTGTACCACCTGATATGCTTATCACAATTTTATCTTTCATACACTCTATGCAATCGGGGCAAGGAGCTTTACAAATGTGAACACTTGATTATACACGCGGATAAAACTGAAGTCTGAAGTTCGAGTGCATTAAGACGTGTCAAGTAGAAAACGTGTGGAAATAAATATCTTTGATTATATAAAATATGCAATTGTACGCCCACTAACGTGTGCTTTGAAGAAATTTTGTGAATGAAACACGTTTGTTCATTATCATTCATAGTTCCTTTTGGTATCTCTTTAAAATATTTTGATACACAATATGTGTGAAGTGTGTGTCAACAATACACACAGGTGGTGTCGAAGAAATAACTTCTAAACGAGTAGTTTACATCCAATCCTCCCTTCCGTGTTACTCAATACACAACGGAATAAACAAAATGATCAATATAATGAGCGAAAAGACTGTGAATCAAACCTGTAAATCAGTCTTAATCAGCACTCTATCTCAACATTTTGTCAAAACTACATATTGCTTCTATATGAACTATGTATTCCTCGAAAGGAAAATGCACCATCGATTTGTTTTAATTAAAATAACTCCTCCACCTTACGCTCAGCGACTAGCTACTATTGTGACGACACTTGTACCCTCGCCCTTCTGCACTGCAGTCTCATCTGTCGCATGTTGACCTGCTGTGATTGATTCAAGAAGCGCAGCGCACGCTTCTGACGTCACATTCGAGAGAGAGCCTGTAATCTCCCTTTCTTTTGATGCCACATAGCCGCCCTCCGCTTCAACTACTAAGATCTTGAGGAAAGGCTTTGTTTATTAAAAGTTCTGAGAAGTGAATCAGCAAGTTTGGCGCAGAGAAACTTCGATTTTAGATTCCGAGGCGGGTGGAAGGA
This sequence comes from Laupala kohalensis, assembly GCA_002313205.1. Taxonomy (NCBI): domain Eukaryota; kingdom Metazoa; phylum Arthropoda; class Insecta; order Orthoptera; family Trigonidiidae; genus Laupala; species Laupala kohalensis. Next base: position 48,347 of record NNCF01126155.1, on the reverse strand, counting down.
GGCGGTTTAAAAGAAGAGATGGAACTGATGGCAAATCCGGAAAAGGAACGAGTATGAGAATGGCGTGAAGATAGATGGTTCGAGCTTTGTACGAAGATAGATGACAACAGTGTGAATGAAACTTCCCAATTTGGAACATTCACTTTGTACGTTTCGGAAAGACATTAGTAACCACAATTTATTATTGAAACCAAAAACCTTGCGACTTTGTGTGAGTTCTAGTTTATATGTCTCTGTTGCAATTCGGTTCACGTTATCACTGCATTGATACTTACCGCAAGAAATTACCGCAAAAGCAATTCTCACTTCACGATTTCTTTTAATTTTTCGCGCAATATGAACTTATTCAATCATAGATGGTCAAGACTTCGTAACTCTGTATGTTTACATTCCAAACAAGTGTTATTCTCTTATTTCATAATTTTACAATAATATAAGACCTTTATTACCGTACTGAAATTTCATGAAACCACTTACAGTGCTCACATTGCACAGTAGTTAGACCAATAAATCCAGGTATCAATGGTAGCATTGAGCAGTATTTTGACTATTATCCGTGGTCAACCGCACAACTGATGCATGCAACCCTTGCGACTATCATTGATAGAAAACGAGCAATTCATGCCCTCAGCCAATTTTTTCACTCATTATTTATCATTATCAGCAATCATGTGATCATACTAAAATAAACTTTTGTTTTGAAACATTGGCTCTATGAATGAAATCAGGTATGTCACAAATGCATTGAACATAATTATATATCAGAAACATTATTTCTACATTTAATTTCAGTAAAGTGTAAAATGATTTCTATAGAGTTCATAACTGGCCTCCGAAAGTGAAATAGATGTCTGTATATCTTCTTTCTAAAACGTAACTTTTTCCAAATACTCCTTCATTTTTATTTTGTTACTCTTATCCAATTCTCGTAAATGAAGTATCATTACAAAGAATTCCTTCTGGAGAGGGTGGGATCGTAATTCTACAGTTTAACTGTGTACTATTTCATTTATAGTTATACGAACTTATTACGTTCATCTACTTTAGAAACAAAATACTGGTTGTCTGTTAATATGCTCTGTCAAAATATTAGCGACGATGGCACACTGGAAGGCACTGGAAATAAATCGAGAAGATTGCCAATTTCTTGCGCATACTTTCCGCGCGCACTTTGGACAATCATGAGGAAAGTCGACCCTTTCCAATACAGGCCGAAACTGTTGCTGTTGCTGTTGCAGAAGGTCACCGACTGCTGCCATAAGTTTCGCATTCCGAGCCATGACATCACCTCGCGACTTCTTGTAGTAGAAGGGTTGTGCATAGGACTGAACTTGAAGAATATTAAGTCTTTTGATTTCACAAATAGGTACATATTAAAGACGTCCGTAAAAGGATCCGAGACAATATTTTGAGTGAAAGTATCAAATTTTCGAAACTGATCTCAATTATGTCATAAGCAATTAATCAATTAACATTTACACAAATTATGTTTGTATTCTTTAAACTTGCTTTTATATTTAACACAATATATCTCTAAATATAGTGTTTAAATGAACAATGCGTGGAGGAATTTTTATTCGTGTTACACCTCGCGCGTAGTCTGAGTAGTGTCATAGCTCACAGAACTCGTTCAAACTCATAAGTTGGTATACAGAGCAATTTCCTCGGTTTCAACTCACGTTTGTCTCACCTTTTTGTTGGTTGACCATGGAGCGATGAAAGAGGAACGCCCACGGAGTAACAAGCAGTATGTAATTGTAATTAGAACCTTGGTAGAGAGTGAAATATGATTTTTTTTTCGAAGCTAATATGAACTTCGTACTTCTTTATGTGTCACATAATGTGTCACATTTACGTGTCAATAATCTGTGAGAGTAAATATATGATTACCTAAAGGACTTCTTCCAGATTATGAATAAAAATGCAAAATATTCAGTACAAATATACGTTATATTTCTTCCCTGCGCCTTCTCATACAGAATATGTGCGATAGCTAGCTAGATGAAAATGGCAACAAGTCGGGAATTGAATCCAGGTTCTTCTACTTTCATTACAGAGACTCCAGGAGATCCCGCATTCGATTTCCGATTCATTTTCCTTTTTCCTGTCTGAAATTATAATAAGAAATAAGTTTTGGGAGTTATAGAAATCTTATACGGTATAAATGTATTGTATGACGAATGAAGGAGTAGATTTCCTATATTAGAGCACTGTATAAATTAATTGTCATTATTTATTTTAAGTAGCTGGATCATATTAATGAGTTAGACCCAAGACACTAACAACGCATGAAAGAAGTTGCAAATTAGTAAATGTTAACGACTCACGTGTCATAATTATTCTCCATTAGAACACGTCCATATGAAGAAAAAAAAACTCGTACAGAATCTCACTCACAGTGCCACCACTACGGAATTTTGAAAAGACTGCGTATCTCTACAAGTTAAGGAACGAAATAGAATTGATGCAAAGAATAAATAATAAACTTTATTGTCAAAAAAGCAGTTACAAACTTCGTATGACTACGTAGAGGACAATAAACTAATTTACTCTCCGGAAGCAAGTAAGGGACCATCCCATCAATTCCGATCAAGGGCCCTAAGGCAGAAGCGGATTTAACATTCAATATACTCCTAACTATAAAAAAAATAGTTCGACACATGTTATAGTATTAACAAATATAAACAAATATTGTATTTAATAAAACAGAGAAAAGTCATTTCACAAGAACGTATTATTCGGAAAGTATTATTGATAATTCGTAACTTTTAAATAACACTGAATTCGCTAATAATTATATCAATTGATGCCGTCTCTAGGCAAGAGCCTAACGAGTCTTGATAAAAAAATCCACCTCCGAAGGAAAACCGGAGAAAAACCCGGGCCAGGATGGGGCTATATAATTAATGTACACAACAGTGCCAGAGTTGAGTACGTAACACAAAGAAATACAATAGATGGATCACCCAAGGGATAAGGATTTCTTCAAAAAACAAACGCCGTTTATATTATCTTTCAAACCGCTATAACCAACCACCTGAATTCCATAATTATTTTCGTAAATATAAGACTATTCTTCGAAAAGTAGTCTATGCAGCTCAAGTAATGGAAAACGACAGGCATATACTAAAATCGAACAACCGGATGTAAGCCATGTGGAATATTGTTAAAAATTACACGTCAACTTCTGAAAACCGGTAAAAAAAATTTTCTTTACTAAACGATGGCAATATCGTAACAAATCCTCAGGACATTGCAAATTTGTTTAATTCTCACTTCTCAGAAGTTGGTAAAATAACGAACTCAATATATCCAAATCAATGTCCTCCAATTATATCCACCCACGTACCCAATTCTATGTTCACTTCCGAAACTAACGCCAGTGAAGTCATGAGAATTATCAGCTCATTAAAAACAAATTTTCAACAGGCGTAGATAATATACCTGAGTTTATTGTTAAATTTTCGTCCCATGCTATATTAAATCCACTCATAAATATTTTTAATAGTTCTTTATCATAAGGGGTGTTCCCTAAAATATTTAAGAGAGCTAAAGTGAAACCTTTACACAAGAAAGGAAACAAACTCATTATTGGAAATTACCCAACAATATCTCTACTACCCACTTTCTCAAAAATTCTAGAAAAATTGTTCTATAAGCGTCTTCTAGAATTTTTATCAAAAAGTAACATTCTCTCTGACGATCAACGCGGTTTTAGGAAATCCTTTTCCACTACAAGCGCCATATTTTCCTTCTTAAACGATGTTACCACATCTCTAGACAGTGGAGAAAATCCTCAGGGTGTTTTTCTTGACTTATCCAAAGCATTCGATGTCATCGATCACGGAATTCTCCTTACCAAATTGCATTCTTTAGGCATTCGTGGACTTCCACATCAATGGCTAACTTCTTATTTAAAAGATAGATATCAACAAGTAGAAATATCCTATACTAAAAATAAAATACTTGAGCGTTGTCTTTCAGAAACAAAGCCACTTACTTGCGGAGTACCCCAAGGATCAATTCTCGGCCCTATACTCTTTTTATTGTATGTGAACGACATGTCATCATCCACATCAGATTGCAAAATGGTTCTTTTTGCTGATGACACTAATTTACTATGTAAACACGCCAATGCTCAAAACGTTTTGTCTAACCTTTCGACTTGGTTCCATGCAAATCGTCTCATTGTAAACACTGACAAAACAGTGTCTATGTCATTTCACAATAGTAATATAAAATCTTTACCCCAGGTTTGTCTTTCTTTAAACGGAACACAATTAAAAACTGTTACGTATACAAAATTCCTAGGTCTGCATATTCAAGAAAACCTCAAATGGAATTGTCACATTGACAATCTTAATTCCCAATTAAGCAAATT
>NNCF01126155.1:19232-43341 GCA_002313205.1 Laupala kohalensis | reverse complement strand
TATTAATTTAGTTTTATGTGTACTCAACTTTGGCACGGTTGTGTACATTAATTCTGTAGCCCCATCCTGGCCCAGGTTTTTCTCCGTTTTTCCTTCGGGTAGAGGCGGATTTATTATGCAGGTTTTCTAGGCTTTGTCTAGGGGTATGTTTATTGTAACAATAAATCGTGATTTAGTGTTGTTGTTTTTTCAACTCTTATGATTTTTAAACTTTATACTCAGAATAATATATAATTCGATAATAACTTGGACATGTAATTTTTTGCGTAATATTACAAACATATTGACATTCTATTAGTATTATAACTCGCAGCAAACTTTTTATTTTATCTAGGAACTTTTGCTTAAATTTTTGAATCCGCGCCTGCCTTAGGGCCCTTGATCGGAATTGATGGGATGGTCCCTTGCTTGCTTCCGGAGAGTAAATTAGTTTATTGTCCTCCACGTGGTCATACGCAGTTTGTACTGTTTTTTGACAATAAATTTATTATTTTAAATTTATTATTATACAACTAAATTTATATGAATAATAAGACATAATACTAGTATGCAGGAAAATAGTTTTGAAATTGTTGTCACATATTTTGAAAGTACTACAAAATTGGCGTGATAGCTAACTATTCGAATGGCGCCCGAGCAAAGACAAGAGGAAAATGCGAAATAAATGCGATTTGCACAGAAAATTCGTTCCTCCCACTCCCGCGCCACAAGAGCGAAATCGTGACATCGTCCCGCGCGACGCACCCGCAGGCGCTTGGAGCTCGTGGCGCAGGTGCGCGCTCGTTGTTAGGTTCCAGTGCGGATGGCCTTCGCTGATCACGCAAAGCGCACGAGCAGTCACGCAAGTGACGCACGTCTCGAGTGCAGCCGAACTCAGCATCGCTGACCCCTCTGTCATTCGAAGTCACTGTCTTACAACAAGCGCAGGTCGAAAGTGGCCAAGATTTTTATACATATTGATTATTAGTATGTCCTGTCAAGTGTTACCGACAATGACACACCTTAGTCACTGAAAAAAATACGAATAACCTATTCCTTTTGCACGGCGACGAGCCATTTTTGTGGGTTGTTACTAGCAAGCGGACGAGTAGCGACAGCCTAATTCTATGAACTTCTTTCAATGCAGTTCCTATTCTTTGTTTAGTGCATTATTATTGAAATCTATTTGAAATATTGTTAATTTTTCTTTCTTCATTTACTTCCAAAGTTATGTAATGAACTACTTTTTCTCAAAGTTTATAATTTTGAGTTAAAATATAATAATTTTGTATTGCAGTAAAATTCCACAGATAATTCGTATTATTTTATATTAACAAGATACAGTATAGGAGAAGTGTATGGAAGTAATTAGAGATAGATCATACCCATACTTGTTTTCCTTATCGCTATCAATTTTTTGTAGATAATAATTTGTGTTGGTAACTAGAAAGCGAAGTAAACTACACTTACATTTTTGATCGTTTTAATCTCGCTGTGTATTTGAGTTTTCAAGCATTCATTCACTTTCCAATGTTGGACAACCCCTCGAGTGATTACATAAGGGCGACTCTTGCTCTCAGTGAGTAAATCGTTCGAGTGCGGTAATGCTTTGATTCCTGGAAACTTCACGCCTTATCCTGAACGACGGCAATGTTCCTTTCTCGGAATAACTCTTGACTTTTCCTCTGCCTCACATCTTCGTTGAGAAGGAAAAAAAAATCATAATTAATGCATTCGAGAAATGCCTCGTGGCATTTTCTTCTTAATTTATCCTGTTAAGGGCTCTAATGATCTTGACGTTGACGAGCCACCAAAAAAACAAAACTTATCCTGTTGAACTGTCATTGATACGGCAATGTTCTGGATTTCAAGGTCAGCGATTTCGTAATTTTTGTGAGTGTTAGTTCTCGGAATGCGCTACCAAATACTCAGGAAATACGCAACGATAGATATTTTGTGTAATAATATATATTAGAGGTTTTATGACTTAAACGTTAAAATTTTACGTGTTAAAACTTCAGTATCTTAATTAAGTCTAATGCGTATTTTAATACTTAATTTTGCTCCCTGTGAAGAAATTATTTAATGTATGCTTTTCAGGGTCAATATTTTTAGGATATTTTAAGTAATTGATCACACTGATACAGAGATCAAAGAGAAAAAATAGGCATAGAAAATATGGTCCTAAAGAAACTTCGGAAAACTATTATGTGTGTAACAATTTGAGAAACATATCCATCGACTTATTTCACGTTGCATAATGTTGAAGATGTAATTTCCTGAGTTTTCATCATAATATACAAACGGAAAGAGAAAGTCTAACTGGAGATTGACATTTTTATAAAGAAATACAAAATTTGGAAATAGTAATTAAATTGGAAAATAAAATGTTTATAATTTACACATAGTAAATAATTATTTTGAACTGGTTTGTATGGTCCAACGGAGTTTCGTACTCAGCATTATGTAAAGAATCTTCGTATGACGAACAACGTCTTTACCTCTTTTCAAGAGTTGCAGAGAGAGAGAGAGAGCTTTTTCCTTGTTTGTGCTCATGATTTGTTTTCAAATGCAACTTTTCTCAAACGCATAGTAATTATTCCTAAACTTCCGCAGGTTGTCTCGTGCTTCAGCGTTGTTTCCAATATACTTGATGGAAAAAATATTTCATCCGAAAAATAGTTTTCCCGTGAACTTACGATACACGATTAATGAGTATATATTTTCCGAATAATTTGATACCTTGTGCAAACGTTTAATAGGCGAAACCTTGAGGATAAATGTATCATTACTCGTGCTGGTGTGGTAACGAAAGTCACATATTACTACGAAATTATTTTTACTTCGCACCACTTAAAGTAACTTCGTTCCGTTATCTGTAGAGATTGAGTTGAATTCATATTTACTGCATTGAAATTTGATAATAAAAATATGAGAAATAATTAATATTGCTGATCTCAATTTTTGCAGCACTGCAACGAAATTCCATTATTTTCATGTTGGTAATAGAATGTACAAATGTAGAAATAAAAATTATTTTTATTAGAAGATGATAAATGATAGTTTTGGTTGTATTACTATCTAGATTTATTAACATAATTTATTGCAGTTTAGCAATACGTATGTCATACTCCTAGAACCATACTTTTCACTCCTCTCCATACAAATGAAGTAAAGATTTCTCCGTATTCGAATGCAACCTTAGGGAAACCCCCTGTGCCGTCCTCTCCGGGTCATTCCCTCGTTTTCCCTGAACAATCTCGGAACTATTTGTAGTTAGGAGGTAGTTTCCTGGAAAGCATTCGAGGTTGAATACTTGATTAACTTTTAATCATTACATCGTTTTTTGCTTTTCCTGTACGATAGAACAGTAAGTGTGTACAATAACGAGCTGGATATTAATACGATGGAAGCGTCGATTACTCAAACTAATGTGGTCAGGGAAGGCTCAAATAATAATTTATTCTGTTAATCAAAAATTCAATTAAAAAAGATACAATAATATAACACCACGTTTGTTCAAAATGCAACTTTGAACATGTAGTATTTAGTGGGAAAAAAACGACAAACAAAATATGTGTAAGATGTATTATGTACAAATATTTTAAAAGATAATTCTGTGGCACAACGAAACTCGTCTGCTTCAAAGCTCAGTTCATTTTTATAGCAACAAAGTCTCTAATTATATTATATTGCAACAATATTGACACCGTCGCGATTACTTGTGTTACTTTTTCTCCATGATGCCAACTCGACTAGTTAAACTTTCGGGATAATCTACCGTACTCTAATATACCGTATTTTCAGAATTTGCCTATGTAGCTGTTATATCATTGTGGTTGTATGGCGTACCTCATAATAGTCTATGTACTTCAGTATACAACATAATTCAACGACCGTTTTCTGTTAGATGCGATTTTCTTTCATTGTTTTCTTTTCCGAAAATGGTTTTTCACCTAGAAGTAACAGTATTAAGAAAATATTCATTTTCTTGAATTCTGAAGACGTAGATAGATTATTGTGCTTTCTCGCACTATGTTTGTTCTCTTATCCTGGATTTTTAAAAGAGTTTTGACCTCGGGATAACAGTGGGGAAGTAATGGAATTGCGATGATTAAGTTCATCGGAGCTCTTGTGTTCACGTTGTCGAAGTTTATAAAAATAACCACTTTCTCTTAGTTGTGGTTTTATGTTCGTTTGGAAGAAAGGTATAGGACAGTTAAAAGAATCGGAATGACATTCACGGAATGAGTCTCGAGTTTATATACACTATTTCGTATGATATTTTTTACCGTTAAAATATTTCATTTTCTAGCGTCTTTTTGTTTTGCATAATTCCGCTGTTCTTGCTGCTTCTCTAACTTGTAACACTTGTTGTTTATGTACACTTGTCATATTTTATTAATCCTTTTTCTCTTATTTTCTATTTTCACTTATATGACAAGTTTCGTGTTCATCAGCGTGATATTTATATTGAGAGTATATTATATTCTTATCTTTTCTGGCGATATATATCATCAGCATTCCCTTGTTCACACATTTTATGCTCTCTTGTTTTTCACTCTCTCAAACGAAATATGNTATATATATATATATATATATATATATATATATATATATATATATATATATATATATATATATATTTTAATTTCTTGAACAATGTTAAACTTTGTTACATATTCTTGGTATAAACTGGGCATGTACATTTTGAGTGGATTGAACACACCATGGTGCTTAATAACTAGCTAATATTTAACGATAATTTTAAATTGATCTATTCATTTACATGCCTCATGTGATAAAATATTCACCGATTTCATGAGAGAAATGAGTGTACCAGTACTATCTCCTGTAGTGCTTTTTATTCAGTCAGTATTAACCAAGATATTTAAAAACACTTTAAATTGCTTAAAATTTAGTTAAAGGTTTGCAATATTTCATTTCTTGCTATCTGTAAATAACCTCATTCCTTTAGTGATTGTGTTATTTCACGTTGTTTGGTATTGTATTGCCGTGATAGCTTTCATTGATGCTCCGTTAGCTTGAGTATAAGTCTCCCCTGAAGACTGAGATAAAGATATCATTGAAATGTTACGAAATATTGATGCCGAAACATAATAAAATCTTACCGTAGCACTAAAACAGCGTTAACATTGTTCATCGAAATGTCTGAACAAACACTGCTTACGTTTATCACCACGGCATCGTCCCCTACCCGGCTACTCTCACGGTACCCACGTTCAACAATCATGAATGACGTGCGAATCCGTTCACAAGTTTAGGGTACAAATAACATACACTGAGAGAACACTGGATGTGAGAACCCTAACTTTGATTGTGAGATCCAAATCCAAAGGAAGGATAGAATTTCTCCAAACCTTTGGACGTGGCATCCAACCTTATAGTTCGAATACTGTGAGGCTGGGATGTTATATCAAAAGGTTGAAATGTCTCGTCCAAAAGTTGTGATACCACATTCAAAGGTTTGGAGAAATCCTATCCTTCCTTTGGATTTGGATGTCACATGCAAACCTCTCTGTATACCGGTTCGTCTTGAACGTTTCAGACAATTTCAGCCATTTGATAATTATCTTTCAATTGGCGCAGAATTGAATACCGGTCAAACAACCCAATATCTACCTTCTATAGCAGATGAGCTCCCAAGTACAAACTTGCTCGACACAATTAAGGTTCATCCGAGGAATGGTTAGCGCCTTGTTGGTCAATATCCCGACTATTGTGAACTACTACAATTATCGTCCATTATTTACTATTGTGACTTACTTAAGATTCTGAAAATCCTGTAATTGTTGACGTTATTTTATGATATGAGGTAGAGATAGTTTTCATTCATTAGAAGCATTTACTTTCACTTGTACAGTTTTGCAGAAGTTGATTGCCTCGGAATAGCGGTTGAGAGCACCACATGAATGTTGCGTCTCCCGAGAGCAACGTAGGCCACCCTTGAGGTAACCGTTCTTCCCGCAAACACCATGGGCTCCAAAGCATTGTCGGTGCCTGGGATGCCTTCCTTATTCGCTTTGCATGCCTCTCTTGTGCACGAGCTTTCTCCGATGGCCGCCGGTGACCCTGGTCGGCGCTGCTGCCTCCCTCCCGCGTCCGCGCGTCGCCTAGCAACGCGTCTAGCGGCGGCAACGAGCCGCGAGATCGATTGTGAATAAAACATGGAGCTCGCGGCGACAAGTCTGTGTTCGAACTTCAAATTTCCTCTATGTTGAACTTATGGGGACATCATTCTTCAAGTACCAAAGACAAAAGGTTGCGTTTTTTTCTGCTAGAAAATAACGTTTATTAGCGTTATATTATGTGGAGAGCCGTTTGTTTTTTCATAGAACGAGTCTGTGCGACCGCACCTCCGAGAAGTACTCCGGCGCTCCCTTAACAACTTATGTTGCGAAATTAATTACTAACTATCAAAATGCAACTATTTTTTTCTTGAATATTACAACACGTAAGTCGAGTTTTGTTTCATGACCTACGAGGTATAACGCATACCTCTCTATATACTATTAAAACTTGACTCTTCAATTAGAGACCGTTCAGTTTGTAGTCTGGATATAAAAAATAGTTAAAAACTGGAGCTAAACTTTCTGAAAAACTTCAAACTTGTTTATCTAAAAATAACCAATTTGCAGTTATGGTGTAGTATTGAACCGACGAATGATGTACAAATATTTGGTGTAAAAGTGTTTAAGTCATTCACTAATGCGTCAATATCTACTGTAAAAAATTATGGAACAAGTGACGAAATTTGATTGTTCGTTGATGGTGGTAGACGTCGCCGCAAAACTATAGCACAGCGCGCGGGGGAGGCGAAGGCCAACGTTTTGCAGCGGTGGGTAATGAAATAGTAATAAGCACTCGGAGTGGGGCGAAAGGTGTATGTGCAAAAACGAGAATCAGGGCAAGAACGACTAATGAGTTGCTAGTTCATGTATCCATACAAGCTGTGTCACTACATTTTTATCAACCAACTGCAATGTACATTGGCATTGAGCAAAAAATTGAAGAAGAAAAAAAGTCAAATCACAATCCGAATAATTCTATGTATTTTACACGTGGTTCATGATGTGAGTTCACTTAATTTCTTACACCTTTAAGCATTTATCCACCACTGCTCTAAAAAAGGATGCCGTATGTGAAATTGTACCAGCTGTACAAGAAGAGAAGTGTTTCGTTTTATTTAGAATCATTTGAATTTTCGTCAATTTTATCAGTGTCCTGCGTTCTTGGTACCTTAGTGATTATTCGACGAAGCACTGTGACTCTCGAACTTTTTTTTNTCAGTGTCCTGCGTTCTTGGTACCTTAGTGATTATTCGACGAAGCACTGTGACTCTCGAACTTTTTTTTTTTGAAGTATGTTATTCTTAAAATACACCAATTCTAAAAAAAATTATTGTGCGATTGTTATATAAAAATAACTACTTACAGAAAAATGTATATCGCAAAAAAATATATCGAGTACAGATAAAAATGTATTGCAATGTATTACGTGTGTTACACAGTACGTATCTCTTTTCCCTTATCTATATTTCTTCATTATCAAGGAGAGGCATTATCTTGATTTGTTGTTTATGTGTAATCCATTTCATCATTCTTGAATTTGGTGACGCAGTTCACACGAACCGAGAGTATGCTTCAATGCGAACGGTGAGGTGAAATAATATTTGACTTCAAAGAACAACATAAATATGCATGGATCGTAGTTGTTGACCTCAACTAAACACAGTACAAAATTGACAATGGAAAGAGAGCTGTAATTACAGACGCTCACTTCGAAATTTAAATTACAAATATTTCGTACTTACAAAGTATAATCAATGATTCCTCTCGTATGCTTCGCCCACATCCCCCTTAATCAACTACAGAGTCTGATGCATAGTCCTTGTTGGCAGAGGAACCCAATTTCCAACGCAACAACCTCCATGATGTCGCTTGGAACGAACGTTAATATGGAAGGAACGTGAACGAAGACATGTATAACCTCCAAGACACGGACTGGAGAAATTTGGGAAACTTGTTAAACTGATTTGTCGATTTCATCGAATGAATCGATTCTTTCAATGTAATTCGCTCATATCGACACTCGGCACTTCATCTTTTAGTTGCGGTATTTCCAGAATTTGAGATTCTCTCAGTATTAAGACAAGAAAAAAATTGTGAAGTTATGACTTTCTGGTGATGTAATACTTGTGAAATCTCAATGAAATCTCAATTATTTTTCTCCTATGAAACTTAGCTATGTTCACTACTATGCGAATAACTAATTATCACAGTTCCTGTTTCCCGCGTACGAGTATAGTGGACAAAAGACTTTCTAAAACTTGGTTTTCCTGCAACTTTTAAATTATTGAATTTTTATTATTATTAATTAGATAGAAAAATAGAAACAGTAAAATGTTGGAGTCCATATATATCAAAATTTTGAAAATGTTACTTAACACCTACATCCACTGGACCTTTCAATAATGTGTGCTCGATCCTGTACATACGCATTTTTTTTCAATTATTTTCCTTTGTGAACCCTACTCCAAACAATGTCAATACAAGGTATTTCAACACGTTCTTTCTTGTGCTCTTTTTTGACATATCTCATTTACATATATAGAGATAATAAAAATAAATGAATGAAGGAAAAATCCCTGAAAATGTGCTCAAAGGATTGATTGTGAACTCTGTATTCTTTTTAACAACATCCCCAATGTCAAATATTTTGTTGCTGTAGATCTTGATATATTTCTCCTCTGTTTCAATTTGGGTGTCACGCAAACGAGTGTTCAGTACATCCATTTTAAGTGTCCTCCTAAATATTCCTCTTTCTCTAGTCCATAAATTAGACAGTCCCATAACATGTGTTGCACATTTTCTGGTTCTATTTTATATACTTTTGTATCTCGTGATATTTTCTTAAGTTTCGACGGGTTTCCCTTCATGTTTCCATTACCGCTCAATATTTTCATTTCTTTTCTCGATGGGCGAAACTATTTTCTATTCCTATGTGCAAAACTTACATCTTTTATAAATTTATATTTTTCTCTTATCCTATCGAATTTTCAAGCTTTTCGTACAGTTCTCGGTTATTTTTGACATTCTTTTTCCCATTATCGGATAGCTTTATTTATTTCCACTTCCCTTTTCTTACGCACCATAGCCCTGAATTATATTTTCTCTTCTTGTTAATCCAGAGGCATTATTACTTGTAACATCTCCGATGTTGGAGTTGACACGGTTCTGTAACATGCACTCCATTCTAAGAGACTACTGTATACTTCTCATTGTCAGTAAGCTTTCCACGTGTCTGTTGTGTAACCTGTGTTGCCATAGTTCAGAAACGTACGTCATAATTGGTACTATTGCCCCAGTACGTACGCAAAACCAATGTAGTATACATGGTTCTCGCGTATCGCCAGAGTTATTTGGTAAACGAAATTCCGGAACTTGCCACCTCCTGCTTCCTCTTTGCACTCGCCGCGAGTTACAAACCAGGACGCAGCGCATGCTCCGTCAGGCGCCCGATATGTCGACGGTGGCGTTGCTGTATAGTGTGGCACGACAACTCCTCTTGTATTCTCACACCTGACCTATATGTGATGACGTACGTGCTCTTCAGATGTCTGTGTAGAAAATGCGACAGATTAGGATGTAAATCACTATTTTTTTCTCGCGCAGTGTAGAATATTGGACGTTGGCGTCGCGAAGAGTTTTCACAGCAGTCACGAATTTTTATTTTTCGTTTTCCCTACACCGTATTTAGGTCATAGTTTTTTTTGTATCCGAAGTCTATTTAATTTGAATTGGATGTTGCAAATAAATGCAATTACGTTCAAACCAAATATTGATTTAAGGAATTGTCAACATGAGATTTACTTTAATCCCTGAGAAATATGCTATGTTCAAATGTTTTATTCTTTTAGAATTATTTTTTTCTATTCTTGTACCAAAACATTTCATGGGCGAGTTTTCTAAACAATTCACTTTGTTGTATTGTGAGATTTTATTAATTTTATATTTATTTAATTATTTAAAGTCGCGTTTTAATATCACAGGTATTCAGCAACCACCATAGGAAATATTACCGTTATTAATTATTACAATGAATAAAAAGAAATTACTGAATAAGATTGATTCAATTGTTACATTAAATAAAAAGAAATTACTAACAACAAACACAGTAACAGAATAAGAGATAGGTTATTCGTGACTATTTACTTCCTTACAACGATTTTTTAAATATTCTTTACACATACATTCCCCAAAACTTTTATATACTACATATACATGATATTGATACTAGCGTCCTTTAAATAATGGATAAATTTAAAAACTTGAAATAGTAGGAAATTATATGTATATCTATTTTTTTTATCGGTTTTAAGGTGTTCCCATAAGGTATGGCATTTTTCAATGTATGGTATTTATTATCGCATTCTGAATGAGATTCTTAAATCACATCACTCGTTCGGTTTATTACTGCCTCTCTTCTTTCTCTGACAAGAGTAATAGAACATCTTATTAGAGCTATACTAATTCATTTATCTTCGGTGCAAATTTTCAAAGAAATATATTTTTGACATGGATGGATAACTGAAAATAATAATATTTTGTCCTCATCCAAGTTATAGTTTTGAAAGAATTAGATCGAGATACTCAAAGCAATAGTTCAAATCTTCAAATCTATTTCGATTGCGGGAAGAAGACTTAAAAAGGCAGGAAAAAATTACACTATTTGCATTCTAGTGAATGTATAGTAGAGATTCGTGAAACTTGACTTGGGGATAATATTGCACCCACAGTGTAATATTGTTTCGCTCTTCAATGTGAATTGCATTTGCATTAAGTGATATGGTGAGAGAGCGGACTTAAAAACTTTTTAACCATTTCCACAAAATTATTCGTTTCATGTGTAATGTATCCTGCTGATTCATCGAAACAAAAGAGCTTATATTCTCTCTAATTTTAATACATGATTACAATTTTTCTCCGCGATTGTTTGTGTCAATATCTATTTTTCCCGACATTATGACTCTACATTTCGGAACAAAATCCAGTTTTGTAAAAGAACAGAGTTCTGGGTATATTTTTTCAGTGTACATCCTAAATCCTAATAGTGCTAAAATCATCACATTTAATACGACTACGTGAAGTTTACTTCGATTAAATCTTATATGCTGATAAATAAATGGTCTCAGACGTAAAAACTACCTTTGTTTTCATCGCGGAAAGAGTAGTAATTACTAAGACGAGTGCTACAAGATGAGCATAAAAAGTATAAAATCTTTAAAAAGTATAAAATAGGATGTAAGTATGAAAATTGAATATTTCCAGGTTAAACGCATAAGAGGACAAATGGATTTATTCCTCTACTTGCGTGCACTGCCTCCCTAGAGCATAAACAAGCGTGGCTAGCATTTCGTGATGCAAAGGGGCGAGATCAGTCACGTATAAAAGCGTTCGCAACTATTGTAAATGTATAAACCGAAAGAAAATTCAAATATCACTTGATTCTATATGTTCTATCTAACGCTCTTAAACGAGAAATCTCGGAAGTGCGCGTTTGATGGGCCTATAAATGTCAATGTAAATTATTCAGTATTTGCGTCTTGTTGATACAAAATCGATCAAGCATGGTTTTATTTTCGTGAAAATGCGCTTTCGTACTTTTGGAGAGCAATTGTGATAGGCGCAGGCACGCTAAGTTTTAGGCGCGTAAATGCAACCCGCTGTACGATGGTCTCCTACTAGTATGTACTGTCCAAATGAATATAAATCGATGGTACTGTCATCGGACAATGAAGCTCGTTCTCATAGCCGACTGACCGCGACGAGATGAATAATTTGAAGTGGAATTTTCTCGCATTTTCTCTTTGAGCTCGGTGGTGAGCACCAAATTGTTGAAAGAGGAACGTACGTCCTAGAGGTGCTCTGTTGCCCAGATATTAATCATATATTTTTACATAGTTTATTTAGAAGGTTTGTGAAACGTGAATGGATCATGATTGATATTTTGTAATTCAGACGGTCTAGAAATAATAAAGTTCTGAGAATATCATGATGCAAATAAAAAAGTCTAAAAGAGGGAGTAACTTGTGTGTCATTGTCTTAAATATGTTGCTTCTTGTTTCTTTCTTTCTTTTTAATATTATTGTAATGTGTGTACCATAAAAGGGAGTTTATATCTCAAAACAATCTAATATTGGGTATTAAATCTCGTTCGAACCAATCTTATTTTTTATGTCAATGTACCTCAGCCAGAGGTTGGCATACTACTTAGGAAATCTGAATTAATACTTTTGTTACAAAACAGGAATTCTACAGTAGAAGTTAGTGAATCGTTATTAAAATTTAAGTGATTTTTTTTCAAATTTTGACTTTTTATTTTTATTTATAAAAATATATACATACAATTTACAAGATAAAAATATACTCACATTTAAAACATCATAGCGCTTTCAGAAAATAAAACTTTGCTTTGTGAAAGCGTACAAACTCAGAAAGGGAAAAAATTGTAAAAATTTAACGAATTTAGTTCACGTGCCCTGCGCTCCCGACGATATCATATGTCTTCTCCAGAGCTTGGCGTGACCCAACAGGCAAACCTGTTCCCTCTTCCACCCAACACGAATCGAATATCGATACATATCAATGTGAAATGTAATATGAAGGCTTTCATTTCTTTAGGAGGACTTCAATAAACAATAATTATTAGAATAAGAAAACAACTCTGTGGAAAATACAGGCATACTTAATGTTCCTTTCGTTGCAGGAAAAGTTGTTTAATCATCAAGTGAGACATATATCACATAAAGTTTCATGAGGGCAAGAATTGAACTGCATTTTTCTAATAGTGACTTCCAATAAAATGTAAGCCTTTCATTTACCATGAACTACTAATCATATATAACGAGGTTGTTTCCCTCTGATAATTTTTTTCTGAATCTGAAAAAATGCCCTTCTTCTTGCAGTCAGTATGAACGAGTTTTACTTACCCAGTATCGCTCGAAAGTTTCTCATAATTTATCAAAGATTGATAAATAGAGTATCAGTAAATGGTGTATTTGTAAATACAAATCGAAGAATATTATTTGTTGATTACTCCACAGAAACGAGTCGCACTCCCAACCTCTCTCGGCGTCGCTCATGCTCGTATTTACTGGGGGACTTTTACAAAATGTTCGCTTGAAAAAATTTCACGCGTTAATTACTTAACGAATTGAAACAAAACTAGACGGTCTTATTTCTCAAGGTTGGAAACTGATAGGAATTTCGAAACATTAGAGTTTAGAGTAAGATTTAAAAAGACCAAAAATGGCTATGACTCTTTAATTACATGTGTAAATTACGAGCGATGGGTACATCCGGCCTAATTCAATTCTCTACTCTCATAATACTACGTAACAAAATTTTGTTTGTCTTTGTGTTTATTGTATAAAAGCAACATGCTTAAAACGAATATAGTATTAGTTTTTCTCGGATTTCTATACTTTTCGAGTGTTTCTTTTTTTTTAATAATTTCAAATTTACCGCATTCTGGTAATCGTAATTTTTCAAGGTGATTACCAGTTAATGGTTCTAGTACGATGTTCCATATTTTTAGTACCAAGGTGTGAGGCTTCAATATATCAACTCCTTTAAAACGTCAACCATATGTAACAATATACACCCAAGTGTTTCGCCAAATGTCTCCCTGTCGTTAAAGTCCAGTAGTTAATGTTAAGGTATTCAAAGTGAATGATTGATATACTTTCTATAAAATTATCTCTACGGCATGCATAATCGAAACATTAAATAAAAGTATTAGTTACATGTTTGAATCACAAATTATTGCTCCCCAAACATTGTGATTCCACCGTGTATTCTATTAGCTGATAGCCTTTAAAGTCCCTCATTGTATTGTATGACTGCACAACGACGCGTGCAAAAAATGCGAACGACCTAATGTTTCGATGCAGTAATCCACCCAGTAATTGGCTTCCTTTATCTCTCAAACCATGCGTTCGCAATGGCACTGTGGCACATCAACCGTCGCTTGGTCGATTGTCCAAGAGAGTGAGGGGGGGAGAGGGGGAGCCTCCCATCCGCTCTTCTCTCCCTACACATGGTATGTGGGGGATGAACGGTGGCACATCCACACGAGGCGACGCAATGACGTTTTGCAAAAAGGGGGAAATAGCCTACGGATGACATGTGCCTACGTGGACGAGGGAATAGCAATCTAATACCCTTCTGCTTACGCCACGCTGCTGTAAGCACTAGTATAATAATTTTGTAGCAGTAATTTTCACAAGATTGACACCTATGCCATTCGATTCCTTATATTAAAAACCCTCCATATATCTACAATTATTACTCGTATAATAAGAGTAAGGTTTATTGCCATGACACATACAAAATATATGGAATGAAGCATTAATAATTTAATACGAGTCGCCTACACTGTTCAAATTAACACAAATGTATATGGGGGGGGGTAGGCAAACTTTCGAAGCTTGACTTTATTTCAATACAGTTCTTTATAGAATTGTCAAAAATATATAATTATATTGTGGAGCGTATTTAAAAGAACCTTATAGTTTTTGCAATTTTGTATTTAATCCTGACATTAACCGTACATACAGTTGTCTAACTTGTTTTAATTTATATTCTTATAATACAGATTTCAAGAGTGCCGTATTATAATGATGTTCATACAGTACTGAACATCCACTGAACATTTTTGGAACATTGGTTGAAATAATTTTTGAATTTTGACAAGTGGTACAATCACGAGAGGTGGAATTATTTTTCCCCGGAAGATGTAAAAATGAAGAAAAAGTCGGAAGGGGGAATTTTCCGGACTCTCCCCCCCCCCTTAATGCAAACTCTTATCACCTGCAAACTAGAGTATTATTAAAATAAACACATTCAACTCGTCCATTTTATACAAATACATTTAGGACTTATAAACAAAAGAAATGAGATATTTTCTCGTCAGTATTAATATTATATTAAAAGTAACAAAATAAAATTTCTGTGAATTCAAACAAATTAAATAAATTTGCTGTGAATTCAGACAAATTAAAATTTGTGATTAAAAATTGTTAATTACGTATGCTTAAATGAAGAAAATAAATTCAGGCAATATGTGGAGTAATCCTAAAAAAGTAAACATCTATTATTAAAAAATATATTTTATATTCTTAAAAAGAGTAAAACCAATTAACATTTTGGATGAAAATTGGGAATTTAGAAATGTTTGTTGAACTTTCGTAGTTAAAATTTAAAAGACATATGTAGAATGATAAAATATGTGCTGAAAACATGAAACGTGATGATACTAAACTTGCAACATGTTACGCGAAATCTTCCAAATGTATACATAATGTACATATTTTCTGAATATTCTCCACGTTTTATCGATAAGCAGAATACAAACGCTTAGGAGACATAATCTTTTGACTACTATTGGAAAAATATCGTATATTAGTTTAAATTTAGAGGTATGCACCAAAAATGTCGTGTAATGTCATGTACTGTTTTAATTGTGGTAATTCAACTCCTGGAACAGACGTTAAAATGATAATACGATACAACAATTTAATTACTCAGTGAACGCATAATATTTCCCTAGAGTGTTTCGTTATGGAACGATCTATGAAGTTGCAGAACGTAAGACTTCATAATTGAATTAATTATTTGAGTTATAAATTTCTTTTTTCCACCAGAACTAGAGCAACAATTCATGCGAGTGCCTTAGAAGTGTCAAAACTCTTTACACCGCAAAAGGAGAACTTGTAAAAAGATTTTTTCTCGCTCTTTGGTCCTAAACCAACATTTGCAGAACTCGGGTGAAGAATATATATTGTTTACTTTTGACGTAAAGCTCTACTTGTAAACCTAATGAAATGGAACTTGGTTCGCGCCTGCGGGTCACCCAAACAGTTCTGTAGTCACGACCTCCCATCCCGTGGTACCTCGGCGTCCTCGACCTCGCAAATGGCTGAGCGCCAACTGGCCATCGATCGTGGGCGTGGGAAGCTCAGGTCCTCGCTGCCCGCCGCGTCTCTTGGATCGCGCTGCTTTCCTCCTTCGGCATCTTTTCGCATCTTTCTCTCTCTTTCTCTCNCGCGTCTCTTGGATCGCGCTGCTTTCCTCCTTCGGCATCTTTTCGCATCTTTCTCTCTCTTTCTCTCTCTCCGTGTGTCTCTTGCCGTGACACTGCGGTCCACCGCGATTTCTCTCGCTACTATCATGTCCTCCAATATTTCATCCTGTACCTCTTGGCGCATTCTCTATTTATTCCATGCACCAGCGNATGTGTATAAGAGACAGGTTTCTCAGCATCTCCCAAAGATTGCGTTTCCCGTGAGAGTCTTCCGTTTTTGGTCTTTGTCATAATGTTTCCTATTGTTTTGGATTTGGTGTCTGTCTTCACTCTTTTTGCTGGAGATTTTAGCTCATTTTGAGAAATTGCCTCGTTTCTTTGAGGAGATTACACCAGATGTCTTCTCCTTAGAGAAAAGAATTTCAGTTCAGGGAGCGACATGGATGTTTGTACCATAAGTAATATATTTAGTGGACAGGGGAGACCATCACGACTAGTGCTCGTATAATTTACAATCATTCCCATATTTTGTCAATCCACCTCTACAAATGCGCTTTGATAGGAACTTATGCTAAATTTTTTTGAATCCGCCTCTGCCTTAGGGCCCTTGATCGGAATTGATGGGATGGTCCCTTGCTTGCTTCCGGAGTGTAAATTAGTTTATTGTCCTCCACGTGGTCATACGCAGTTTGTAGTTTTTTTTACAATAAATTTATTATTATTATTATAAAACAGCCGACGTGAAAATGACCCTGGGTTCCTAAACACAAGAACGGTCCGAAATTCAATCGATAAAACATTTTACAATATTCTCACTGTGTTCTAATTTCAAGATCAATCATACTTTCAATATTTCTGTGTGCGCTACTGCTTGTCTCCTTAATTCTGAACTAATCTTATTTTCTTAGAATTCCATTTCTCTAGTCAATTCACAATATTTAATTAATTTATATCAGTAACAGAATGCATCATTTTTCTCATTGCCTTATTGCTAATTCCTCATACCACTTATATCACTCAAACGAATTATAATCGTATCATTTTCCGTACTACTTAGTTCTAAATCTGTTGTACGTTCTCTTTACGTCTTTCATTATCTTCTTTCATCTTTGTTTAACTTCGCTATGTTTAGTTCTGCGTCGTCATTATATCAGTACAACCCTCTTTTTTATTTCCCTTAATTGAATAATTCCTTCGTTTTTACTTCTGGATCTCCCGACGTGCATTTTAATCTCCAAGTCCCCAAGGAATAACTTAGAACTTCTGCTCACACCACTACAGAGCAGATAGCCGGNTCTCCAAGTCCCCAAGGAATAACTTAGAACTTCTGCTCACACCACTACAGAGCAGATAGCCGGGCCTCACTTTTCTCCTGCCATTCCTCACTCCACGTCCTTTTCAGTATTTTTATCGAAGTCTTTACTCCTATACAAACTCTGGAAGCACGTTTCTATCCTTTATATCATTTGCTCTACCGTCGCGACCCGAACTTAGGCTTAGTCCTTCCCTGCACAAGCGTCGCGCAAGTCGCTTACTGCGGATATACGACCTCCATTGGACGCGGCAACTTGAACCCGCTACCGTTGCTCCTCAACCAACCCGATTCTTCTTTGTCTCCGTGTGCTCTAAACGATTGCTTCCAGAAGGCACTTCGTTTCTTTATTCTTTTATCTTTCGAAATATAAAATCTAGAGATTTGAAAATTCACTAACTTGATTTATTGAGTAAATTACCAATATAATACAATTTAAAATTGGTTGAAAAGTGAAAAAAAAATTGCTGAATGGAAGAAATATAACATGAGATTACGTTCTCAGTATATGGATAAATTAACTTCTATAATAGACTATCGATTTAGAGCGTAATTTATTAGTGTAGATGTCGTCGAATTGTGAGTCTACTATACTGTATTAATATTTTACACTAAAGCTGATTATGTAGTGCGATTTTAAGTTCCCGGAAGAATTCACTGGACTAATGAAGGTCGCAGACTTGTCTTCACGGTGATCTAGAGTAACTACGACAGCATCTACCATGCCTCATATCAATATAGATGAAAAGAAAGTAAGAGATATTACAAACTTGGAGAGATTGAACGTTTCAACTGAAGTTTTCAACATTTAGTGGTTTTTCTTCGTCCAGATTCTTTTCTTCGTTCGACAATGAAAGAAATTTTAATAAACCAATTATATTTATAGAAAATACTACATTTTATAGTCATTATTTTGCTCTGTGCTTTCTGTGAATGTCTGCTTATTTGTGGAAAATTAGAATGATCTCGAAGCAATAATAATTATTATGGTATGAAGTGTAATAGTTACATTTCTGGCAGTATTTAAGGAAGAATAGTGGAAACCATATAACATTAGCATCTTTTTTTTAATTTGAGCATTATCTTAATTTTCAAATTACGCCCATAAATACAAGAGGAGCTCAAAAATCTTATTTTATGCTCGTGATGTTCCAGTGTGGTAGTTTTTCACATTAAGTTATAATGAAACCATATACTCTGGATGACATAGAAGGTCTAGAAAATCGTTGGATGGAACAGAAATAACAGGTTTGATCAATGTCGTCATCAGTCACCATTTGCCGCTAACTATCGGGACATACTTAGCTTGATGATGTTGGAACATCTGACTAAAGAGCTCTCAAAGTTACAAAAATTTACAAAACTATATATTATAACTTTAATTAATAAATTTTACTTTGAGAATAAATATATTGTGATAAATGATCCATGCAGTGTTGTCAGGAATTATTATACTAAACCATGAATTTATGTTTTAGGTATCTTGCTGACGGTGTATTGTACTGACTGCGTCTGCTGAGCAGTGCCAGTCCGAAGTGTGGATATTGCTGGTGAAGGATCACTTCCAAGATTTGGTCACCACTTCTGTTTTCCAGACTCCTTTCTATCAGGTAAATTTCATCAAAGAACTATTAGTAATAGAATGATAATTCGATTATATGAAGCAGTGACAGAAAAATGGAGTTTTTTGAATTTTTAATTACTGTCATACCTGTATTCTCCGAAGTCAAATCTATTAAATGGAACAGAGGGCCATATCATAACTCTCTTCCTAGCCGCATAGTTAGTAGAACGTGTTTGACTGTCAAGGCAAATGTTTGTCTTAACTGCTTCACTTGTCCTTCCACCACTGAGGCATATATTATTGTCATTAGGGTACGCATTGTAAAGATAGATCAATTAAACTAACCATCAAATATCAAATTCATGTTCTTATCTGAGTGTCAGAAATTAACTATTGTATTTTTACAGCTTTAAGGGAAAAGAAGTGTTAAGTATAGGTACACATTTCCCTCCAGTGCATCTACTGGAGTCCATTTAACCCTTGGATGGAAAAGTTGTTTATCGTTATTAAGACCCTAAAAACCTCCCTTAAAATAATATTTTAATCACTTTAATTAAACACAAGTACACTTATTACAAACGAAGTTTTACTAAATATTCAGAAAATTGTAAAGAATTAATTGTTTATGGTATAGTTCTAGTAAAACTCTCTCATTCAAAATGACATTACATTGAGTTGCATCACTATTACTTTCACTACATCGTATGTTTTTGAAAAACCTAAGGTAAACACGTATTCCGTGCTGGGTGCCAGTCTTAAATATCTGACTTACGTGTTAAATGATGTTTAGTCAGAGAAGTTGAACATCCCCAACCGAAAGAAAATACCGAATAAAAAATGCGTCAGGTTCGGGAGCGGTCTCCACAAGATTGACAACTATCAGTTCGTGTTTCTGATACAGGCTGAGGACTGAAAAAACTAAGATTCTTTCTAATTTTCAAAATTTTTACTGTTTGCTTGCTATTATTTTGTCATGATGCTTTTAATTGTTTGCACTATTATCGTTCAAATATGATGCACGTATTGATTTTACTCTACATTGTGTAATGTATATGACAAGTCAGTAACGAAGTAAAAACATGAGTTAGGTCCGCAAACATATTTTTGTTTCACATTGTGTAAGTTCCTGAAATGAAAATCTAATCATAATTTGCATTCAAACATGCTTTAATTTTAATAAATACTCTTAATGATTCAACTTCAATTAATTTTATTCTATAAAAGTTCTATTGCTAGTTTTCATATATTATTGAGAGAAACTTAGTTCAGAAAGAGACACTGTTTTCCTCAATAAAATAACATAATTAAAATATCAGAACTAAAAAGTTTTGTTTCCAGATTGGTTTGAGGTTCTGTGATGTTTTAAAATCACAATTAATCTAACTGAAAAACAACAGTTCGGCTCCTCTTTATGGTGAAAATAAAGTTGTGTTAAGAATGTCTTATGAAGGTTTATTTAGAAAATATCGTAAAATATTGTGTTTAGCATGAAGAAATTCTTGAAAAACAAGGTTATGGATGAAATAGTTTTGTATATACTACTTTTTTACCATATGTTATTGCTAATGCCAGTTAATCTTTACGAGTGGAAATATAATGTGTCCGTACAAAATGGTTGAAGGAAGAAAATTTTTATTTTATTTTGAACAATTATTAAAAAATTGTGAGATGACAATAATAACAGTATTTTTACTTGATATGAAAGGAGAATACTTCCGGGTAATTATCATGAATTTTTATACCATTCTTATCGTCGAATCTTGGAGAACCATTTCTCGATATTCTCCTTATTTTTGGCCTAGTTTTCGCAGTTTGGCATTCGAAATACAGCTTGACGTGCCTACACACTCTAAGAGCATTTTCAGCGTTCCTTCTAATGAGACGGCGGTTATTAAGGAATCGCAAATATCCCAGAGCCCGAGGGCGTTATATGCAAATCCGTAACTCACGCTCCGCCCGAGTTGTGTTCACTTCTCAATGGCAAGGAACAGGGTTGAGGCGGATTGGGTGGCAGAGTTGCAATGGTGACAATGAATGAACAAGGAGAAACGATGGTAAATATGATTTAGAGCATGCGGCGGCAGGTGAGGGAGGGGGAGGGTAAGTGGTTGATTGTAGCAGTGGTGGCAGCCGCAGGGAAGGTCGTGGAGATGGCGGCGGTGGCCCCGGACGTGGTGGGTTACGTTGCCAAACGCTCCGTCGACGAGCTGCCAACTTATAAGCAACTTCTTAATGACGCGTGCTAGAAATATGTATCTGCTTTAATTGTCTTCCATGGTCGCTGTTATTTAGTTAATGCTTGTTTTTAGCGCTATGTCATTATGAAGTTCTTCTCAATCGTGTAATGTATATTACCTATATGGTTAGCAGGATATAATTTTAGTCCTTGTGATTGATGACAAAATATAACCTTTTTGTCTCGGTCCCTCTCGTATTTTTTAAAACAAGTTTGTGTGCTTGTTTATGGAAGAACATAACCTCTAATATGTTGGAAATAAAACTATCTCGACAAACACTTGATGTCAAAAGGATTTTATTTGCAGACATCGTTCGTTGTGTGTAATTGTGTAATCTTAAAGATCTATGAAAAATGATGAATTAATTCACCATGGTAATTCACTACAAATTACTTGAAGAATTATTTTGCTTAATTTCTTGGTCTCTTCAAATAAAATTAAGTGGATACCATCAACACAAAAATGCCATAAATTGGTGTGATTTTGAATATAAACATAATATGAGAACAACGAATTACTGATAGCGTCATGATAGACTTCGTACTTCAGTACAATGTATGACTAATATCACAAACAATTTATTTTTTCTACCATTTTAGTATTCAATATATTGAAAATATATTACCTATCTTAAATTTTTTAATATGTTTTTCATTTCATTTCTCACTCAACGATTCGTCTAAAGATTTTAGACTTCATCAGATGTTTTATCACTAATATATGGCGTTCTGCTGTAAAATGAACTAATCCATTTATAAAACACGTAAGTCTAAAATCTTCAAACCTATAACCTATGTACTTTCAAGAAACTCCGGGAACTCGATGACTAGTATTTCAAGGTGTTCTAATGAAAAAGAGTAAATGCGGACAAATATCTTGTGTCTTTCGGACCCTTCAGTCATGAAGCGTTTAAGATAGCAATGTGAGTTTTGAATCGAAACTGACCTACATTTCTAGAGAACAGCGTAATATTATTCAAGCCCAAAGCCATGACGCGCAGAATTTTTACTCGAAGGAACCATCTCCGCTCACTCTGGGACAGTCATGGGCATAACCCGGGATGTCCCTTCAGGGATTGCTGCGGACGACGCGGCGGCGGCGGCGGCGGCGGCGCGCCGACGACCTCATCCTTTTACTCGGATGAAAATTTTATCTGCGATCGAGCGGCGGCAGTGGTCTGCCAGTGGGCCGTCGCGTCGGCTATGGCGGAAGGGTGGGTGCGGTGCGGAAAGGCACGGCGTGTTACTAAAGCGAGCCATCAGTTGCCTGCCTTCCCCGCGCGGCTCAGTGGACGCGTCCTTCGCGGTCAAGTAGCGCGACTGTGACACTCGCGGCTTCGCGACGCGACAACGCACGACTCTCACAAACAGCCCGTTCCTATATTGCTACCCAAGCGACTCTTTAAATTATATGAGGCAATCCCGGTATGATCGATCCAATCCTGTGATTTCCTATGTGTGCGCCGGGACGTCCTAGGACGCCGCGAAACATTGCCGGGAGCGCCAAAAGTTGAAATATAAAATTGTTTTTTCCGAAAATAAACCTCTTTACGCACACTGTAAATTTAATATCATTAATCCTTATTTCTCTACCACTTCATATTTATAGTTTTACGATTGTGAGAGAAGTAATCTTGGTATAAATATAATTAGTACTTTGCATTACTGCACAATGAGTTGTTTACATAAGGACTATTCTGGAGAAGAAAGCCATCGCGTGTCTATAAAATTTGAAAATTTGAAAATTTGAAAATTTGAAAATCAAGAAACGAAATTTTGTTACAAATCTTCTCCGGATAACGGGTTACAAAGTGTCGGAGCAATAGAGATTACTAACCTCAAAAGTATAACTTGATATGTTTATTCTACTCAGCCTGTACTAGTCGTCATTTCCTTCAAACGTTTAAAATATTTCTATACGAAACATCGACTCTCTAGCCACAACTTAGAAGCAACTTGTTATAATGTGACATTGTTGCAATGATGTGGAACAACATTTAGGCTCACCGTTTTTAACTTTATTGCCCGAAACTTCTTATTCTTAATCAACTTAAATTGTTATTAACCATGAAGCCGTCCTCGCTCAACTGTTTTAGATGATATCTAGAAAATAAATTACGACTTACGACAGTGTTATCGACGATAACGGTGTGTATTTAAAACGCCCGACTCGTGGTTTGAGTCGTCGTCAGGTGTATATAAAACGCACAAAATACATCGTAATCATCCATAAAAGGTCGTAACTTGTATTTATTTTCTTGATTATATAATGGACGTTAATAGTAGAATCAGTCTAGAAAATATCGACTAGAAATTTACGAAATGCGATACATTTAGTAGCAATGTTAATGGCCATCTTCTCTCATCATTTAATGAGATACATTATGTACTTAGGAAATGTTTGATATCTTTGCATCATTTTACGACCACAAACATATTAAGGAAGTTCACTAACTGAGAAATTACTGGGAATTATTTATTAAAGCCTATCTGCGTTGCCGTGCGTTGAAATTAGTTTGCAGGATGACTCACAAATGTTAATGGGGAAGCGTGTAATGCGTGTACATTCAAACAAAAATTAACGCAAGCCAGAAAAGGCAGGACCTAAATGGTCTCTACAGTTAATCCTTCAATTCAAATTAAACATCTTTACTGTCCAAAGAAGACGGATGTCTCGAAATTTACCTTATGGCCAGAGTCTTTAGATTAAAGCAGATCGTTATTGAAAACTGGATGCAATTTAGTACAAGCAATACACTGATCACATAACTCACAATTCGTAACCACCTAGATGGATCATAAACATAAGGTATTATATTCATAAATATAAGGTTCAAAAATTGTTTTTTTAATTTTATATTCAGTATTATATATTGTAATTGTGTATGTGTATATATGTAATATGTATATA
>NNCF01126155.1:0-10836 GCA_002313205.1 Laupala kohalensis | reverse complement strand
TATTGAGATAAATACATTGAAGAAATGAATATATTCTTTTTTGAGGTCCCTTATTCCGAAAAAGTTGTTTTTAAAAGAAAATCCAATTTAGTTTTGTTAATAGCTGTGTCAATCGTTAAAAAAATTATTATTGTAAATGATATATTTTAACACGTACAGAATTCTTAGACGATATAGATGAGGAGTGTTACGAAATAAGTAAATAAGACAAACAGTATGACCTATTTAACCAAAATAAATCATAGATAAGGTTAGCTATTATTGATATAATTTGACAATTTTAAATTGCAAAGAAATTAACTTCTTAGTTTTTAATTAAATTATATTAGAATATTGATGGTCTGCTTGCTTTGTTCTCGCGTTTAGAATATCCTAATTATCTTTATATTTATTTATCAATATATCTTTTGAAATAGAATGTAAGTCTTACTGATCTTATCTCCCAAAGAAAACAACAAAGACAAGAATCTGTATATTATAGATTCTTCTATTTCAATGCTAGTAAAAGTAATTATTTAATAAACTGTTTAATATGAAGATGACCGAAATATGGAGTAACATGTTAAAAACATCTCTTAATTGAATGCTTTAATTTCGCTTTCTAGTGCAGAGTGAGAGACGTATATGAAAAAGTATGTGCAATGGTTGCATCACTAGTTTTGCTTGTTATCACTCGCCGTCTTCTTGTTAAAGTTAGTGTGAGAGATTAATTTTTTTGCACCGTGCATTTTAAAATGCGAGTAGAGAATGGAGTGATAACTATTCCACAATCATAGTGTATATGCTAATTTAAAACCTGTACTTTGAAAATGTTTTGTCGTGCGCGTTTATTTTTGCATTTCCTGGTGATTCCGGCGTAATTCACTGCATTCACTGAGCATGTTTTGTGTGTAGGTGTGTGTGTAACGTACGCTTGTCTGCTATTTGTGAAACAAGAATTGATTCAAAACTACTTTGATTTGAGGAGAAAAATCAAACCTGCTTCGTATCTGCACGAGCACTCGCCGGTTGTGATGAAAAAGGGAGGAGTTCGGTGCAAAGTACGGACCCTTTCTGCCACAGTTCGCGGTGATGGATGGCTCTTTCTAGAAGCAAACTTCCTCAGACACGGGAGAATGCTTCACTGTTCTTGTAACGTGGACCCTTTTGGAGAGCTTCGCTTCTGTTTTCGTTGTTGATAACTCTAAAGAGATAAGGGTTTTGAGTGAGAAGACGTGTCCAGATTGGGTCAAGTCTGTTTAGATTCTGTGCTCAGGCAATATTTCTTTTATGCCCGTTCCTTTGTAGTTTCGATTCTCTGATCCCTAGGCTCAACGTCTGTGATTGCATTAAGATAGCTATTTTGCTGTCTGCCAGCTTTTGAGCTTCCGTTCGATGTTTGCAAGGTTTTTAGTTGGGAGCTTCCCTCAAGTTCTTCAAGCAAATGTTGGTTACGTACTCTACAATCACTTCCAAAATAACATTACTTCTTAGATGCCCATTCCCCCAGGTACTAACCAGTCGTAACTTAACGTATTATACATAATAAAACAAAGTAAATTACTAGGAATTGCTTTACATTTTATTTACTTTTTTAGTGAACCGTGCGTCGAAAAACTACCCATGGCAATGGAAAAACTTGAAAGGTGTATCTGTGTGGGGGTGGGGATGGTGGTGGTGGGGTGGAGTACTTAACGGTGTTCCATTTATGGACGGTGTAGCAGATGTTTTGGGTAGGTTGGGAAACTTGAACAGACAACTGTTAATATTTATTTTAAACAATAAAAAACGTTTTAACTTGAGGCTGTATGTTCTGCAAAAGCATGAAATACATTACATTAAGTACAATAATGCATTAAATATTAGTACCGCTTTGTTTCATATCTGTGATTATTGAATTTACTCCCGATACCCCCCTTTGATACTCCTAAATTTTGTATTTCTTTATAAGTTGATTATGAGAGAAGTATAATTAATTTTTTCCTTTTCATTTCCTTTCTACTCCATCGGTCATCAAACTAGTCCTTTCTCATTATGTTTTTTCATCGGTGTCATAATGTTCAGTTCTGTCATCCGCAAGTCCCTTTAATTGGAAAATATATTCCAAAGAGAGTTCAGTAGATTTTTCTTGGCAACGAAGAACTATTCAAACCCCAAAACAGGAATATATTTATCCCTCCACAACGTCCGTTCGTAGTGGGTCATAGTGGTGAAATTACAACTGACGATATTAGCCTCGAATTACGAATAACATGAATGGCTAAAATAATAGATAGTTAACCTTCAAATCGTCGTTATTACATTAAAAGAAATTGTTCTTATTGAATATTTAATTCGTATAGCCTTACATATTAAATAACACAAAAGTCATAATCCGGTGTTATTGCGTACCAGCTCCTAAACCACTACTTGTTCTTTTCCAACGTAATTAGTCCTCTCTATCCCGTTGCGCAATTGCCAGCATGTACAATAGTCTCACTGCCTGGCTGCACAGCCCACCGACGACTGCGAAATGGACAAATTGTGTTTCCATGTCAAGCGAGTGGTATCGACTAGGCGCAGATTCGGAAGTTGGCTGACACTCTTGTCACCCAGCCTTTCCCTCTACCGACTGCTTTTTCTGCACCGGACTATTGCGAGTTTCTAACCTGCGAACAACCCTTGCATAACTCAAAATTGAGTCAAAAACTTTGCTTGATAATTACGTGTATAAACACCAATATCTACAATTGAAGTATTTGGTGGATTGTGGTAACACTGCGCAATCCCAGCAATTAATAAATTAAAAACAAGAAAACCATCTATAACATATATTAATTTAACATAGTAGGCAACCACATATGTCATGTTGAAATTAATTATTTTGAATCACTTAGCATATAATAGCGTTTGAATATGGTTGAATAATGACGTTTATTCAACAACTTTTAGAAGAAATGATTTCTATAAAGTCCCAAAAACCCTTACACTTTTATTTCCATACTGATGTACTGTACTTCCATACGAGTGCAGTATATATACAAGAATAATTTTCAAATTTAATCAATGTTTCTGTTTTCTGAATCAATATCCTTACTAATTAGTTTCTACTATGCAATACCATCAATGCACAAAGCACTACGAAGCCTATACTGCTTTCTGTTGTTGATAAAAGAATATATCCCAAGTAAGATATATTGCTGGTTTAAGCCATGGAAAATTTTGGCGAATATTTGAATATTTCACTGAGCCATCTTCGTACCGTATTGAAGGATCTTCAACTTCAATATCACTAGATTGGAAGACCGCGGCAACGTATGACCTCGTGGCTGTGATAACGGCGTCCTCTCACATGCTTTTTAACTGCGTAATAGAGTCAATCGTAAGTAAACTTGGAAAATTAATGAGAAATACTGTCAAAATTATGTCGCTTATCGTGAACAAGATTCGATCATCTTGAATGGACCCATAATTCGGAATTTTACGAGCTCTAGATCGAAATGACTAGTGAAGTCGTGTGGTCGACAACTACACTGTTGTCACAACTCTTTACATCGATCACAGTTGTGCGGCAACACTGTTTGCTCGTTGGCGGATAAACAAAAATAAACATTAACAACTTGAGTTTTATTACGATATTTCTTGCTAGACCCAAAGTATTTCGTGCTCGGCCCAAAGTATTTCGTGCTCGGCCAATAGTATTTCG
This sequence comes from Laupala kohalensis, assembly GCA_002313205.1. Classification (NCBI taxonomy): domain Eukaryota; kingdom Metazoa; phylum Arthropoda; class Insecta; order Orthoptera; family Trigonidiidae; genus Laupala; species Laupala kohalensis. The sequence goes on along the minus strand of NNCF01126155.1, from coordinate 7,172 downwards.
TGCTCGGCCCAAAGTATTTCTTGCTCGACCGGAATTATTTTCGTGCTCGGCCAATAGTATTTCCTGCTCGGTCGGAAGTATTTTCGTGCTCGGTCCATAGTATTTCGTGCTCGGCCAATAGTATTTCGTGCTCGGCCAATAGTATTTCGTGCTCGGCCAATAGTATTTCGTGCTCGACCCAAAGTATTTCGAACTCGGCCCTAAGTCTTTCGGGCTCACCCCAAAGTATTTCGTGTTTGGCCCAAAATATTACGATGTACGTATTAATTTTCTTTGTGTTTCTCGTCCATGTTCTTGAATAATAGAAGAATGTTTTGACTAACGTGGACTACAATGCGGTAGTACAATATTTGTTGTATTTTTTAAGTATATGTTGTTTGCCTGACATCTCCTTTGATTACTATTAGACCCTACCGTTGACGAGCCCTAAAGCCCCACAAAAAAATTACTATTCTTCTGAGAGATATTGTATTTTCTACATCTCACGGAATGAAATGAATATTATTTAATTGAAACTTCATTTTATGAGTAGTTCTAAATTATTACTGTTTTTATTACTGCATTATCGTTTATGGCACGAATTGATCTCACGGGAAACAAATTTCTCGTGCGAGCAAACAAGAGTTGTGTTTGTTTTGTCGTTTTTTAAGGTTGTGGTCAAGATTAATAAAATTTCCTGCGTTTCTTAGATTTCTAACGCTCTAATCCCATTTTAATTTTAATTTTTCACACTTCTGTTTCCAGCTGCTGTTTTGAATGTTTCTTCCCCCTACACCCCTTTCGACGCATCTCTTTAGGCCAGAAATTGTTGCAAACGACTCACACTCTCTTTCCTGTGCTTATCCGGGGAGCCATGGTCGCAGGCGTCCCAGCGAGATTGGTGATGGATGGGTCTGAATTAGTGTGGTACTTTCTTTCTCGGTAGTTTATGGTCTGCGTTGAAAGCACAGTATTGAACCATCTTTACAACTTACTTTATTAATATTTATTCGAGAAAATGATTAAATATTTTTTGATCATTTAAAATATTTTTTTAGATTATTTCAATATTTTGTTATTCACATTGCAAAAACGTCTGTGACATTTCAAGACATGTAGTTGAACCAACACATCCAACATCAGTCAAATACAGTGTTTGTACGACGAATACAAGTCAGATTTCTTCATCATTGGCACATTATTTATTATATTGCTTTTCAGACCAGTTAATTATCTTGTAGTTGTTTTATTTATCATCCACATATATTATTTTCTTCTTCATTTCCTTGATATATCACTTTGTTTCCTTTGTTTTTCATGCTATTTTACAATTCTCCTCTTTTTACCGTAACCTTCCTTCGCCTTCCTCCTTGTTTTCCACCTCTCTTGAATATTTTGTTCATCCTATCACATTATTATCTCTAGTAGTACATCAGTTCCTCTCTTTGATTTTCAATTACTGTATCGTAAATTGATATTTATTTCCTCTTTCTCTTGTGTCCAATCATCAATATACTAGAATCTTATAGAAGATTGATACCGCCGACATTTTGTTTTAATTGAATGTCCATGCCTTCACGAAGGTACTATTTTCTTCTAATAATTTCACACATTTCTTTGTTTTTAATGACTATTTAATGTGGTTTATCTAATCAATAAATGTTAGAAATCCACTAGCGGAGGTATATGAAATGAATAGAAATATTTCTTTCAGATCATTAAAATGTTTTCAGGGTTTTAAATGATGAAGTACTGTGCCTAGAAACACATGTTTGAATTCATATATGTTTCGACTCTTAATTAATAATCTATATAATTAGAAATATCGTCAACCTCGTATTCCACTCTTAAATCTGAATCGTGTAATTCTCTCCCGTAAAAACCTTTGGCTATCGCATAATATTTAATTTCTTCTATCATTATCGAGCTCTTTTAGACTACGACTGAAAAGAGGTAGAGTTGACCGACTTTCAAAGTGAATAACACTCGTGTAATAGCAACGAAATGTGACTCATAGAAGATTTGTTCTCCCACGCTTTGTCAGTGGCAGCAACAGAACATCCGCAGGACGCTGTTCCTCGCTTTAACTGGAGCAAATAAAGATCTCTGTCTCGAGACTTGAGCTTGACGTTAGCTAGAATTGCGTAACAGCTTATCCATGACCAACATTGGTGAGTCATGTATCCCACATCCTGGAAGTCATTTCCTGAATGGTTACTTTTTTTTCTTGTTTATGGAAGGACAAGCTGATTACCCGGCGTAGCCCGGGATTTTTCTTAGATTAATTTTTTTTCACTCAGGAAAAAATGAAATCTATCTATATTGTAGGATCAAAATGTCTTTACTTACGTATAAACGTGTACAGCATCCTAATTTGTCAAATTCGTTGTAATACAAATTTAATACAAAATTTGACTGTATACACTACACCATCTGACGAGAGCTGCGCCGGTCGAATTTTAGCTTCCGAGACATGACGTGGCTGCACCATTTCATTAAAATTCTAGTAAAATCTTAACTATTCGTCAAAATTTTACAATTTATAGGATTTTTATCTTTGTTAAATGCACAAAACGATAATCCATTAAATTTGATGATGATTAATTTTTTTCTTGTTAAATTACTCTCTTAAATTGGNCATCTGACGAGAGCTGCGCCGGTCGAATTTTAGCTTCCGAGACATGACGTGGCTGCACCATTTCATTAAAATTCTAGTAAAATCTTAACTATTCGTCAAAATTTTACAATTTATAGGATTTTTATCTTTGTTAAATGCACAAAACGATAATCCATTAAATTTGATGATGATTAATTTTTTTCTTGTTAAATTACTCTCTTAAATTGAAGAATTTTAATACTTCTATTTTTAATAACGTTGTATCCATAATTTATGTTAATCTTTGTTGATGGACACATACTGTCACGGACTTCTTTTTAGAACTCTTTGAAGCATACAAAATTTCCATTCATAGAACTACAATTAATGTCCATTATTAATTATTTATTGACATTCATAGTTGACATCTATCTCAAACCGTTTAGGCAGCGTAAGCAAATTTAACTTCCTTTTTCCTCGATTTCATAGACATTTATAGTCAAAAACCATTTTTATCTTTCTTATCACCAAATTTTAAAATAAAAGTTAGTCTATGTTCATCCTGGACATGCTCGTCAAATTTCATCGCGATCGGTTCAGTGCTTTAGTCGCGATCAAGTAACAAACATATAGACACTTTTGCGTTACGCATTTATATATTAGTATGGATAGTAACTTGTGCCATGCTCCTTCCTGTATCTGTGCTGACCTCCCTTGGTCACCCCTTGTTCCTTTTGATCCCGACGCTATTAAAGCTAGGGTATCTTTCATTTTCCTCCTCTTCTCTTTCCTCTATTTCTTCTTCTTCTCCTCCTCCCAGGGGGCTTACATCTGGTAAGTGCGTGTTTGGCGAACGCGGGGCCCCGAACTGAGTCTGGCACTGCTTCCACTTGCTTGTGCCATTCTCCTTCCTTTATCTATACTGACCTCCCTTGGTCACCTCTTGTTCCTTTCGATCCCGACGCTATTAAAGCTAGGGTATCTTTCATTTTCCCCTTCTTCTCTTTCTTCTTCTTCTCTTTTTTCTTCTTCTTCTCTTTTTTCTTCTTTCCCCCGCAGGGAACTCAGTTTCGAGTGAGTATGGGCTTGGCGAACCCACGGCCCCGAGCTGGGGACTGGTATTTCGCCACCTGTCCTCGGACACGGTAAGCTTTGGACATGCTTCAGCGACCACCATTGGCGCGTTGGTGGAAGGTTGCATGTTTTGAAGGGCGGAGATCTTGCCTTCATTGGCCGGGTCGCGAGGAAGGATTAAACCTCTATAAAAAACCCTCAACCTCAAGGTGTGTTATGCGCCGATGNACAACCTCTGGGGCAACTGCCGCACCTCAGTTGAGCAAGGCTTAGTGGCGTGATGCGGGGACTCCACGTCACCGGACATTTATTTCCTCCGAACTCGTGGGACAAAATGAATGATTCCTTTTTTCCCCTGCCTTGCGGAGTGGGCGAACCGCAGGGTAAGTACCACGCCTCAGGATCATCGAAGCGGCCGAGGGTTCACAGCCCTCCCACTTCGGAAAACAAGGAAAAGTTAAAGAGCATTCCCTATGCGAATGTTTATGTCGTTATGACTCGTATAGACGGGACACTTGAAAAAGTGTCCCCGTTCTATATTTATAAAGGTTTACAAGGTCTCGTTGGTTCACTGAAGACCATTAAAAGGTTAAGAAACAGTACAATGCTGCTTGAGACAAAAACAAGCAAACAAGTGTTGAAAGTACTTGACTGTACTAAACTTGGCGAATTCCCTGTAAAGTGCGAACTCCATGATGCACTTAATCGCAGCAAGGGGGTCGTAAGTTGCAGGGACATTATGGAAATGGCAACAGACGAACTTGTTGCAGAATGGAAGGCTGACCATGTGGTTGAGGTCAGTCAGATCATGAGGAAGATAAATGGTGTTCTGGAGAAGACCAGTTCCTTCATCGTGACTTTTGACTGTCCTAAACTACCAAAGAATCTGAAGGCTGGATGGCTGAACCTGTCGGTCCGTNATCAGCAATTCAAGATGCTTTTGTCCGAAGAAAACATCTCATCGGAATATTCTTTGAGATCGAGAAGGCTTACAATACTACTTGACGTCATGGCATTTTAATACAACTCTATGCCTGGGGATTTAGAGGACATCTTCCTCTGATGCTCATGTCCTTTTTGGATCAACGTTCCTTCCGCAATAGAATTGGAAGAGACACCTCGGATTTCCTTCTCCAAGAGAACGGAGATGTGTATAAGAGACAGGCATTACACCCTGTATTTTCTACTAGTTACTCCACCGCAGCCAAGACTCCAAAGCAGATGAAAACCGTATCTGTTCAGGCCGATTTCACTGACGTGTCTACGACAACGTCGTGCAGATGTCAGTGCAAATGCAGAAAGAAAGTTTCTTCAGTCGTTCCTGTTAAGTCACAACCACCAACAACCGCGCCTACAAAGAAACCATCTAATCCAAGTAAAACATCAAGTAGTATTAAACTTACGACCGTAACCACAAAGCCACAGACAAAGACAAAACATGGTTCTACGGCTAAACCCGTGAACCTTGTTGAATCTTTAAAAACATCGAAAACATCTTCCAAAAAATCGCCGAGACGTAAAACGAACATCTCTGTACTTTCTTCCTCCGAGTCAGAATGTGTAATTTCCGACGGTGAACCGGAAATACACATTCACGAACCTGANTCGAAACACTAATGGCTTCCATACTTCAGTGGAACCTTAATGGCTATAGAACTCAACGTGAAGAGTTACAACTCTTAGCGCGTCGTAATCCGATATGTATCTGCCTACAAGAGACACACCTTTCACCAGAACACTAACCCTCTTTGCGAGGAAACAGCAGCTTCAGATATGACGACACCACGGGAGATCGAGCAAGAGGTGGAGTTGCTGTGTTTGTTAGAAACACTATCCTCTGCTCGCCTGTTCTCCTACAAACCCACATCCAGGCTATAGCAGTCAAAATTCATGGTGTACCATCTATGACCGTGTGTTCTATATATCTTCCTCCGACACGAGATTTTTCGGAGACCTCCTTCAGATATTTAATTTATCAGCTCCCTCGACAATTCCTCCTCCTTGGAGATTTCAACGCTCACAGTGTACTGTGGGACTCGTCGAGCGATTGCCCCAGAGGCCGACTGCTGTCTCTTTGAGCGGGAAGATTTATGTCTACTGAACACCGGGGAGATGACACACTTCGCATTTGGCACGGGGTCATGGACTGCTATAGACCTATCAGTTTGCTCTCNAATGGAGGGTAGAAGATGATCTGCATGGTAGCGACCATCATCCTATCTGGTTGTCCTTGCAGGAACGTGCGACTATTCCCGAAAGCAAGCCACAGAAATGGATTCTCAGTGAGGCTAATTGGACACAGTACCGTTCCCTGTCTGTCTTCAGAGAAACGGGTAGTGTCCAACTGAGGGTCGACCATCTGACCCAGGTGATTCTTCACGCCGCTGAAGAATACATTCCGAAAACATCTATTTTTCCGCGAAGACCTCATGTCCCCTGGAGGAACGACGCATGTCGGTCCGCCATTCGGGCAAGGCGAAGAGCATTGCGGAGATTTAAGGCTAGTCCATCTCCGGAAAACCTCGCCTCATATCGGATTGCTAGAGCAAAAGCGCGCAGAACTATCAAAGAATCCAGATCCACCTCCTGGAAAGAGTTTCTAAACACCATTAAGAGAACAACATCGTCAACTAAAGTATGGGTGTCCATCCGAATGATATCTGGAAGGTATTCTCGAGTTCCAATATCTGGACTCAATTATCAGGGTCGGGTTCTCACCAACAACGGAGAAATGGCAACAGCAATGGCTGAATATTTTGCTGACCTAACATCTACAGCAATCTGCTATCCTGATTTCGCGAGAAAATGGGAAACTGCAGAGAGCACATCTTTTGACTTTCGTTCCACCAACTGGGAACCCTACTACTGNAACTCTTCCTTCTCTATGTGGGAACTTGAGTCAGCTCTAGCGACAGTCCACAACACTGCTCCTGGCCCTGATTCCATTCATTATGAAATGCTGAGACAACTCAGTCTCGAGTCAAAAGAATGCCTTCTGGATATCTTTAATCTTTCATGGTCCGAGGGAGTATTCCCTAATTCCTGGAAGGAAGCAACGCTTACCCCTTTATTAAAACCAGGTAAGGACAAAACGAANTGGATTGAACATCTAACAGACCTAAGAGCAAGAACATTAAAATCTCTGAATTTATTGAAGTGCCTCAGTAGCAGGGAATGGGGCGCTGATCGCTACTCCCTGCACCAGTTTTATCGAGCATTCATAAGATCTCGGCTCGATTATGGCTGCGTTGTATATAGCTCTGCTCGTGCAAGCTATTTAAAGAAGTTGGATAGTGTCCACCATGCAGGAATTCGACTAGTTACGGGTGCATACCGCACTAGTCCCATTCCGAGTTTGTATGTCGAGAGTGGCGAACCATCTCTTTCCCTCCGGCGGCAAATCCTCATGCTACAACATTTTTGCCACTTGCAAACGTTACCCGACAATCTGGTGCACAACGCGGTTTTTCATCCATCTTCTTCTTCCATCCGTTTCTACAACAACAGACTGAGAGCAACCAAA
>NNCF01126154.1:1215339-1301586 GCA_002313205.1 Laupala kohalensis | reverse complement strand
CAAAAAAAAAAAAAAAAACTGTCTTGATTTTATTCGTGTTGATCTCTGAAAACATGTGGAAAATAGTCCTGTAGTAGTTGTGTCCTGACACATTAGTTACTGCAGTAATTCAACAACAAGGCTGCAATTTATACCATAATTATAGATGTGGAACTTAAATGATTGACCAAAACATTTTTACGAAAAATGGAATTTAATCAAATCTTTCTTAGATATAACAAAAAATCAAATTTAATCTTATACGCATTATAGTCACACAGAGCAGTGACCAAATCTGCTTAGTAAACGACCTTAGTACTTAGTACTTACTAGGAAGTGATTGGAAGCGATGTGTAACATGCCCTGGTATCTTATAAATAGAAAGTGTCAATATTAGCAGCTGAGACGTACTGGAAGTATTATTTAAAAATGTTGAAAATGCCAAAAATCTGTCTTTTCTGAAGGTAACATGCACCTGTGCTCAGGGCTGTGCATGTCGCCATCTTGACTCACGTGTTTTTCTCATAGTCACAGGTATACTTCGCAATTCTTCATAATTGTAGTTATAGTATCTTCTTTTCAGTGTTAATTTTAAAAAGAGTCTAATGTTAAAATTGCGAAATTAATGCATAAATTCGGTGTATTTTATTATGCTTTATTTTCTTTTGTAAGGACTACAGTTTTTGTTACCATTTTTATTTAATACGCTCATAAAGGCTTGCATTAAGTGAGTTTTGTTTTCTTTTTACAATTGTATTTAAATTAGTATCTAAAACTGAACAATTCACAATAAATCGTTACCACCACGAATCTACTTTTTCATATTTTCGCGATACACGAATTTAAAAAGACTGATGATCCGGGAAAAATCAAGTAATGACTTAAATATTACAATGTTTTATTATATATCCCGTATAAATAAATTGACTGTTTAATCTTGAAAGAGAAATTTGTATAGAACTTACAGCGAGAGACCGAAGAGACTAGGGCTAGGAAAGTGTTGAGAAGAGAAATGAACGTTTCAAGGATACACCAAAGTAAACGAAACGCACGATTGTCGAACACCGAATTCATTTGCCATCGCTGTCTCTGAAGGTTGAACAAATTTTCTATATGACCAGAACCGTTTAGCATTTTTAACAGTTTAAAAAATACTTCCATTGCGTCTCACCAGCTAATGTGAACTAATTATTATGGAGACTGCACAAAAATATCGGAGCAGGCTTCGACATGTCATCTCTTGCCATTCTTTTGTCAGTGATTTATTCCAGCCATAAAATGCATAGAAAGCTTCTTTTCTGAATGAGAATGCATTGTTTAATAATTAAAAAATAAAACCGAAACGTAAAAGTACTTCCAAGCCTTATTATTTTTTTCCAAAACTCTAATTTGTGAGCACTGGTGCATTTATGTAATAAATGGCAATATCCTCATTGTCATACTATAGTGAAGGTTGAGAGTATGGGCAGTGGTTTTGCATATCCATTAATAATCTCATTAAGAGGTTTGCGATGTGCTCAAAGAATATAATTCTTATTTCGTCATAATTTTTATTCTACACGCTCTTACGTAAAGGTTACATAGACTTACATAAAGGTAGTTTTGCGACAGTATCTAAATGACTATGAAAATGAAGAATTAAAGATAAATCGTTACCATCACGAATCTGCGTGTCATATTTTCACGATACACGATTTTCAGGTGCTGATGCTTGAAGAAAATCGCGTAATAACTTAATGGTACTTTCAGTTTAATTTTATAACACTCATCATTCCCTGGACTCTCTCTCCGATCCTGTCAAACCAGGTAAACGATTCTAGGGTGAATTTTCTATTGATCAAAGAATCTATTAGATGGATTCTCCCTCCGTAATCCCTTGCCTGTGTAATTAGGCTTAAATAAATACGACGGTACACTGGAGCAGTATAGTTTTCACATAAAATGTAGTGCTTGGTTTATCTTCGTTTATTGGTATGATTGAAATATTATGATATAAAAATTTACGATGCTTCCAACTTATCACAGTCTTTAAATCTTACTTATCTGCTTTCTATGTCTTTGTGAACTTATTAAACGTTGCTCTTCTAAAACCGACGAGCTCTTCAAAAATTTCGAAGAATCGACTCAAAGAAGTGTTCACTTGTCAAGATTTGTGCGCACTTTGACGCTTCCACGAAACCGTAACAAAATGCGCTAACTTACTACAAGATCAAAATTCTGACAAATGTTCAATAATTCTAATTTACATTTTTGGCAATGTCTGGGTTTGTGTTATTCTCGGAATTTTGGTCTGGCAAGTATATAATGCAATTTAAATAGCATAAGTAGAAAATTTTCTTGCCAGTTCGTGACTCTCTGAAAATGCAGATTTCATCTCTGTCTAGAATTAAGTTCTGATATTAATTGTACCCCTTCGAATTATGTCATAAGTTGCGTTCCAGGAAACAAATCTGTTGCTTGAATACACATTACGTCACACAGTTCAAAAGTAGGAATATTGGTGTAATTATAACAAATCTTCATTACAATTATTATTGAGAAACTAACTGTTTGTGTTCCAAAAGTGATTCAACCAATTGAACATGAAAGAAATAAAAAATGCAAGGGTAAGTTATTGAACCAATTAACTCCAACAATTAATATTCTAGAAAATATGTTGATTGGTAGTTACGAGTCAGGGATTAATGCACATAATATAATCTGCAGCCAAGAGAAAAGTTATTGAAAAATAGTTGAAACAAAATTTCGAAAACATAATGATCAGTATTTCATTCATTGTTATCACTATTAGAAATATATTTTCGTTAAAAATAACAAGGTTAACGATTAAAATATCAAGAAAGAAGATAGTTCAGTAGTTCACTAAAATTGAGAGAGGCATTTTTATGAAAAATAAGCTACAAACTACTTACGACCACTTTGAGGTAATTAACTAAACAAGTCATGGAAACAAGTCAGAGACCATCCCTACTATTCCGTTAATTGCCAGAAGGCAATGGCGTATTTAATATTTTTAACTGAAGTTATTTGACAAATACGTGCTGTTGTCTGATCCTGTTTCCAAATTAAACCGTAGCAATAAAATAAAAATGTTGTCAACTTCTCACAATTATCATGCAATTACAATCAGTAAAAATTCGAGATAAGTGCAAAAATATTGATGACATTCCCGTCTTCCATAATTTCGTTTCTAACCGAAGAAAAATCGGACAAAAACCCGCGACAGGATGTTTCAGAGATCAGGTATACAAATAATTCCGATTGTCATCGGATATCACACAAGTCGGCGTTTCGATTGTCGTCGGGTGTTGCTATATTTCAATTAAACCTCATATAAATTACCTCAAACATCGTTTCACTACATAAATATTGCTCAACATAAGGAACACGATATGTGTATTCAATTAACTTTCGTTCAAAATATTTTAATGAGCAGATAACTTTGTAAAATCATGTACATTTTCTCTAAAATTAATGAACTAACATTTCTGTTCTTGTGACTATCTCGGATTTTTCAAAATTTGTACATGGTGCTCGATTTATAGCTGGATACTCTGTTAGCCATGAGTACGCTCCTTGTTTCCCCCAGGGTACAGCGATGCAAGTTTTATCTTAAATTCTGTGGTGTGAAATACATGGTTAAAATCCTGAAGATTTTGTCTGCCACCGTCAATTACTGTAGGACAATAATTGAAAATGTTGTTATTCGACTGTCTAATACGCGTATATCTTAAATTTTGAAAAATGGTCGACGACAGCAGTTACTTATGCTCGTAATGCTATTCGGCATTCTAAATCTCAATTAATGTGCCGTAAAATATTTTCAAAATTTGATAATCAATAGAAGCCTGTCATTTCTCTACATTCCTAAACTTTGAGATCTGAGTCAAGTAAAATGTTTAATGAAAGAACCCTCTAAATATATGCAAAAGGTGGAAGATGGTAGGCGATAATTGTATTAAAATTTTGATTTATTGCACTGAAAAGTTGATCGCGACCAAAAGTGGGTACTCGAAAAAATTACCCCCACACCTAAAGTATAATTGTTTATATTTCCTTGACGGGAGCTAGTGACAATCACACCCACTCCTCAAATTAAACTGTTAGTAACTCCACTCCTCAAATTAAACTGTTTTTTGTTGTAAAGTTAACCAAATTACTACATTATGCATACTTTTTATTTTCATAAACTCAAAGATGGTGGCTGGCGACATTTACTTTTTACTTAGGTATGTGGGTAATCTAACACATGCAAAAAACGTTTGAAATACGTCTTCAAGACAAAAACACCTTACATTTAAAATTCTTACAAGAATTAATACATTGGGAACATTTCAGTGACAGGCATGAGACGATGGTTCAGAAAAGAAAACAGTACACAATCTCCTAAGTTGTGAAGCGCAACTCCCAGTCAGAGCAGGAAACTTCTAGGAATGAAGAGGTTTCTGAAGGGAGAGGTTATACAAGACCTGTGTTTAACGTTAAGAGTAGCACCGTTTGTTGTGTTCATGCCGTCAAAGAACATTTTAGTGTTAAGTGAAATTATCATTGCAATGTAAATTTTCTTCGGCACTTGTGAGCAAATATCTTATGGGTTAATACCCAAGCAGATTGAAGTACGATTGGATGAGTAAAGTGGATTCAGGATGTGCATCGTGATCTTTAGATATCAATACCAGATACCCTAAAGAAAGGTGCAAGTGGTAGGGGTCGGTTAGCTCGAGAGGTTCGGTTTCACCGTGGAATTTTCTACGAATTGCAGTACAAGAACTATGAATTAATTAACCATGTGTGTTAAACGATTAAAAAGTTTACGTTTTTTTAAGGACAAGTGACGTTAACATCAATTAATTTTTGGCGCCTCCGAAACAAGTATCTGGCTACGAGGCAAGCAATTTGATGTTAGAAAGAAAACAATTAACACGTTTCCTATGAAGAAATCTCAAAGAGTACTCACCTCCCTTACAACGCCATTCGACCAATACATATTTCCGTTGTGAGGGATGTTGAAGGAAGCGAAAGAAATAAAAATAAAACTATGTCGGTGGTAGTCTACGGGAATGATAGGGCAGACGAGACGATAGCGAAGAATGTCTTCAATATCCAATCATTGTCAATAGTCCTGACATTTTAATAGCAATTTCAGCACTTCACAAACCCACTAAGAATCGGAAGGAACTAAACTCGGTGTAACTGAACAAATTAGTTGCGATCTCGAACGAGGAATTAAATGCGACAGTCACTGTGACTCTTCTAACCCATCGCGTCGTACCAACTTCGTCTCGCGACCGTTAAACAGATTCCAAAGAATATTCAATATATTATAGGATATCATGATCAATAATTGTAAATCTCCCTAACCCTCTGTCACTTTTTATTACAATAATTCATACACGAATATTTCCTTTAGTGTGGTATACGGCAAGTTTACCAACGCGAGTATTGCCTGGGTTTATCCGAAGGTTTTCAACTTACGCAATCGTCATCATTGGTGTAACGTCGGCGCCAGGACATGCCATCGATTTGTGAAATATTAATATTTCTTTGCATTTTCCAAGCCGGATGCTTTTAAGAATCTTACAATAAGTGGCCGGTCGGCGCTAAGACGGAAATGCGACGAGCTTGGGACCCACCCTAGCCTCTTCAGTTATTGAGGTATTGTTTGAACATATACCTTTCACTTCTAAGGAAGGTACGTACAAGTTTATTCGAAGAATGCGGCCAGCGACGTTGACCCACTGGAATTTAGATGTACCTAAAGAAAAGAATTCTACGAAGTAATGAATGAAGTACGTGCCAACGAAAAGGGTGTTTGCGAAGCGCCTAGGTGACGCTCATGGCGGTTAGTCCTCTACGGCGCAGTCTCTGCGTTCCTGGAAGCCAAAGGGGTGACCCAATGGAGTGTTCGCACGGTGGTGGCGAAGGCGTGGTTATTTGCTGCTCACGTGACGTCTGGTACAGTATATATTGGGAGGAGTGAAGCTCCTCACAGATTCTTTACGTGGAAATGTAGAGATGCTTCAGCACTGAGATGTGACTGAGCTAAGATAAGGAGATTTATTTCTTTGTTTCAAGTTTTTTAGGCATAATTTATAATTATTATGCGCAGTTATTCAACGTATTTATAGGACGTTCACACCATAAATTGTCACATTGTAAGTTGAATCATACTATAGGAAAGGTGTTAACTGAAAATGCAATTATATATCGTACAGAATATTTAGTTCACTAACGCAGGTAACCCAAACGCAACTCATTCACTTTTAAGAAATTTTGGTTCAGAAAAGTCCTATTTTTCATAGTAACCAGATCTTTTTACAATTATTCAATATTGATTTCTTCCGATGCTAAACACAATTCTAATGTGTGAATATTATATGACGAATGACTGCTGAAAGATGTTACAGCAATAAAATGTAACATTTTACATTTGAAAAAAGTTCAAATTTTAAGATTCGAGGGAAGAATTATATCTGTTTAACTTATTCACTTTTATCAATAACATTTAAATTAAGAAAATACTAATATCTTAAAACAACATACATTACTGATGATAAAGATCTATCAGGGTTTTTTTCATCGCATATACGAGTGCTTAAATATATTGTTAGTGAACGATAAAAAAGTAAAATATCTGTTTAAGATCTTATCTGGCATTGAATACTCTCATTATATTCTTGTGAGGCTACCACGAAAACGTCCTTTACAAACGATTTAAGACGAAGGCTGTTGATAGGTCACGCTGTATTTGCGTCGAAACAAGAGTTGTAATCGTAACAGTGCTAAGCGTTTCTATTTTTTTCGGTTCGGTTCAACAGGGAAAATGGAATCAGTTTTTATTTATATGGGTTATTACAATATGTGTATTTTTCATTCTCTAAACAAAGTACAAAGGGATCCACTAGTAATTGGGCATTGTATATGGGTTGGTATTGTACATTGATTGGTACTCTGCAGAAAATAGTCTGTATGACTTTATCATCAGACTAAACAAATATTTCAAAGCAGAATACAGTCTACTCTGTAGCAAAGGTCAGTATTATCAACCAGAAAGTTTTATCATTTGATTGAATAGTAAAATATAATATAAACAAAATACGAAAAACCAGAAAAGTGTATTTTATTATTATTGACATTGAATTTATTTGTCATGATATATGTATATATTTTTTTGTATTTGTATTATTTGCACGAATTTTTTGTTTGTATTTTCCTACGCGGCAAGAGTAAGATATTTCTTAATAGAACAAAAAAAAGTTTTTCTAGATGATGATTAAATATGTCAGACGTGTTCTGATAAGAAATATCAATTCAACGGTCAAATAAATTTTCCTTTCGGGACATTTATCGGTGTGGCATTTTCCACTCTCGAAACACAATGCGGAGAAGACAATCTGTGTGTACTTTGCTGGCGCATGCGATAATAACCAGTGAAAACTTAACCGAAGCAATGATGGAATATTGAATGTAGTATTAAATGATCAGTTTGTATAGTCGGTCATACCGATGTGAGCGTGTGGTTTCTTCGCATCAGTATACTCCCCTACTCAACAGAGATGGAGTAAGTGATGTATAGACAAAACTCATTCACAGAGATGATGATACAAATAACACCAGCAGCAGTTCCTAATAAAGTGCGTCTCCATAAAAATGCGGTGCAAGTAGACATATTATTTTAGTGACAGAAACGAAAATACTTTTCAAGTGCTTTTGATCGAGATATTGAGTAAAAAAGTAGATGAAAATTTTCTTTTTCTTTTTTGTCTAAAACTGAAAAGTTACTTAATTTTTCAAAATGCAATTATATAGATTAATTTATTAGTTAATTAAAACTCAGATACAAATTATTTCGTTTTTTTTCTCATCAGCTCAGTTTTTTTTAAATGTAGCATTATTCTATTAATTTTGATTTCACCATTCGTGATAACAGTATTTTAAATTATTTACAGCAGCAAACTCTTTTATTTTAAACACGCACACGGTGTACAAAATAACAAAATTATTGGTGTGGCTTCACAGGACCGAGAATGCAGAGAAACAATGCAAAAGATGGACTTCACCGATTCTTCCAAAACCAAGACATGTTTCAGATGGCAGCAATATGTGGCAGCATTACTTGGTGAGCCCTTCACTCATTCTCTTTCCTCTTCTCAATTTTCATATCACTTCGAATTCATAGTTGCATAAATTTAAACAAATCAATGTACGACTTAAAGACTAGTTATAGAACATGCGCCCACCTCCCCGTGGTTACCGACGGGCAACTTGAGTTGACAAAGTAGCGCAGCCATGAAAACTATGACAAAAAACTGAGGATTGATGAAAGAACATGAAAATAACATGACACATCACAAAATGGACATGATACGACCATCAAGAGAGCGATAGAACTTAAACGTAGTGGAATGTTAATAGACGGAAACGCGATAAGAAATAAATTAATGGAAAAAAATTTGCATGAATTTAAAAACCTAAAATCCTTAATCCAAAATTAAGTCATAATCGCACTCAAACAAACAAAACAAATAGCCGATTTGGTTAAACATTAAGCGGTCCAATTCTAGCAAGTTGTGCAAAATCATTGCACATACTTTCTCATATACGTTTCTCCGTCTGCAGCACAGATTGTCAAAAAAATGCTACAGTAAAAAGGGACATTTCTGGCATGGTCCTATATATTTCGGTCGTCTTCCAGTACTTTATTCGAATCTTTCATTAAAGAAATCCTTTAGCTGCCACTTCAAATAAGCATTCTCCAGTTTACGAATTCAGTCGTTTGGCTTTTGGAGGAGGTTAGCTAAGTAGACTTAACAATCCATTTCAATTGATAAACAAATTATTGAGATATTATCCACGCGAACACAAAGCAAACACACAATTCATTTTCTCATTTACTTATTAAATGAAGTCAAAAATGAGAATTCTAAGTTGAAGAAATGATACTAATTTTCATTATTTTCCCTAAATAAATAATAAATTTATTGTCAAAAAACAGTACAAACTGCGTATGACCACGTGGAGGAAAAAAAACTAATTTACTCTCCGGAAGCAAGCAAGGGACCATCCCATCAATTCCGATCAAGGGCCCTAAGGCAGAGGCGGATTCAAAAATTTCAGCAAAAGTTCCTAGATAAGATAAAAAGTTGGCTGCGAGTTATAATACTAATAGAATGTCAATATGTTTGTAATTTTAAGCAAAAAAATTACATGTACAAGTTATTATCGAACTATAGATTATTCTGAGTATAGTGTTTAAAAATCATAAGAATTGAAATAAAACTAAATTCATGATTTATTATTACAATAAACATGCCCCTAGACAAAGCCTAGAGAACCTGTATGATAAATTCGCCTCTACCAGAAGGAAAAACGGAGAAAAACCCGGGCCAGGATGGGTGTACCGATAATGTGTACCGATTATTATACCCCAGGTTTCAGTTCTGTCTATGAATTTAAAATATTTTATTCAATTAAAGATGTCTAAGAACGTTGCAAACAGTATTATAACAATAATTATAGAAATTTGTTATATGATAAAAAAGAATGGTTTTCATTAACCATATCATCCAAGATAGCAAAAATCATGTTTTCTTCTAGATATTACCTAAAACACCAATTTGCGTGAACATGTAAAACCATCTGTTCACGTATCAAACAACACGCAACACGATTGAAAAATGATACACTACCTTCCCGACCGTAGCTAAACAATCAGCAAAACGCGGCTTGAAACATCCGATATGTAAACTTCCTCAGCAAACAGATCAAATCCCCAAGACCAGCATCGAAAAGGGAAAAGAACGTTTGAGTTTCCCATCGAAGATAAAAACGTAAACATATCCAGTTCACCACATTCTTTGGACACACAAGATTCGAAACACTCAAACAACGCGCTATAAACATTATATATAATGTTGAAATGTGTGTGTATTTTGAATGTTGTAAATATATGTTCATGTCTTGTGTATATATCCACGAGTCTCCGTTAATGACTGNAAAAAAAAAAAAAAAAAGAACGTACCGCATATAGGAGAAAATAATAAATTAAAACTTCTTTTTCGGTCTCAAAGTCGCTAGATGACCTTACTACTGTCTTTTATTTAAAATTTGAAAGTAAAATGAATACTTAGAATATTATTTCAAAACATATAGCGACATCTCAGTCTTATAAATATTGTAAAAGTGCTCGTTGTAGACAGACATTGATGTATTTTCGTATTTGCAGTGTGTTTTCTGTCCTCCTATGTATTTTATCACTATAATATCTTTCATTTCAGTTTACTAAAAGTGTATTCTACGTCTGCTTGGTTCATTTACATTGCTAAATAATATCCAAGCTTCTTGGAAAGTAAACTAATGTGTAAGTGTAGCAGACAAATTTTTTACCGTATCTATACCAAACTTTCAAGTGAAATACCGCTAATGCGGATGTAATGCATATTAATTGTACTTTACGTACAGAAAATTTAAGCAAAATCGTTGGAGTCGTTTTTTTGAGAAACGTTCGAAAGAGTTCATTGACCTTCATTTGAAATTCCCTTTGTTTTAAAATAAAAACAAATTATAGCACGTGCATCAACAATAAGTAAATTATACCGTGAATACGAAATGCGAATTAAATTGATTCATCCATTTCCTCATGATCACTTCGCACAGACGGTCAGACAGCTAAAAACCACTTTATCAGAATCAGGGATAACCAAAACGGATATATCCGTCGAAATCTCACTTTTGATTTTTTTTTTCACGATGATAATACTTTCTACATACTACGTACATAAGAAAGTAAAAAACGAGCCACTTATTTCGATTGTAATACACTTTATCAAGGATTATGCTTCACTTAACCTAGAATCCTTTGGGATAAAACAAAACAACTCTCTAATAAACTATTAACCTGAAACTGTATAAAACCTCTCACAATACCATAGTTTAGTGGGCAGGGGATACTACAGACAATAAATTGGATCTAAAAATAGTTATATGAATGCAGTGCGTTTGGGCAGAAAATATTCCTACTACACTAAAATCATTACTTTTAAATCAATGAAAAACAAAACAAATATAAAACATATTACGTTGCCACACTTTGAAAGTGTTATCACATTTATCTTGCAAAAAAGTAGAAGAATCACAATTCATTAGACTTAATAATGTTTATTTCTTCAGTAGTGCGCTGAAATCAGACGAAAAACTGAGTCTTACGGGAAAAAATTCGTCAAGTTTTGAAACTAGATAATTAGGTGTAGACGGTAATATTGTTCACGATTATTAACTGTCCCCAAAATTTTTCGGAGCCACGCACCCTTTACAATACACCTATGTCTCAAAGCAAATAAGCCACTACGAGGACAGGACTCCGTTATGGTTTCATTAAAGTAACAATCCTGTTAGTAAAATTGTTTTATGGATGTCACTCATTACAAATTTATTTGATTTTTGATATCATTAGACACATTTTTAACTGATTAATTCATTTTGTAGCTACGTTGGCCGGACTGTGTAGTGGTTCTGTGATGGGATGGACAGCGCCTGTGCTGCCGTACCTGCAACATCACGCGTTGGAACCAGGGTACAATAACTTGACGACTGATGTGCCACTTACTGATGACGAAGCATCTTGGGTAGGAGCTTTGGCACCTCTTGGTGGGCTGGTAGGAGCATTGCCCGCTGGATGGGCTGTCGATTTGGTCGGACGACGTACACTCCTGCTAGGTCTTGGAGTGGTCATGGCTGTCGCTTGGATTGCTGTCATTTTTGCCATGAAAATGGTGAGTTCAGAAAGTAGTTACAAGACATGATCCTACAATACTGTGAAAGACGAAGACATACTGCGTGATGTAAAAGACCCGAGGAAGACCCAAAAAGTCTGGATGAATGGGTGAAGGTGAGTAAATAAGACTTTTGAAATGCAGATACAGAGAATAACTTGGATAACCCGTCTTCAAGGAGAAAGCAGATACATATGCTATCGGCAAATTACAAAATCCAGCATTGTGCACAGTGTAAAAAGCATGCCTGAAACCATCAGGCAAATTAGGAAACAATTTTTATTTCAATCATTGCATAGGCATTGTTAGGCAGGTATTACACGGTCATATTTCTATGTCATATGAATATTATCAAAGATATATGATCAAAGATATGACAGATTCTCTCAACGAGAACGTATGTCGTAGGTGTATGATCATAGCACAACTATTATCAAATATTGTAAATAACACGGATATATTTCATCTAAGTTCTTTGATAATAGAGATATGACATAAATATGATCGTGTAATACCGGCCTTAACAATACCTAACGTATGACAGACAAAGAATGTTTCATAACTTTTCGCGAATTCATGTGATGAATATTTTCCTACTTTGCCAAATGGCTTCAGGCATTGTACATATTGCCTAGGAATTGTCCATAATGCCTGAGTTTCCTTATGGTCCGTAATACATACACAAAACAAGCTTCGTGATCCCATAATGAGCAATCAACGTAATAAACGCTTATCTCCATTGATGGCACACTAAGTCTTCAAATTTCATATAAATAATAAAGGTTGGGAACAATTATAGTACCACGGGGAACAATGGTAGTAAATTAATATTCAATTACCTCTTACCTTTTAATTTACACTACATTTTTTAATTTCTACTTTTGATGATTATCTAAAACTTTAATCAAAAGATGAGAAATTCATTTTCTGACATCCAAAAACATCGTTCTTTTCTATTTTTCTTATTTGAGAAAATTTATCTCGCACAAATAACAAAATTAAGCGTGAATTAGCAAGACGTAAAACTTGTTATTAAGTTCTATAGTTGTTGATTGGAAGTAAAAAACGAGAAGTGTTTCATTTATGTAGGATAAAATTCAGGATTCATGAATAACTGTTAAAAACTTTCATAGTAATTTTTTGTATGATAAATACTCGTACAAATATATGCCTCATTGTTTATCAATTTAAAATTAGTTACTGCTAGAAATCAATCTATTGCTTTCGCTGTGTTGCAATTAATGCTATTTATTCATTTTAAAGCTCAAGTTTAGTGTTTATAAAATATTCACACACTTTTTTATTCTTGTATTGTACGAATGGGAAACATGTTGTAATCAGTTTTATACATTTTAAAGTTCAAGTTGACTAAGAGTTCACAAAAATACTATTTTGTTAAATATTCGCGTTTGTGTATATATCCATTGAAATCTGGGGGTTTAAGCTACCTAAACTGTCATCTAGATTATTAGCAAATTTAACAAAAATGTTGTTTCCGAAGTTTCTTATCAGTTATTTTCCAATAGAAAAAAAAGCACTTAAGCAAAATATATTTAAAAAATAAGAAAAATCAATTTTAATTCATTTATGATAAAGTAGCACTT
This sequence comes from Laupala kohalensis, assembly GCA_002313205.1. NCBI lineage: Eukaryota > Metazoa > Arthropoda > Insecta > Orthoptera > Trigonidiidae > Laupala > Laupala kohalensis. The sequence continues at coordinate 1,288,232 of NNCF01126154.1, read as the reverse complement.
CTCTAATTATCCTTACTTATACTTTAGAAACACTATTTTCAAAGTGTTGTTATATAATGTTTTGAACTATTTAAAAGAGGTAAACAAATAAAAAAAGATTTGGTCCATTCATCATTCTTTTGAATGGTCATCATGATGAATGGTTCTCAACTGACAGAATACTCTCGAATAGTGTCATCATTACACAAAACTGTTTTACATTCATCCACAGATGAGTTAAAAGGAAATTTTGAAAATTGTGTTTCTTGGCAAAATTTGTTTCAAAATCTGAAGTAAAAAAGACAATAGATCCAATGAATGAAATGAATTCCCCACTTTCTGTCGCGTAGGTGTGGCTCCTCATGGGTGCTCGTCTAGTCTTGGGGGTAGCAACGGGTGCGATAACAGTAGCTGTACCACTCTACTGCGAAGAGATCGCGGAACCCGCTGTCCGTGGTGCCTTGGGTTCGTATCTCGATATAATGATGGCACTGGGCATTATGTGGGCATATGCAGCAGGAGCGCTTCTGTCGTATCGTTTGTTGGCACTTACATCTGCTGCGCAACCGTTGGTCTTCTGCGCGTCATTTGCTCTGATGCCTGAATCACCCGTTCATCTGGTGGCAGTTGGACGTTGGGCAGCGGCAGAGAGGGCTCTCGCGTGGTTACGAGGAGTTAGTGTGAATTGCAGGTAAGTGTAAGACTACCGTTTGTTTTGTTTACAAAATTCCTGTCAACTGTTACCTGGAACCTCGAATTCTATGCAAGTATCAACATTGGTAAAATGGATTCTAACTTCAGAAATATTCTCTTGAAAACAGCGGAAAACACGGAGATAATATAATTCTTTTTTTTTCTTTCTAAATATTGTTTCTTCCATGCCTATAACTGCTTTTAAATGGCGTCCATAAATTACACTACGAACCAAGGGCGAGATGGTATTTGCAAGCATCACACACAACGTTCCAGACGGAATGTTGGAGGTTCATTTTACATTACATATCCCTTATTTCTCATCTCGCAGTCGAATCTTTCTTTTTCTGATATACATTTTCACAGTTCACTTTTTTATCGAACCTTCATTTTTATTTGAAGGAAGTTATTTACGGAAACGTTACATGAATCATTCACATTTTAAAACTATGAAGAAATATTTTAAAACATAAAAAAGCAGACCATTGATAATGATGTCATCGTCCACGTTTTATTGCTCAAATTAGTCTGAAAATGTGCTTACAACATATGACAAATGAGCTTACAGCTAAGAATGTCACTGAAATCGAGAAAACAGTAGATCTGGTTTACTTACAATTTCTCTCGGAATCTCTTACTGAGTAAATATGTTTATTTTTTTTCTTTGAAGAACTTTCTTTTTATAAATAAACGTTCTGCGGATTCAAATATTTTCATTGTGATTGGAAAGTAACCATTGCAACATCTTTTTCATAAAAGAAATAGTGCTGAGATAGTTTCAACAAGAAGAAGCAGTCAGTAGAAAATGTATCGCAGAGAAACCAATGCGCCGAGACCGTTTGCAACATGTTATCGGTGGGAAACAAAACAGCCGGCGAAACAGTTGTATAGAAATTGATTCAGTTACTCTTCGCCGACACCGGGAGCGTCAGTGTACATGATGTTGCCAACTATTACAGGTTGCAACAGTCTCTGCGCACCAGTTTTGGATGTACATCACTGTACATCGCTCAAATAGACGGTGCGAGGTGATTAATACAATAGGTACTTGATTCGGTTGTTCAGAATCAATTGATATTCAGAAAATGCGAACAGAACCCTTTAAAAAACCAACAACACCTATTAACCTAAATTATACACGGCACACTAAACTATTTTTGTTCGCCTTTTACCAGCAGAAAAAAAGTCTTAGATTGTATTAATCAATTACGAAATAATTTTAACCTTTAGTTCGCATCATACTCACACACTCCTTATAACTTAACGATTCCTTCATATACGAAGTTTCTACTAGTTCCTATGCCACGCACGCCGAAAAACAAACCATCATGTTCCTCCATCTTATATAATTCGGGGTCGATAAATGTTCTTTACAACCTCTCACCGTTGCAACAAAACTTATGGCATTCCGAGAACTCTGTCATCTTCAATTACAGGTGTTCCTCCACCCTGAGGGGAACATTATATTTTTAAAATATTTTTTAGATTTCATTAGGCGAAATATCAAGTCAATTATGTCAGAGATACTTCTACGACGCATAATAGTAAGATAAGTATAAGTTTAAAGAAAATAACAGGTTGAGTCAGACAAAATACCAGAGGCAATGATGTCTAATGAAGTGAGCACTTGAAGTGTCACAAAGGAAGAAATTAAATTAATGATGTACTTAAACAATATTCTTTAATAAAAAATAAATCAGAAAATAACAAAAATCGACCAATGTCTTTTTATAGCAACGATTGGCTTGAGACGTCGTAACCACTTAACCACAGTAAACGAAATTCCTTTCCTCCCTCGCAATCATTCACAATCTTCATTGTTTTATTACAATATATTTATTTACTGCACTTCCAGCGCGTACTAAATGACCTAGAAAAGGTTGATGGTTATGAGTGTTTCTGGATGTGGAACATGATAATACAAATATTTCCAAAGGAGAATATTCTTCGTCTTTTTAACTTTATAATATAACAATCACAATAAATTGCCTAGTACATGAATTTTCATATCAATGAAATCATCGAAAAAATTCCGGAAACCTTGTAGTAAATAATTTATCAAAATTAATTGTTTTCATAAACAGGGTACATCACACACAGATACAGTACATTCATTTCCATTTTCCAACCTATTAATATTCTATATTCTATTTTCGAATTACACACTAATATTCCCATTTGTATTTTATTATGTTGAAAATAGTTTTTATTCATCGCTGCTTTAGTTCACCATTATGGACTAGAGATTTAAAATACATATATTTATTAAGTCAATCTAAATTCTTCTCACAAAACAGGGTTTTATAATGAAGAGAAAGCTCATGTCTTCATACATGTCACATAATGTCTGCATCCACTATAATAAATTTATTGTCAAAAAACAGTACAAACTGCGTATGACCACGTGGAGGACAATAAACTAATTTACTCTCCGGAAGCAAGCAAGGGACCATCCCATTAATTCCGATCAAGGGCCCTAAGGCAGAGGCGGATTCAAATTTTTTTTTTGCATAAGTTCCTAAATAAGATAAAAAGTTAGCTGCAAGTTATAAAACTAATAGAATGTCAATATGTTTGTAATTTAACCAAAAAATTACATGTACAAGTTATTATCGACCTATAGATTATTCTGAGTATAGTGTTTAAAAATCATAAGAGTTGAAAAAATCACACTAAATTCCCGATTTATTGTTACAATAAACATGCCCCTAGACAAAACCTAGAGAACCTGTATAATAAATACGCCTTTACCCGAAGGAAAAACGGAGAAAAACCCGGGCCAGGTCTATAATGTAACCACAATATCATAAGGAAGTTCTACGCAAAATTTGGCGTACTTGGTGCGCCTCGCTAATAGGGTATAATACAGAAAAACGTCTCGTTACTCGTCGCTTTCGCAATACAATGGTTCCATGGTCGCAAACACGCAGCCGGTTCCGGCGCGACGGAACGAGTTTCCCACACATACAGGTTTATGGCTCGGAACTGACTCTGAGGGTAAATATACCTGAACGCCCACCGGTGTGCCGCTATTGGGACGAGCGCATCAGCACAATTATTCGGGGTTTCGACGCGAAAACACGAGCGGCGAACGACCTCGTAAAAACCGGCTTACAATGCGACGAACAGCAGCCTGCCTTGCGCCAGTACGCTGCTTGCAGTGATACTCGCGAAAGATTGGAGTCTTAGGATTCTTGTGGAATTTCTACCGAAAATTGCTGGCGTGACTAATAAGAGACGGTTTATGTTATAAGATGTTTGTATTGTGACTTGAGCCTAGCTTAGTATTTTTTCTTCTTCTCTGAATTTATATCAGTGTGGGAATACAAAGGAGAACATTTTTGTTTCAAAGAAGTACTTAAATTTAAAATAATTAATATGTTTATAATCAACAATAAAAACCATCATTTAGACATAAATGAAATCAACCTAGTTTAATAAAGAGATATGATCAATACGATTGATATGGCACGATCATATCAATACAATATGATACTGACAACAATTGCGAAGTGAAAATTCCTTATACATTATTAACGAAAGAATGCGGGTTCGTTTCCCTTGTCGTGCGATATAGGTGAATTCCGAACTTAATGTACCGCAGAAATAATGTACCGTCACACAAAACGTATAAGAGACTAGTTGTCTACTATACTTCTCATTCCCCAATTATTAATGGACGAAACGTACTGGTATCCACCACTTACAATTTTAACCAATGAACCAGATTAATGTACTAGCAAAATATTGATATTTCTTGGGAAAAAGATTACCGGACGTCAGAAGTATATACCAGTTTATTACACCCATAAATGGTCGTTACTGAGTACCCAACGACAGGAAAGAATTACCAGTGTATCGATCTGATCTTTAGCGTAACAAATTGGTGTCATTCATAATTTTTAGAATATTTTTCTTAAAAACCGACGGATGCTCTTGTTATATTTTCATGGCAATAGTGTTGATGGTGTAGAGGAGCCTTATAGATTAAGTTTTCTTTTTTGCAGTTGACGACTAGAGAAATAATGGTACACTAGGACGTTATCACCAAAATAAGAAATTAATTATGCTATGTTGAATGGTGGTAAGGTTCACCGCAATTCAAGAGATTTCTACATGTTTGCAAAATAAGAAAGTAAAATGCTTAAATCTGGTCATGATAAATATGCAAATGAGAATTGCTTATGATATACTGCTCATGGATAAAACCACATTTTCACAGAGCTATAATTAACGATTATTACACCAAATATTGCTCAATTAATCCAGGAAATACGTATAATTAAGTTACTAGCTCAAATGAAAGATTCATTCTGTTAGTGAGCGTTACTGCAGTATAATTATTACTCATACCAAAATATTTTTTGTAGCTTTCCCAAATTACACACACATGTGACGAAGGAAAACATTTAAACCTCGAGAAGAACCAAAACGGCTTATGGATTAAACTATTTTTATCTACATTTCACTCTGAAAAGTAAAAAATATTAGAATATTGGTGTTCTCGCTTGGTTTATGAGGAAGAAAAAATTTGAGAGTACATCCTCCTCATACAATCATTGATGAACACTAATACATTTCTCTGAGTGACTACTGAAGTAAATAGATACGCGCAACACGATACACTAAATGAAGGGACACTAAATGACGGAAACATAATAGCTCCAGTGTCGAAGTCAAACACTAATCATCTTGTTTTCTTTGTATATCAAATCGTGATATTAATTTAATTTTTTTAAATTCTCGTTGATCGTGAATGAAATTATTGTATAAAGTATTGATCACACAAATTTATCTTTGTCATGTTAAACAACATGACTTTTTTTCAGCAATTAAGAAATTTTATTAAAAGTTGTTGATTTAATTTTTCACATTAAAACAATGTTTGAGAAAGAATTCTTTAGAAGAACGATAAAATACGTCACTAATTTTAAAAAAAACTTTCGTAACAAGAAAGTAGAATAGAACGTACAGTGGTAATATGTGCAGAATGGTAAGTTTCCTAAAACAAACGTAATAAAGAATCTTTTTCAATTCGTCAATTAAATATTTTGAATTGATACAAACTTGCAGAATGAGTAAGGTTTGCAAAATTTTTGCAAATGTGAGCTGATGACATTGACGTAACATATTAGCTCCAAGACTTGCAGAAATTTCTTAGACGCCCAATAATGTGTCGTATTTGTTTCAGCTCGGTGCAAGACGAATTGCGTCGTATGGTTAAAAAGAAATTGTCTTCCCAACCACCAACGACGACGACCACGGAATCCAATGAACCTCTCGGCCAAGTGGGCGCTCCCGAAGACTTGTTGGCTGTGACCAGAGGAGGTAAACGACGTGCGAAGCGCAGGGCGTGCATCGCCGTCTTCGGGCTCATGGTCTTCCAGCAGCTGAGTGGAACAGACGCCATTCTCTTCTACATGTCTGATGTGTATGCAGAGACGGGCACTTCACTCACACCGCTCTGTTCCACAGTTATATCAGGGGTGGTATGTTTGTATGATTCTATCTTACAACAATTACAAAATAACGTTCTGTAGCATGATGTAACATGTTGAAAAAAGCTGTGAAAAATAAATGATTGAGTTCTTACAAAAATATCTGTCAAAAACTGCGTATAACTATAACTTGACAATATAATGTAATTTATGATACTATGTATGGATAGGAATGTACAGTACAGTCTTAATCGGAAGCTTCTGTTGTTCGCCACCAGATGACGCAAACGACTTAGGAGCTGTCACGGGGTATCTTAACACAGAGCTATCTGCATGCAGCAGTATATTTTGCAGTACTATTCGCAAGGTTTTGACGATTTGTGATTTGATTCATTACCTCTTTTGACCAGTATAGGCATTAATTTACACCATTATGTGCATTGATTTATAAAAGTTTCAAGGAGCTTTACTTGATTTTTTTCTTTTGTAAATAGTGTACTAAACTGATTTTAGTGCGGCCATCAACTTTACACACTGTACATCTAATGTGCACGGATATCTCCTTAGGAGTCATTTTAATTTCATTTCACTTAAAGAATTAAAATTTCTCCTATACGTCTCGCCATGACCATGCTTACTATTTAACTTGTAACTATAACTTATTCCCCCCAGAGGACTTACATCTAGTAAGTACGTGTTTGGCAAACACGGGGCCCCCGAGCTGAGTCTGGCATTACTTCCACTTGTGCTGGGCTCCTTCCTTTCTCTTTCCTGACCTTCCTTGGTCACCTCTTGTTCTTTTCGATCCCGACGCTATTACGGCTAGGTTCCACACGCAGGGAGAGTCATGTTGGCTCTCCTTGGTGCGTAACTGCATTTTCCGTACCTGTACAAAATTTTAGGGCTCTAATGACCTCGATGTCGACGAGCCGTAAAACCCCACAAAAAAATAACTTATTGCTATTTATCTACGTCTGTAGTACTGACAAACAACGTATCGATCAATAATAAGTCTTAGACATTGTGTTCAAATTTGTGTTCTTTGCTGTACCGCCACGGAGGATGAAATTGCACGTTTATACGAGAACTTTTTTAACAAATTGCAGTATTCGTTCACAGCTTCAGAAATGTAATTACGTATGGTGAAGCAAAGACACGGTTCCATTCTGCATCATGAATGTTTTGTTCATCATAATACACTGCATCATGAATGTTTTGTTCATCATTAATGCACAATAAATCATCACATATTGTTTTTAAGTATCATAACATGACTATTTATTGTATCTTCTTAGATATAATAAAATAATTTGAAAATGGGAAGTGATAGACCCGATTAAAAGTATGTATGTCATCAATCCCTTCGTAAAATGTAAGGCAAAGAGAGATTAAATGAAATGAGAATTTCGGGTGATTTTAAATTTTCCATAATTTTATTTTTCATGGAAAATTTTCTTTTTCTTTCAAAATATATAATATAATCCTTTATCTTTGTCAGGTTCAAGCCGTAGCAACTGGTGCAGCGTCTGTGCTTGTCGACAAAGTTGGGAGAAGACCATTGCTCCAAATCTCAGCCGCTGCGATGGCTTGTGCTCATGCAGCTCTCGCCATGGGTTGGGCGCCTCTCGTCTCCGTGAACTTATTCCTCGTAGGATTTGCAATTGGTCTCGGTCCTCTCCCTTGGTTCATGATGGCAGAGCTTCTACCACCGTCCATGAAACGCTGGGCTTCCGGTGCAGCCGTGGGTCTCAACTGGTCGCTGTCATTCACAGTCACCAAATGGTTCGACAGTTTGTTACATCACGTGGGGCAAGCAGTGACGTATATTATGTTTTGTTCCGTGTGTGTAACTTTGGGTGCGTTCGTCACGTTCTTGGTACCAGAGACGAGGAATAAAACAAGAGAGGAAATACAACTTGAATTAGCTGCTGCTTCCAACACCTAACATATCTCAAGTCATTCTTGAATGAGACATCCAATTATCAATTTACGGTCAAATATTGATCATAAAATTGACGTTTCATTTCACTATCATATCGTCTGGAGAAGAGTATTTATGGAATCATTGCAAGTACACGAAAAAAAGCTTTTAGCTACATGCTATGAAGTGTAGCTAAAAGCTATTTTCGTGGTGTTTTCTTTTGATCGGTTTCGTGCACTTCGTTTATCAATGCAATATTATTGCGTTGTTTTTGTGCCTGTTTCGAGTACATCATAGTAACTGACAAAAGTGGACGTTTAATAAATAGTAGAAATTATAATTTCCTTACTTCGTGAGGATCAAAATCAACATGAAAAATTGTTAAGATTAGTACAAAAACAAAAACAAAAGTGTATATTTGTATTATTGTAAATAAATACGAGATCGATCACCCAGAAAACGTATTCATGTGATGTATTAACTCTAGATATTTCCTATAATACTTGCAATTTCACTCATTTCCTTACATTTCGTATTGTTACGAGTTATTGAACGCCGCCGGGACGAGAGTAAAAAGTTTGATCATTAATCTTGTACAGAATAAGAAAAAGTTGCAATATCAATCCAATAGTTATAAATTCCAAGTTAGTTCAATATTAATTGGCTGTCAAGAATTCGGGATCGAATAGAGGACGGGTAATATTTACTCCACTGTGTCTCGTAAAAATTCGCAAATTATCTAGTCAAACTGAATATGGTCTGAACAGGAAATCTATCTTACTTAATGAACCGCAAATTCTCGTCTAGAGTTCTCATCGTATGAACTTTTCTTGCGCTTTTTCAATAAAACAATTTGGGTTATATCTTAATTAATAACTCCGTACAACTACGTGGAGCTCCTCACAGAGCAAGTAAAGCTCCTTTTCTCTTTTGAAAGAACCAAAGCGATCATAAACTAATAGTTTCTCGTGTTTTGGACGCCATTTGCCGAACAAAACCAGGCGAATAATCTCAGTCGACGCAATATCTTATCGGAGCCAACCAGGATCACGATCTGTGACTCATTGCTCTGATCCACCCTCATTCGCAGATTGGCTTCTCACTCGTATGCGTCAAGGGAACTCACCCACCAATTACAGAATCAACCCCTCCCAAATTTCTCCATGTCTCCTCACAAACATCGTCGAAAATCGCATTCATTTTATGTACTTCAAACCTTTTCTAGCCGGAGTCTTTTGAACAGGAGATCATCAGGTTCTTGATTATCAATACACCTCGGCCACAATTGGCAGCAGGGTCGGACGGAGGATTTTATTTCGGGATAAATGGAATAAATGTGTATTGTGTATATTATACATATGTATATTGTGTGTATAAATTATACAAATATTTGGTATAACACAAAAAGGACAAATTTGTTTTAATTTCGGGACTGGTTTGATCCCCCGTGATAGGAAACAATAACAATAATGGGTGAAATATTGACGCATAAACAGAAGAATTAATATGAGTCACAACTCTAACAGCTACTGATCACTCAGAACAAAGGACGAAGACTAGTAAACAGTTACCACAAAAAGTTGAGAAGCGGGGAACTCCATCAGCGACAGTGGCGCTTCGTCGCCATGGAGATGGCAGTTAGCGGTTGCGATCCTACGCTTTCGAGAGGGTCGCTGGTAGGCCGAAGGGGAGTCGCGCGTAGGCGACACTAAAAATGTTTATAACCGAAGAGGCTAGGGAAGCAATGATTCACATCGAGGAGGATATCATTATTTTTATCAGTCGCGCGGATCCTATTCACCATTAGGGCAGCGGGTGCTATCTGGCGCCAAGATCCCCGACGTTGTGAGCGCATGCGCCGAGGGAGTGGTGGCTTTCGGCAACAGCGGAGGGGGACAAAGACAGATTAGAGAGTTCGAAGATACAGATGAATGGCGATGAATGCTGAGGACAATAGTTGAAGAAAAGTCATCAATGAAAAATTCGCTTAGAAATGGTAGAAAGTTCATGTGAAGAGAGAGGATAATGCTGGGGAATGCAAAGAATGAGCAAGAGATAAAAATGGATTATAACATTACGACATAATANATATATATATATATATATATATATATATATATATATATATATATATATATATATATATATATATATATATAACAATATTTTGCGATAAATACATCCCATTACTGTTTTGTAACTAATATTCCGATTGAGTTTTTGTATTCGACTTGTGTATTATCTTTAGTTTCCTAGCTAAGTAAATCACAAGCACTTGAATGTTTCAGTTTCAAACTCTAAAAACAAGATGAGTTTCACCTAGATTTGTTGTTAAATGAAATATGCAGACTCTTCATTTACGTACTCACAGTAGCGGAAATGACAGCATCATAACTCAGGTCCGTGGCTCGAATTCAGGCGAATTTTCCTTTTTGGTAAATCATTTTTGTTAATATACAGTGTCACAATCAACAGATATTTTTTTAATGTAAGCTACAGGGAAAACAATGTTTCACCTAGATTTTTTCACCCCAATTTACGTCTTGATTTCTGGGTATAAACTACAAATTAATTTCTCTCGGTGCATTAATATTAAAAGATTGACGAAGATATCAGAAGTTAGTGGATGAACTAAATAATAATACATTCGTGAGAGTTCATTACATTGATGAAAAGTTGTTCTATTTCAAAACTCGCCTATTGTTCAATGTGATGTGGAAACCATTTTAGAAGAAATGTCAAAGACGGAGCAATACTCCTTCGCCTCCAGGGAGACTTTTAGTCGTTTTTCCATTCTTCTTTTTGATCTGGAAAAAGTCGCGTTTAGAAATCAGAATCACTTCATGCACAGAACAACCAACTACAGTGCAGTAGCATCATGAGTCTTATAACTCAAACACAGCTCTGGAAACGAAACAGGATATTCAAATTATTCTTAGCTCTGTCATCTCCAACGCTGCATATTTCGAGCAGCCAAATGTGCGAATGGTTAGATGAGTCCATAGTAGATAACGTTTCCGAGTTTATTGTCTAATACCAAATCCAGGAAATTTTAATAGTGTCATGGAGAATTAACTTACTTGCTTTCTTTGCAATATGGTTAATAAGAATAGTTAATAAGAATAGGAGCTTTCTAACAGATATTGAATTCTGAATTATAATTTTTTTATTTATGATACTCACTCTAAACAATGTTGTCATGTTTGTTTATAAGTTCAAATAAGAACAGAATCAACCTGCAAAAACTGCAAAAATTGGGCGAGCAAGAAAGAGACAAGAAAAGAGTCCTGTACAATATATACCCTTTTTAGTAATGAATAATACTTACGATTAAGGCATATCAACTTGATACCTCCTATAAAACGCTTAAAAATTAAATATATTTAATTTAAAATTTATGAAATGTAAGAATTTCAATTCAGAAGCGAGTATTAATAACTTTGATTATACTTAATTATGTTACAGTTTTTTTTAAAATTGCGATTCATGTAATGTAAAACTGGAGAGAAATATTTGTAATTGTACAGAAATATTTATATGCAATTGTATTGGTTTATAAAAATATTCAATAAATCCCCAATAAACAACATGCTCAGCATTTAATTTTTGTTCATTTACATTAGCTGATGAAAACCTGGACTATGAATAAAAATAGTTACATTTCCCAACACGAGACATACATTTTACTTTCAAAACCCGAGAAATTAAAAATGTTTACTTGTGCGTTTATAACTTGATTCTACCTTCACAGGGATGTGGTGACCTTGGACAGTTTGGGAGTAGAAGGGGAGGAAAAGTAAGGACGCAAACATTACGAACAGAGAAGATACACTGTGAATAAACTCACTCACGCATGTAGACGCGTGGCTGCACTTTCCTTCGGGTGGTGGGAGCGAAGAACTTTTCCTTTGAGAGTGACTAAGCTTATGCTTCAACCTGTGTCTCTCAGATTCCATCACTTTCTCTCGGCTCATTCAAGCATTCATTGGTCTTTGCGTGATTCAAACTCGTATACTAAATGAGATACTTCAATTGACACCCATAAACTCTGCACCAACCACAAAAAAATTAATACAGCACAATTTATCGTCATGAAACGAATGTAATCTTCGTTTCAGCTGTTAACGCATCTGTTTGAAAGCGTTTAGATCGTTGTGTTGACGACATTTGGAGTCTTCTTTGGACGACACCGAATCCAAAGAAGACTCCAAAATGAGGGTGAAACTACCCGGACAACGAAAATTCATACTGTACGGGTTGTAGAAACCTACAAGTTGAATAAAACAGATGATTTGCAAGTACCGTAGTTTCTCATGGAAAAATATAATACTCGCAGAAAGATGCACAATAGTATTTTGCAAAATTACAATTGTATGAATATTACAAAGTAGGAATATTTACAAATTGAGAAAAAAAAATTTAATTTTCATATAAATTAGTTGATATTTTGCTATTAGTGTAATGTAAGAGGTAATAGCTCTTATTGTATTACTCGTTTGCATTACTTTTCATTTAAACACAAAAATATTCTTAAATATTGTTATTAAAGAAAAGTTAAAACATGAAAACCCTTATAATGAAGTTACATTAATAGTAGGTGCTTGTATGTCTTTGATAATTCGAATTTAATTATGGACGAAAGTCGACGATCATAATATTTCTAGCTTGTAATTGCTGAGTCTGCAGAGGGAAGGGGAGAAAAAGGGAACAGAAATTTGAAGAAAATAACGCAAATTTATTCCAAGCCAATTTACAGTCTAAAGCTATACTAAAGTCACGAATGAAACTAAGTTATAGATAATTCGTAGATAGCAATATTTACTCAGATTGTGATAATATCACTTTATTTTGTGAGCTGTAAGTAAATTTTATATGTTTTAATGTGCTCGCACAAAATAAGAGATGAGTCTGAAAATTCAGTGTAACACACAAATATTGAGAAAAATAAATATTTTCTGTCCAACTTAGAATCAAAAGAGAATTGTAGGATGAACTTAAGTTCAATACAGCAACGCTTACAGTTTTCTATACGCTCTTTACTATGATAAAAAATAATTTTAAAATTTACTTTAGTTTTTTATACAAGTACCCTATTACAAATAAAATGAAATATTTTTTTTTTTTTTTTCAAAAACCTTTTTTTTGCTCCAAATTATTACGCGATTTGCAAAGTGAAAATTAAATCAAATTTTTAAAACGAAGTTGATGAATGAAATTTCTCTTAATATTATATTCTTCTAAATGATATGACATTTATAGATGGTCCCATTAAAGATCAATTAATTCATTTATTTTATTAATTCATTCGATGTAAATAATTAATTACACAGGGTTAGGTATGTATTCAAATAAATCCAATATGTACTCTCATTAGTGACATCTCAGTTTGAAATATTCTTATGTATGCACATTTGTTTAATGTCCACACCTAAGTTTAAAATATATGATCAATAATGCTGTCTCGATTATAAAATGGGTTCTAATGACCTCAATGTTGACGAGCCCTAAAGCCCCACAAATATATATAAACCATATTAAGTATATATATTATAAACTATATTTTATATATATGGTTTATATATATATATATATATATATATATATATATATNTATATATATATATATATATATATATATATATATATATATAAACCATATTAAGTACACTAGTCTATTATTTTTATTGATTTAAGGCGACTATTTTGGTACTTGAGTACAAATTTTCTATAACTTAGTTTCCTTCGTGGCTTTAGTATAGCTTTAGACTGTAAATTGGCTTGGGATGAATTTGGGTTTTTTTTCTCCAAATTTCTGTTCATTTTCCTCCCCTTCACTTTGTTCCCTCCGCAGACTTCGAGTACGTTCGGTCGGTCGGTGGTGAGCGAGTATGAGTGAGGGTATTATAATTTCTTTTTTCACTCGATAGCCACGGTTTGCTGCCATATGCATAGCACGCAATCAGTGAAATCTGAGATAACTAAGAGTAAGTTATATGGACAAAACCCTTGAATATTACGACACAATTGAGCCACTCTTTCAATTTTTCTTCTTTCTCAATATTTCTCTTGAGCCATCGGACGTATTTTCACACCAATCTACATACTATTTTGAAGTTAAAATAGGCATTCATTACTAAAGGCAAATATTTACCACACTACATGAATTAGTACACATTTTTTGATATGATTTACTAATTAGTAGTTGATTGTTCAAGAGAAAAAAATTGCCCTCGTATCCACATGTTTCCTATGACATTCGAAAATACATCTTTTTTTTTTTCAAGTGTTCTAGTAAGTTGAAAGAGCTTGTATTATCTAGAAATTTTATGTGGCTTCTTCATTAAATTTATATGCGAGAAGTGATTCATTTCTCTTCAGATATTCGTATAAAATGAATTATTTTCTTGTTCTTATATTTTTGCCAATCAAAATAAAACTCATGCAAAATCATTAATTAAATAAAATTTAAGAAATCATTCTGAAGAAAACTCCAGAATTTTTAATTGCTTTAATAATTCATTTACGGCCCAAAAAGAGTAAAACCGACTGACCACTAGAGTAGATTTAAACCGAAGCATTTAATTGAACAGATGAATCTCCGCGGAATTCTCCCCCAATGATTTACGAGCAAATTAGGACAGAAACAGGCGCATCGCAAGAGGTCAGCCGGTAAGGAAGACCAAGAAGACCTGACCCAGGGCAATGAGACCACCGGCAGAAATAAGATCTGTGGTTAGTGCCTTCTGTGGACCATCGCAGGGTGTGATGATGAATCAGTTGTTAGGGACGGTGTGTACTTGTCTTATCAGTGACAATATGTGAAAAAGAAAAGGGAAGACGATGGGATATGAAAGCGGACAGTCGTGTTACTCCAAAAGGAGACCGGTGGAGGTTTTGGGATGGGGCGAGTGGAGGGTATAACCAGGGGATGAGGACGAGGGTGGGCGCGACGCGGCGGCGCTCGGCCCCGGCAGCCGCGCGCAGATAAAACAAATGAATAAGGAAACGCCGGGGACATACATCAAGTAGGCAAATTTATTGCGGGAGATAACGGAACGCCAGCCAGCCCAGCCCTGTCCTACCCGTGCCGCACAAACCCACCCTTCCTCTCTACCCTCTTTCGTTCTCTTTCCTCCCCCTCCCTCTGTTCCCCCTGCAGACTTCGTGTTCGGTCGGTCGGTGGTGTGAGTATGAGTGGGCTTATTTTTTTTGTTTTTTATTCAAAAGCCAACGCTCGTTCTACCGCTCTCCGTCGGACGACCCGTGTTTGCCATCTCCCCACGAGTATGAATGATAGGTATTGACTCCGAACACTACTGGTCGTGCAGAGCACATTCAATATTTGCATTGCAATGTAATATAATTAATAAGGTATCTATTACTTAACCAGAGCTCAAACTACGAAAAATTAATAAAGAATTAAAAATTAAATCCTAGTAAAAATTCGGTCTAATTAGAAAATTGTTATATCTTAGCACCATAATATGACAAATATGATGACCCAATTATCTACACTCTATAGAAAAGTGATTATTGATATTGATTATTTTTTAACTTAAAATTATTAACATGTTTGAATAATGTGATTTTCCATATCAATTCAAATATATTTTGCAGGAAAATTAATATTTTACAGTAAAATTTACAGTTTTGTATAAAAAATGTTGGATAAGAAAAATAATAACTATTGAAACATTTGAGAATACCAGGAGATTGATTTACTCATATTTCGTGTCTTATCATAAATTTATACTTCGTTGGAAACAATTTTTAAGCGTACATTGTGCAGCCTTCCAAAATTTATATAGTTGGTCGAAAAAATACAAATTATAATATTTACTTTCGTAGTGTTTTTTTGTTCCAAAGAAATTGAACCTTAAAAGTGTCGTCGTATAATCTCTGCAAATTTTAAAGTTTTTAAATATTTACTTACAATATATTGTGCATTTATTTTCATTCATGTAAACATGGAACGTGGTTCATTATTTGAATCATTTCACGGAAAACAACGATCACTTCTAACATAATTCGTCTCTATATTCATTTGGGTTGTTAATTCAGTAGTTCACCTTGCTCGTGTGTTAAAACTGCAATATAATTCTTTTTTTTTTTTTTTTTTTTTTAATTGCGAGTGCTTCTATTCGCACCCACACTGTTAAATTACAATATTTAGCTCGAAACTATACTACACAGCACTTTCTGACGACTCACACATCAAAGCAGAAAAAAAGAGTTCATAGATAGATTTATTAGTATCTGTAAGCTGCCAGATGTAAAGTGTCTATAAGCAGTCAATAAAACACATTCACTATAGAACAAGGACTCACCAGGAGATAACCAATAAGCACATCAGAAGAAATTTCCAACAAATAATTTATATCTTTCAAGCGCTTAAATTTTGGGAAGAATTTTATAATATTTAATGTATGAAAACAATACTTTTTTTTTCGTAATGCGAGTAATTCATTGAAAGAATGCACTTTCACCTCCTGTGCATATGCAATCCAGCGATACATATATGTGTAAGAAGTTGCTAGTTCAATGGAAGATACGGCGTTGTAATATCAACACAATCGTAAGAACTATCAAGTGGCGTATCTACTTTCTAAAATGAATCTTACGTTTTTAATTAAATATTACTATAAATTTTATATTTTTAATTTTTTTCTATAACATATCTAAATCTATATTTTAGAGCTTCGAAATAATCTTGAGTTTGTATTTTACAACTTTGCGCTGTATAAAAATTCACGATTACTTTCTAGTCTTAATATATTTGCTGCATTATTTGTAATCTTAAAAACATTTTAGTCGAAATCATTCACATACATCATAATTTTGGGTCATTTGGCATTCAATTGCTGTCTCTCGTTTTATACTCATTCCAAAACATACACTTATGTGATGCAATATAATAATATTGTATATTTAGCAAAAGACCGCAGCTGATGTTACAAATGCTTCGAGCTATTCAAACATAACCTGCAGGGAGTTTCACAAATACTTGGAAGCAAAACTCAAAATGTGTTTGCCGAAAATATAGTGCAAGTAATGGCACAGCCAGAGACACCCATCCTTGATGTTATGTATCGCTATCTCCCGCAACCTGCCCCGCCGTGTTGTCATCAAGCACCGAGCCGTGTGTGACACATGCCGGAAGTGGAATCTGGCGTCGGTGGCGGCGCCTGTTGTCGGGACAAAGCGCGTGTGCGGGCACCGGAAACGAGGCCAGACGCGGAAAAAGGGAGCAATGCGTGACCTAAGCGTAACGCGGTATGATGGTGGGAAGGGGGGAAAAGCGAGGGGAGGGTCAGATCCGCCTCTCCACGCCCACGCGTGGACACACAAGTTGGCGCCCGCATGCAGGTAGCATGCACCCATGAATTAGTTGGGAGCGATAATTGCTTTTGTTTTAATAAAAATAATTACAATAATTATATTTATGAAATACTTTTATGTATTCTTATGATTTTCAACTGTTATTCTTGAGTAATACCGTAATCAAATTGTCACATATTTCCCGTTGATTATTTTAAATTTTCATTTGTACTCCCAACGCAAAAATTATTACTATAGAAAAGACGTTTGTTAATTTTAATTTCTAACATTTATTTAAATTCAAGAACTAAATTCACGTTGCATGGTAGAACGCGATGAAAGACACGGAATTTTTAATTATTTTTTTCTTCTCAAACGGAATAATTAGTATTCTGTTACTAATAATTTAATATGAACAAGTAAGAATCCTAAACAGTCATGAGTAAACGATAATTCTGAGCTACAAAAGTTCTAAAATATTATCGAATTTGTAAAAGTTTTGCTCTTCCAGCATGCAATCGAAAGAAAAAATGACAAAATAACTTTCAATCACTAACTTTCGAGTACCTACTCGTAGTCAAGAAAGAGCAATATCAACGGTTAGATGAAAATAACCAGTTGGAAATGAGGTACCATTTTTGGAGAGGGAAAATTGTGGGGCAGCTGCTCCTGGTTGAAATCATAGTCCGTCGTCATTTTCACCCGACCATTGGTTTTGCGAAAAAAGACTCGACAATACACTACTTACGATAACATTATAAAACAGAATGATCTAGAGAGGAATAGTAATGATTTAGAACAGTGTATTTGTTATCTTTGATACGAAAGTTAAATATTTAGAATGCTTGATGGCAATTACTGAACTATTTGGGGGTAAATTCTCAACGAATATAAACATCTATTTAAATGTAAACCAATCCAGTCCACTACTAAGCATAAGAAGACAGATGAAGGATAATCACAGGTCGAGGGAAAATAGTAGGAAAATGAAAGTATAAATCCTAGGGTCGGAGAGAAGAACTCTATAATGTAAGGCTACGCTCCATATGCTTTAAATATGACTGTTCCCATTTTCCGCAATTCCTAAGTAATTTACAAAACTTCTGTTTTCCAAATTCTTCATAAAGTGGTTATTGAAATGTTTCTAATAGTTATCAATTTTCTTTTTAATAACAAAACTAGGCATTCAAGAACCTTTCTTTTAAAAATCCATCAAAAGTTTATTCAATTAATTCTCGAACATTTCGAATTTCAGTATCATACATTTTCCAAGCAAAGAAAAACCACGCAACGGAAGCGTCAGATCCAAAGCGATACGAGAAGGACGATAGAAGCCACAGTCCCCATCCCCGACTCATCCCCTCATTTCGAGCAGCATTAGGGGAGGATCGCGTTTTCAGCACGGCCCGTAGCACCGCAGAGAGAAAAGGCTTTTTACTCGGGAGTCTGGTAGCTCAGCGCCGCTGCAGCGGACGTAGCAGGAAACAGCGGGGAACGGCTCCGTGAGCGGCGGGTGCAGGGAGGAGGGGTAGAGGAGCTAAAAGCGGGCGTGCGGGGACGGGGACGGAATGGGAAGCGAAGGGCTGCAGCACACAGTCGAGACGAGGGGAAGGGAATGGAGATTCCGGTGGCCGGGGAACTCTGAGGGAGTGAGGGAGGACCACAGCGGAGGGAAAGAGGCGTAGGCGGCGCTGGAAAAAAGAACGCGCGCGGCTCTCACAAAAATGTGATGCCTTTATCAATGCAGATAAAATGAAAGAGATAACGCAGGCAGGGTTCGGCGGAGGTGGCCGCTGCCACCGTCACCCTCGCCTCCTACGCCGTCGCCGCCGCCGCAGCAGAGAGTATCGCGGCATCGCTGGGGATTGGCTGCTCCGGAGATAGGGCACAGTCGCTCATATCCCCGCGACGACCCTCCCCCTCCTCCCATGCCACCACTTGCCCCTAGCCGACTGCCGTCCTCCCCCGCGCAGTGTCTGGCAACGATGGAGGAGCGAGAGGCGGGAGTTACGGGCACCGCCGTGCACCGACCGCCACCGACCCCCGAGGACGCGGCCCCGGACTCCATGATTCAGTGAGGACAATCTGCTTTGGCGGAAGAGAGGTGGGGAGAGAGGTCCCGAAAATATTAAAAGATGGGGTTTGTTCAGACATTGTGATAAGGCTTTTAATTCAGTCATTTTACATAAACAACTAGGATGGTATACTATTTTTTAACATAAATCTTGTATTTCATCTAATGGAACGTTTAAATAACTAATAGAAATACATAATTCAACATATAGAGATTGAGATAAATCAGCATTATTGCGATTACATTCAATTATCTTCCAAATTTTCTGAACTCGAACGAATGGACAATCAATGTGCGTAATAACTCTTAAACACGTGATTATTAATTGACCTCATTCGACTTTCTTACTATGTCATAACATTACTCGTATACAAAGTATATGTAAATAATTGTGTTTATTCTTGAACTAAACATCTTAGTTTATAAATAAAGAATTTACAAGCCATTAAATGGAGGGTTTTATGGTTAAGATTCCGTCCCAAGAAGAAAGAAAATAATGTCACTTATGGCAACAATGTGAAGATAAATATTTCGTATCCTTCATTCGCAATGCAAGAGGAATTTACAACGAGGAAAATGAAAGCTTGAGAAATTTGATCATTAACAATATTAGTGTATGCTTGAACACTCTTTGGAGTAGGTAGGAAGTTAATTAGGATTAAATAAAGAGTTCTAAAAAATTGTCTTTTCTTAGATTCCTTTTCTCCGTTCGCCTTTTTTTAGTGATGTAGAATAGTGGACTCTTGACCTCCTATATCATGAAATTCTTTTTCAGAAAAGAAATTCAAAACAAACCCATAATGATTTCAAGATAACAATGTTGACATACAATCCTCTTCCTCGAATCCATTCTGAGATCAGTAAAATGGCCGCAAACAACCCACAATAAAAACCGACTCGAGCACAACAAAACAAAAGTCTTAAATGCCTTGTTTTCTGATTTGCGATAGATTGAAGTAGATTCCATCATCGGATCCTAATGGTAGAGATAGCGTCGCAAAAGGTACCGTGTTCTGGTTCCCACGCAGAAAAAGCGCTCGGGAGCTGCGCATCGTGCATTGATGTGTGCAGTCGCGTGATTGGGACACATTAGCACGCGGCCGAGGGCGGGTGGGCGGGTGGGCGGCCGGACGAAAACCCAGCCAGCCACGTCGCAATGGTTCGCAGCACTGAGGTGCGGCGATGTGAGGTGGGTCGCCGTTGAGCAGCGAGGTCACACACTCAATGAACTCAGTCGCACGAACAGGGGACAGTTTACCCAATTTTGCATAACTATGCATTGCCTCTGGAGTTGCTCCCATCGAGTTAGGTAGTACTCCACACGGGGAGTGAGAAAAAAAAATTTCATCCATAATATCCAAACCCATGCGGTTAAAACGCATGGAAAATTTTGTCACTAACATTCTCTATGCTAATATTTACGTTTAATTTTATTAACCAAGACTTTTATTGACCAGAGAAATATTTGGTTCGACTCGATGGCACGGACACAGTTTTCCATAAGTTAGACGCGTCAATTATCAGTATCCAATTACTCAAGTTACATATTTCACAAATAAATGAGTTGAATAGTATCTTTTTTCTTTAACTTCTAAATCTGTTATTTTGGAACAGAAAAGATGAAAGATGAAACAGTAGTAATCGTCAACACATCTTTTGACATGCTCTAAAGTACCATACATGAGTGATTTGCTCCGTCACGTTACAACTAAAGGAATACAATTTTTACGAGACATTTACGTATTAATGTATGTGATAGTAATCTATAAAACAATTTTGAATTGTATCAATAATAATAGTATGAGAATAGTGTGAAAAATAGGAAAGGATTTTGTAATGCATGATAGAACATATGCATTGCATCTTTAAACATGTAAAGTGAATTTAGTTAAAGATATATCAATATAATCATAACTATTCGAATAGGTAGAAAGTAACGATTAATTTTAATTTTAATGGATTCTTAATTACTTATTGGATTTAATTTGATTAGAATGAAGAAATATTTCTGACCTAACTGCTCCTAATTACATTAGTTAAAGGAACAATAATTGCTTTCCTTCTCTGATACAAAATTGCCTTATTATTTGCATCATGATAATACGTACTCAACTACTATTCGAAGATTTATGAGGTCAAGTCCACCGACCTCCTTTTGAAAATTTTCTCTTATGTATCAATGTATATAAAGCTTCAAGACATTTTATTGCAAAGGAATTTTATCATTCGTGGAAACTAAAATCAACATTACACCTCAGCTGCAATGTTTAACGATATTCTAGGTACTTTGAATATGCCCGAGGTCAGAAAGTATTTTGCTAGATATAAAATTTTAAAATGCTTCCCTAAAAGGTTATACCAGAAAAGGCACCGAAAAGTGCCCCCGTGCCGAATGACTTTGTTTCTTCATTTCTGTAAAGATACCCATTATATATTATCATTCATAACATCAGGTTTAACCCCCCTCAATTCACATTCGTTATATACCATACCCCACCCATAAAAATAGTTTTTAAATTTTTATTTATTTTTTCTGAATTTTGAACCAAAATTAGCTACCAAAACTAGCCTCTGTATTAAAAAATTCCTTTCATCTAACCATGATTTTTTTTTCAATTTGATCCTATCGTTCTTGACTGAAAAATCCCCTTAAAGGTACCAAAAGTTTCCAAAAAATATAAAATATCCATTGCATATCCCGAAATTATTTAGGTGTAGGCTAATTTTTTAAATAGTTTCCTCTATTGCTATTCTAAATGTTCACAAATTTTCAAGTCTCTAAAAGTGGTAGATCACTTTCAAAATTTCGAAAAACTCATTTTTTGAAAATTTATCTTTTTCATATTTATGACGAATTTTGAGGACGTCATTTTTTCTTGTACTCTCATTGTTTTATCAATATCAATGAATATTAACACTATTTTGTTAATTGGAACCATTTCTCGCAGTTCAAGTATTGGAGACTTAACTTGATCTTTGTTGAATACATTCATCCGAAAATTTTGTATTATTCAGGTTTAGTTGTTACAAATGAACAAATGTAATATTTCTTGCACAACTAGTATAAATACCGACAAATCATAAAACCATAAAGTTTTATGTTAAATTTGGTGAGGGTGCAGCTTTGACCTAGGAAAAGTTGCAATGATCCTTATCTAGAGCACACGTTTTTCCGTGATACAAAATGTATTTCGGCTCAGGAGCACTTTTGGGTGCCTTACCCAAGTTGTAAATCTAGCAAAATATGTTCTGATTCGGGCATTCAATAATATGTTCAGTGCACTTAAAATATCGGTCAGCATTGTAGCTGATGCATTCTGAATGACGCATATGGCAAAGAGTAGATGAGATATATGAACATAAATATTCTTGGAATATTAAGAGGAACGAATTTTGAAAGTAATATCCCATCAGAAACGTATGTTTATTTCTTTTAAAACATGAAATAATTATGCAACGTCAAGAGCCAGGTGAAAATTGTGTCAAACCCGGGACCTCCTACTCAGGCCGCAGGTGTGCTATTCACTGCACCATCCGCAGTACTCGGGATTTGTGAGTTAAAATTTGCATCCGACGCGAAAACCGGGCTTAAGAGNCTGTCTCTTATACACATCTAGATGTGTATAAGAGACAGCTTATCCCCTGAAGGGGGATGTGACCCAGGTTCATCGGATTAGGCCAGGTGGAGATTGTGTACAAACTTGTGAATCGAGGCGGGTAGTGCAGTGGATAGCACATCTGCGGCCAGAGCAGTAAATCCCAGGTTCGAGTCCTGGTCCGTCGCAATTTTCACCTGGCTGTTGACGTTACAAACACTCCTCCACGAGTAGGTACTCGGAAGTTGTGAGTTAAAATTAAATAATTATGCTAGTTCTAAAAATTACTATAAAGGCGCATGAACTAATTTTAAGCAACATATTTTTGTTTAATCGGAAATCAGAATTAAAAGACTTCCCAAAACTTCTCCATCACCTCTCATGTACGTCGTTGCATATTGTAACACAATTCTTCTCAACTTCCAGTCGTAACTCTAATAAACGATGCTTCGTTTTAATGATGGCTTTGCATTCTCTCTTTATACGCGTTCCATCATGCATACAACCATCAACGTTCTGATTTATTCAACGTACGTAGCAAACGTCTTCCTACATAACCGTTCTTCTCACTGGGCACTTCACTATAACAGGCAGCGTCACAGTGCTTCGCCTGCACACCCAACGACACCTATCATCCCCCTCTCCGCCACCCTCATCTGGACGACTACGCCGCTCCATCGAGTCCGCCGACAGACATGCCATCGTGCCATCGCGCGATTGCCCGTCGCAAGGGAAAAAAAAGAGGCTTTTTAAAAATACACGCGGGAGGGGAGAAAGTGTTCAGAGGGAGGCAGGGGTGATGGCGACCCCAGCGACAAGCCTTCATTGAAGCGGCTTTTCAATAATGATAAAGCGAAGAGGTGAGCTCGCAGAGACAGTGTCGAAGAGAGGGAGGAGAGAGGGGACAACAGAAGACCTCTGACAGCTCAATTTTCGGAGCAAGCGTCAGGTCCATTTCCATTGGAGGCTACCGCAGCCATCGAGTTCCCCTCCTCCCATCACTTCGTTCCATCCTCTTTTGGGTTCTTCACGTGTCGCAAACGACTTATACGTTTCATTTCTCACGTTGGCCGAAGAACTGCGCCTATCTTGAGATTTGGAGTCATCAGCCTTCCAGTTGACTCTGATATCAAGCGGACAATTTTTTCAGTTCCTTGTTAGTCATCGTTTTCTTAAAGCTCTCTTTTTATCCAGACGATCGTTTAAACTTTTTTCCTTATTTCTCGTAAACGTACAATCCGTAGTGGTCTCATTTTTATCCATCGTTCTCGCAAACAAACGAGTATTGTCCGTAGTGGTAAAACCCTTGAATCCATCACTTCGTCTCCCACTTTTTATAAAATATAATCAATTTGTCTCCGAAACCCAAGAAATAGTTATCAGCATTTGTGACTTCATATAGAAATCCGACTATTTCACCCATTCCATTCTTATCCACACAATTTATCTCCATCCACGTTCTCCCTTTCCTATTATCTATGCCTTCTTATCCGTTCCTCTTTTCCATTGTGTTACTGCCAATATTCTCACGCGCAATCGAAGTCACACCCCACGCAGCGCCATTCCTCTGGAGTGACGTGACGTGTGACGCTGTGCCGTCAAGACACGCCGTCCGACGGACAAGAGGGTGGACGAACAATTCGTGCGACTGGTTGACGGGTTGACGGTGCTCGCTGAACAGGTCCATTAATCGATATGGAAAGCAATCGACTTGCGAAGTAAGCGCACGCTTCTGATTGATGTCACTGACACATTCGATGGAAAATGTGTGGCGGTGAAGATTTGAGCGAATTCGCATTAGGAGGTTCGGATTCAGTAAGTGATGGCCCCGTCGGGGAGTCTCAATCTCCATATGTTCCAAATCTCTGCCCAGTATGAGAAACAAAAAAATATTCAAAATAGTATAAAATATATCGAAACACTGATGGTTTTTATTCTTTATTGACTTGTCCTAAATACATATTGTCAAGATGGGTTCTATTACAATACTTTTGTCAAAGACCTAATCTGACAAATTGTAATTGTTTTCAAGAAATGTGTACTTTTTACATGATTAATAGTGACAAAATTATACAATCGAAATAAACATACGAGCTTGAGCAGAGCAGATTAAAAACATCCCGTTATTGAAAAATGTTTCAATGTTTTCGCCATGTACTACCGGGTAATTTAATCAAGGTGTTTCCACGTGTCCTGTGCGCCGACAATTCCATTATAAATTTTAAATAATTTGGGAATAATGTAAATACTCACAAAAATGACACGTTTCTATTATTCTCATGGGAAATGGCAAAGATTTGCTGAAACTTTTCTGTGTGGTATTTGATTATTTATAGTCGTTGACAACACTACCACCACTTGTCTGCTATGAGGAATATAAACAAAAACGGAATCTGATGAAGTACGAATAAAAAAGAAACAAGTGATCAAAATAATGGAATGTGGTACATTTTTCGCTCAAACGAACACAGTGCACTGTATATATCACAATTTTGTAAATACATATCCCTAACCGATTAGAAGTAAAAGTAGAGCGCTGTGGTTCCTAAGTGAAATACACAAGGAGGTGAAAAGCAAAATAGACTTCAATGCAAGGGTAGGGACCTTCCCTCCCTCATCAGGAAACAAGTGTCCGAACTAACCAAATAAAACTATTAGCGATCGTCGATATCAAAATTTACATCTACCCATTTCGATACGCCCACTTCCCGGTCTAACCGAAATCCAACAGAAAACGTCATTCCAACAACTCAGATATATGTAATAATTCCAAGGGGGTATAAAAGAGTCACCTCAATTGTTTTCTTGCAATTTACGGCATTCGTCGCTAGAGAGCGGGAGTGTCCGGAGAGCGAGTCCAGGGTGTTCGTGGCAAAAGGAGACCCACTAGTGCGTCCGAATTTAGATTCCGACTGATAAGAGCAAGTGGCTTCGTTCGCCTCCGTCCTGTAACCACGCCACCCACGAAACCACCACCTCGTCTCTCCATCACCTCAACCCTCACCACCCCTGCCATTCTCCCCGTCTCCACATACCACTACTGCTTCCGCCGCCACCAACACAGATAAGAGGACAAGTAATTATACTACGCCGCAGCGCCCGCTTTTTCTCGTTTTGTTTCGTTCCATTTCCATTTTTGCGTCCGTCACGGACGAGTGTTGGCGCAGGGTGCTTAGCTCAGCACCGGAGGAAGGACTGCTCACCCCCGTCCCTCACGCACTGCGTTCTCTCAAACTCACACGCCTGCACGCCTGCTGCCGTCGACGTCCACTCGCGCGCGCGTACGCCCACCCGCGAACCGCGTCGCCTCGCGCCGAACCCCGGGGGTGAAAAACAACGAACGCTCCATCCCGCGGCCATGCATTATTCATCGGCTCGCTTCGGAGACGTAATTTCTCGCGCCGAACGGTGGCGGCGAGGGCGGCGGAGGCGGGCGGACGACTGACTGTCGATACAGCGGACACGTCAGAGGGACGCGAGCGCGTGTGGGGACTGGAAAACTTTCTTCTTTTTTTCGAAAATAAAAATCTGACGTAGACGATGCCAGTGCGACAGCATCAACGCGACGTTGACAGACGTAAGCTTAATTGTACACGTAGCTAATGCATGGAGAAGAGAAGGCTTCGCGCTGTTTGATATCGAAGCGCGGTAAGTCACGATTGTGCTTTGAAAGCTTACGAGTGAAGAACTATTAATCAAGGATTACTATGGATGTGAAGTTTATCTGGCTTGAGTCGCAACCATTAATATTAAGTTTTTGATGATGTACAACGCGTGATTTGGAGTAAGGAAGAAAAGCATTCCGTTTCTCGTGTATAGTATTCGTCTATGCAGGGTAGGGATTGTTATGACTTGGATTACAGTGATGTGATGCCGCTCAGATTTATCGCAATTTTTTGACATATTGATGACTGATTAACTCTAAGGCCGTATTGAAACATATTTCTAAAAATATTTTGTAGTTTAGAAGATATAAAATGGAAAATAGTTAAATGCATAATCATAAATTATATGGATTTCTGAAATATGAGTGCAACACGCTTTAGGATAATATAATAAATCTATTCTCTTTATAGATAACTTAGGTTGTTAAGGATAAGAAAAAAATTTCATTGACCTATCATTAGTCTTTAGGGTCTCATTGCATGGCAATAATCTCACGACTTTTATTAAAGTAATACCTTGTGAGAAGTCTATTATGTGTGGTAACTCATTTTCACGGCAACTTTGCATTATATTTTTAGTTGGCTATCCGGAGACTAGACATAGTTGTCGTCGCAATGCAAATAAATTTTCCAATGTGATGAAGCATTGGGTATTTTTTCCCTCGTTTTGACGTATTCCATATGTGTTAGCTGCATTTAACGGAATATGATTCGTGAGTTGAATATATTTCATTTCACGCTCCGAACAGGGTGGAGGTACACTTATCATTTTTGCACTTGTTGTTTATTATTTCCATACACATGGACTCATAAATACGAAATACTGACGGGTGTACCCTGTCGAAAAGATTATTTTTGTGCAAATACCCAATTTCTCGTTCACTTATCTCAGTTTTCACTGATTAATATTTATTCACTATCAATACTCCCCATATGACATAAAAACATTGTGTACCGAGCTATAGCAATAAAGAAAATGTTACAGAGAAATTAGTTTTTAGTTTATACATTAATTACTATTCAACCTCTCAGAAAACCTAAAATTACTTAACGCCATCTAAAATAATTCTACGTATATCAGTTTTTAAAACTAGAAGAACTTGTCATAAATCATTTTATTTTGATCATTAAAATTTTATTATTTTCTTGATATAAAAATTAATATTTTATTATTTCAAAAATTCGTCTTATTAATATTATTATTTTATTAGATTCGTATATCGGAGATAAGTACCTATAAGGAAGACGAAACTGGTTTAACTTTATCGGTAAAAATTCCGTATGTGTCATGTTTAAAATAGTTCCCAAGAAGTCACCAAAGATGAAATAAATGTTTCTGCAACAAAATCATGTATTTGTTTAAAGAAGTACATCATATTGACATACAAAAATGAAATTTGAATGTTCATGAGTAGTAAACGTAGAATCGTCAGCAGCAGAAGGAAAAGAATAAAACATAAGGTCGAAGTTTATAGTGTACTTTTACTGTCGAAAAACTAGCTGGATTATTTTCAAAAATATCCTGATTCATGCACAACGATTTATTGTTGACAATTATCCATATTAAAATTCCTTGTTTTGTTAATCATTCGCGGTTTGATTTACACTTGTATTTACACTACAACTGAATATGACAAACATTTTTAATATTTGTCAATGGGGATTCAAGAACACTGACGCACAAAATTCAAAACCTGACGAGTGCGAAGTCGCGGGAACTATTTGTTATATATAAATACCTTCGATAGCTAAGGGCTAGTGCTCTCGCTTGCCATGGTCATAACTCAGGCTCGTTTCCTGGCCGGGAAAGAAAAATTTGAAACTTTTCACTTCAATGTCACAGTTAGTATAGCTGTGATAATTGAAAAGTTTCCCCCCTGCTGCGCAGTTGTAATACTCGGATACAGCAATCTAGATTCCGTCTAGACGTTGTTCCGCCAAAAATGTTTCACGATGTGTCTCGTGAGTAAACCCACGTAGAATTGCGCTTTATTTGTACTTGTCATCGTGGTCCTTTGTTAGCCGAAACGAGAAATACATACACACAGATCATACTGGCACATTAATTCATCATTCATTTATTTGATTTGTTGTTTTATTTAAAAATTGACTTTTTATTATACTCTTTCTCTTTTAAGACGTAGTTTTTTGTGAATATCGATCTTGATACAGTTTCGATAATTCTAAGTAAAGTCATAGTGTGCATAGTAAGTATCACTTGGAGGGGAGGGAGAGAGAGAGAGAGAGAAATGAGTGGAGGGTCAATGTGGGATCCAAGTCCGTCCCTGGGGTCCAGCTTCCAAGTGAAGGGTTCGACCCCGAGAGACTGCGCCTTGGTCCCTTGATGTCTCTGCCGCTGTCTCTGTATTGTGCTACGCGATCAATCACAACCCCATTGCCGCATTTAAACATACAATGCAGTGCCCTTCAGTGGTCACACGCTTACCTACAACGCTCATGACGAAGGGACAAATGAGTGACGGAGAGAGTGAGCACAGAAAAGAAAGGATGACAGTTAAAGCCCTCACGGAAGGAAATAGGTGAGCTGAGTTTGAGATAGAATGGACGAAGTAGCAATAATAGTTTTTATGAAGTTAATCACGTGAGTGCAATGAACTTAAGGTAGTACAAGAATAAAATCACAAAAATATCTGAAATCGATGTAAATAAACAGTAACGTGTATTTATTATGATTTCAACTTGAAAAACATACTTCACCGGCGATTTAAATGAAATAATAACAATTACAAATAATGGTGTACTACACTACATTTAACTTTTTCTGAGTCGAGATGCATAAATCACGAAACTGCCATGTTTGTATATGCCTTTTCTTAAACAAGTCGAGCGATTTCTTGTTGTTTTTTTGTATTATATTATTAACCGATAGATTCAAATTAAATCATGTTTTTCTTCGTTATTATTCATATTGTTGTATCTTCAAAACAATTAGAATAATAATGAAGAAAACAGTTATACATCTCAGTGATTTGACTAATTCAGAGTGCTGGTCCCACCTTAACATTACCCTGCACTTCTGACTCCTTCATTTTCCAAAATACAAAAGTTGTTTTAATTTTAAAAACCTTTAAGCTAATGCAATGTTCCCTACTAGGAACCGTAATATTTTAAAATGTTGAACAAACTGGAATGTCCCTACCTCTAAAGCCACCAGCTTCAATGGAATACAAATGAATTTATTTACAAACTATGCAAATATCTTCAGCAAACGTAAATATATGTAAAAAAAGAACAAACACCTTAAAAACGTCTATCTAAAATATTTATCTGAAAGTAAGTTTACTCTAAAATCCTCAGTTTTTAGGGAAAGAGTTACAGGCTTTCTCAATATAAACAACACTAGCTGTAAATATGCATTAATTATAATTACCTGTTCGAAAATCACAATATGCGTGCAAGAAAACAAGCGGGTAGTAAGGTAGAGTTGTAAGTATAAAGATGACGACTATTATTGCGTAAGAGTTAGATTATACGTAAGTGTTGCGCTAAACTTGTGTAAGGGACTCGTATGAATTCACATGAGGACAGTGGTGATAGACGTTATCACTGTTTTAGATTTTTATGTTCGTGGAAGTTTTTTAATCTTTTGCCTTAACATTACTTCCCGGACGTTCGTCTACAATATCTATCTTCAGACTTCAGGCAGCACCGAACTAGAATCATTGGTTTTCCAGGTTTGAATACCGGTGCCTCCTAAAGCTTGTAGATGGGCATTGAAGCACTACATTGAGGAAACTAAAAGGAACAAAAAATAATTATGTTATTGGAAATTGTTGGGCCAATGAATATCTATAGATGAATCCCAATTTTATTACATCATTGAAAATGATGCCGCACGTATTTATTTTAGCTGAAAGTATCATTAAGAATGTAACGAATACACGGATAAGATAATGTGTAAATCGATGTCAACAACAGTGTTTGCTTGTTTATGCTGTTATTCTACTGATCATTTTCGAACGTAAAAAGTAATGAACTAATATTAGCACCATTAAACAACACAATTCGTTAAAAATTGCTCTTTCAGGCTCCTTTTCTTTATTATTTCGTTCTTTTTATTCTGAAATTGATATTACGTTCTTAAGTATAAGATTTAAATACTTACAACAGTAATAAATTAAATTATGTCACATTTCAATGTCAATATTTCTATCACAACCCATTCAAATCCAATATCATTATATTAATTTATGAAGCTTTCGTATGGGCAGCGCAAAACTGCCAACAGCTGGTTCGAAGTATGACAGAGGAACATCATGCGGCGTATTCTACCAAGTTTGCGTGGAGGCAAAGGGCAGTCTGCTGCCGCATCGTGTGCCCCACCGCGCGTCACAAAGGGCTTAACTCGTCCGCGGGACTCTTCGGAGCGTTTAACCTCCCAACCCCCTGAGGGAGACGATAGCAGTGGTGAGAAGACCAACGGGCCGTGACCCCAAGTGTAGACGTCGGTCGGCTAGTTCGTGGTGTTTCCAGATGTGCTTGTTTCCAGATTTATGTATACTTGTCACACCCTAAGTGTTTATGACATTCCTGAATGACAATAATCTGTTATTGCAAACAAAATAATAAAAAACTATGTTCCTTTCAATTCAAAATATTCGGTGCTTCGTCATTTTAACATTTATTACAATTTATTTTTAAAAATCCATAGTTATCCATATTTGACGAAGTATTAATCATATTAAATAAACTAAACATTATTGTAAGATTTATAAAAGCTCAAAACATTCTTCGGTCCTGAAAAAAATTCTTACCATGATCTACTAATTTTTCCGTTCTAACTTTTAATTTCCTACTCTTTTTCCTTACTCGTTCGCAACCAGCTTTTACAACTTTTCGATTAAATCTTTGTACAAACACTATCATATCACAAACAGTCTTCATATTTTCAATACCTACTACTCACAACCTTGAACATTTGTGAATCCCATTAATTTATTAATATCATGTGTCATTTTTATTTTAATAAGTTGACTTTAAAAGTTTATTTTGACCTTTTTAACATTATGGTAACCTCCTAAACATTTTCCCTCGAATATCCTTCCGCGAGTGCTGCTACCTCCATCATCGCCTCCATCTTCACACTTAAACATATGTTCTTAAAACGGAATCGTAGTGACTAATAAACCATGGCTTCCTACAATTACCAGGCTGGAACACGCAGTATGTGGCAACGGTGTACCGTTGGCTTGTTTGGTTCAATGCGTTAACTTTATTTCAGCGAATGGATTACTTACGCATTCATATTCTTCGTGTAAAATGAAACTGAACTTCAAGTAATTATTTATTTATTGTGGTCACGCTATATTTTTTTAGGTTCTACGATATTGACGACCAAACATATGATCGTATTAGCTCTTTGAACTTCTTTTTGGTAGGTCTACCGACCGGCCGACCGGCCCGCCTAGAGACCTATGTTGTCAAGCGTTAGACTCCGACCTGGTAATTGTAGGAGGTCATGAATAAATCTAACATTGCCGACTGTGACCGAACAATTGTTTATAATTGTTCATGGCTCGCGACAGTGAACATATTGATATTATCATACCCTTAACTACTAATAAAACTGATGGTGGAGATAAGAAATTAGTGTGGAACAACTTTTTTATGATGACCGTAAATATCAAGAGCGACAAATAAAACTTATATTTTCGGAATAGCAATAATATTTCTAGTCATATGGCATCAAAATTTATTCCAAAACTTGATGTTACATTTAGCCGTTTATTTTACATACCTTTACAGAATATCAATTCTTTTTCTTTAAACATTCTTCAATTTCTGTTCTTCCTTCACTAAAGCACAGCAATTTATTTATTGTAATTCAATAAATCAACTCAAGTGTCGCCGCCAAATATCTACATTTTCTTCTCGACGCCACAACATTACAGTCGTTTGTTTCATTAAACTTCGAGTGTTTGTGATCACTTTTCAATCACTTCAAAATCAAGTCCGACTTCTGACACTGTCAAATCTATACGACTGTCAAATCTATACTACTCGTCCAAATATTATGATTTATTTACNTTCGAGTGTTTGTGATCACTTTTCAATCACTTCAAAATCAAGTCCGACTTCTGACACTGTCAAATCTATACGACTGTCAAATCTATACGACTGTCAAATCTATACTACTCGTCCAAATATTATGATTTATTTACTTTTTTATCTTTGCTAAATGCACAAAGAAGAAACACATTAAAATTGATGATGATATTTTTCTTCAATTACTTTCTTAAATTAAAGTATTTCAGCGCTTCTATTCGCAATAACACTTTTTCGATAGTTTAGGTTAACTTTTGTAGATAGACATGCGCTAGCGCGGAATTTCTTGTAGAACCCTTTGAGGTGAACAATATTGCTGCTCATAGTTGTCACTATCTCTCTCCGCTTAAGGAGCGTGAGCGGACATAGCGGATTTTTTCCCCGATTTCGAATTTTATCGTCAAAAATCATATTCCATATTTCCTTTCACACATTTTAAAAATAAAAGTCTATGCTCTTCCTGAACATTGAAACTATCTCTTTGCCATATTACACCACGTTCGGTTCAGCAATTTAGCTGTGGAAAAATAGCAGGCATATTCACTTTCCCATTTCGCATTTGCATATTAGTACGTAATATGTATGTACGTATAAAATCACCGAAATAATTTTATATTTATTTTTCGTTCCGAAAAAGTAGGTCACCCATACGTTCTTGAAACCCTGCTGAAATTTTTATATTAAACGAATAGTGAAATTATTTCATTATTATATATTTATTTTGAAGTTATTTCATTAATATATATTTATTTTGAAGTTATTTCATTAATATATGGATTATTGACATTACTTCACGGCAGATACATTAGCATCACTGCAATATACAATACCCTTGTATGTTTGAGTTACTTCAGTGTCAATTTCTGGGAGTTTGGATTATTAACCTGTACAACATGTCCCACTATTTCTTTACTATAAAAATTTCAGTGCAGGGTTTCAAGAACATATTTAAGAAATGTTTATTTTGAAACCGGTTTCTGGGAAGTGTATAACTACTATTTGATATTCTTTTATGTATACTATTCCTTTTCAATTCTCAAGGAAATATTCACATTTTCATGTACTTTTCTAACGGGATAAATGATTTAAGATCTTAATTAACCATGTCAAAACTAATAAATGACTTAAACGTTCATTGATTCCTTGTATGACCGGTTCCTTTATTTATAACACTCTATAAAAGGTAGACTTTGCCTGCAATAGACAAAATATGAACAGTTAATTAAAAACGACTTAATAAATATGATATAAAAGAAGAGAATAAAGAAAAACAACGAAAGTTAAAAAAAATTATATTGGAGGGTAAAAGAATAAAATAAATTAAAATTATTACTTAGTCTACTTCCTCTGACGTGAAAAAAATTAGCTGCAGCAGCTAAAGAATACTACCCATGTGTTACGGCACACCGCAAGCCCAGATGCGATGTGGGTATTTTTTGGGTAGAAGCGGGATTCAACCATAAACCACAACCTTTATGGTAGAGTTCGCTGCCACCAGCTTGGTTTCCCCAAGCAATCAAACACACGTGTAATAACAATAAAATATTCCTTTAATACAAGTTAAATTGAAATCTGCGTATTTACAAATTTGAACGAACTCTCAAATCATAAATACAAGTTTGAATTTGTTATTACAGAGTTATTGCTATCTGAAAGCAACAATTACACACAGATATAAATACTGGTGTTATCAATTAATTCGGAAATCTACCCAGATCGTTCGAATCTCAAAAATTTACAAGTTTCTATCCCGAAATAACTAACTGTTCCAAGTTACGTCATTCGCGCCTAATAGCAATGTAATAGAATTACCGCAGCAATTCTCAGTGGTCTGACGACCAATACTAACCAGGTCACATCTCAGTGCCCGGGAACTTTCTAACACTTCCGCAGAAGTCTCATGTCTGAAAAGTCACTGGGGATCTTCAATCCTCCCAATATATACAGAAGCGGAGGTCACGTGATCACGCCCTCGCTAAAGCACTGAGCACTCTACATCATCTTGGTCACCCCTCAGCATCTGTGAACACTGTGTCTTTACCGATATGCCAGCGTCCTTCGCGGGCTGACCATTATTTTTGCATCCTCTGGAAATATTCCATTCACACTCGCCTCGAGCTTTTGCACCATTCTTCTGAGGGTATTCCCACTCAATTTTCAGAAGTAGATGGAAACTGTTCAACCTCTACACAATGAAATGTTAATTTTTCAAAAATGATAGACTGCACTGGTCCTGATGTCACACCGTGCTACCAAGAGACAAGAGTTCAAACAAAAAAGTTTGAAAAAAAGAATTACCAAAAAGATGAACGTGACTATATGGTAGGAAGTGGATTAGAGTACGGAACACATAAAAGAAAAGAAAACTACTGGTACATTTCAAAATATTCTTACATATCTTAGATTTTCTCATTTTCGTTTCGAGCGAATCTTACCACACTATTTTTCATCCAACTCGGTCTCCGATGAAGAAAATAAATTTTTGAATGTAATAGTAATTATACCCGACATTTTCCCATATTAGTCTAACGTGCTACAGAACATCATGGTCGCACGTGTCCTCATACATTGAATAGAGGGAAGCCTCAAATAGCTGCGTAATTGTGTCATCCGTCACTTTAACTACCTCAGGAGTTCGCTACGGTGTCGTCCCAGCGATGAGAAATCTTTTGTGTACTTGGGTGCCGCGAGCGTAGCAAATCGCGGAACCCGCTGCCACCAAACAAGCAACCGCCTTCTTCCTTTTCACTTATTTAGAGGGGATGCTACATATAAATGTGAATAGAAAGATGCATATTACACAGACTATGTATTATTATACGTGAAATGGTTCTGAAGAGAATCGAAGAGGACATTAGGGATAAATGCAAGTGTGATTTCAGAAGAAGAATACAATGCAGATTATTAATAATAATAATAAAAATAATAATAAACAGACAGGGGGAACGCAATATAGATAATACCTGCTCAGTTGATTTCCACTGATTTCCGTTGATCAGTAGAGTTTCCTAAAGCATTTATATTGTGTAAGAGTATATTGATGAACAGTATTTAAAATAGTTTTTAAATATCATATGTTCATCGTTTAGATTTCAGTAACAAATTTAAAAAATAGAGGAATTATGACTATTACAATCTTCTTTCAATTGATACTTTCTACCCATCGAAGGAATAAAAAATCTCACCCACTACACACTATTTCTAACTTACGGTAAAGAAAACAATAATGATAAAATATACTGTACTGTCAAATTTTATACACAAATGTTTGATGTGAAGTGAAAGTGATATGAACGTTAATAATATTTTTTACAATCATACTATAATTACTATAATTTACAATCATACCTCACGAAATATTTTGCTTTTTCTTCTCACACTCTTTAAAACCAACAGTCATTATCATTTGCCATAAACTGTTAAATAAAAGTGTTTTATAAAACAATTTTATTCCAAAAGCAGTTCATGAAATATTACAGACTATTAAATTAATAATTATAGACTTACGACCTGTAATTGACAAATACTATATATTTTATGGTTTAAAGGTCACAAAGTTTCTACTTAATGTTGTTCAACAAAGAATGAAGTAAAATTTATGGGTGACAGGAAAAACACATAATGCTAGCAAAAAAACACTGGAAAGAATTCGAAGTATGAGAAATTCTACGGATTTCATGAACGTTATCCTACATTATTTTCGTTCCAAATGGGTAGTAGAATTCTTCCCTATAACTAAATCGCAGATATATCTATTCAAAAAATGATAATAAAACTGCAGGTCATCGTTCGTTAAACGTCATAATTCTATAGTTATTTACTTGATTTGATTTAAATGGACGTTAATTCTTGCAGAATTATAAAATATTAGTAGAAATTAAGTACTGATCATCTTTATTGTAAAATATATTCTATGTTTGTACTTCACTGACAATAGTTTATTGAATTGTACTCAACCTCACCACAAATCGTTAGTTCTCTTATCTTTGAAAAAAAAAGTCCGGTAAGGATTCAAGAGAGAAGTCTGGTTCTCAGGACGAGTTCTCACTACCCGGGATTTTAGAATTCGTATTCAATAACATTAGCATACCAACTCTTATGACCTGCCTTCAAAACTGACTACGTCCATCACCCCACATCACCACCCTTTTTCCATTAGTTTCACTTTCCTAGGAAGACGCCTCTCCCATCTGTCGTAGCGCCGCAAATTTGATGGCGTTCCGCCAATCTTACGGCGATTACCGTCGGAAACCCACCACTCTCCATTGTTCCTATGCTTTATAGCGGCTACCCACCAGCGTCGCTCGTTATGGCTCGGTTCTCAATACAACTGACTCACAAGAAATGGTCGTTTCGATTCCGAAATGTGTAGCATTTCTCCACGGTGTCGCCGCTACATCCCTTCTCTCACGACTTATCAGCCAGGCATCATGTTCGTCGATAAAGTTCTTTCTATTTATGTCATGGTCGATAAGAACAATAAAAAGAGTTTATGCGCCAGTAATCGCCGTTCTACTGTCGTCCTAAATAGAAGAAGCGCGAATTTTAATACGCCCCATTATGGTCGCTCCGGCAATGCATCAGGACGTTTAATCAGCGATATAGTCGGTGGTTACGAACGCGGTTGTTGCGCCACTTCGGATCGCAAGCGAGGAAAACGACGGAGGAGATGGTGACGGGATGGGAGGAACGACAATCTCCTGGTGTCGTGGATGGCAGCGTATGTTGGAATGGTGAAGGTGGTGGGGAAGGAATCAGTTACACTATTGGTGACAATATTAATAGCCCTTGTGGAGACATGTGAGTCTTTTGGTGGTTGGATTCTGGTGATGGTAGATAAGGTGATGAAGTAGGTGGTTCGAACGCAACCCTCCTCCCGTCCCAAGCGCAGTGGGAATATTAGTAGCTCTCAAAAATATCGCCGTCATCTTCAATTTTACGAGCAAAAGATAGCTTGGAGCTTTGAATAGAAGTTGTGATAGTAAACTCACCTCAAAGGAAACACAATTTGCGATTGGATATGAGCTTTGCGCCGGTCGAGTTATGAGTGTCATCCAAAAGTGCGTGGGAAATATCTCTCGGGTATGTGAAAATAAAGAAGAAATGATTACTCAATGTGAATCGTGATTTGTAGGGATTTCATTTGAAGGCGCTGATAACAAAGAATGAAGTAAAATTTATGGGTGACAGGGAAAACACATAATGCTAGCAAAAAACACTGGAAAGAATTCGAAGTACGAGAAATTCTACGGATATCATGAACGTTATCCTACATTATTTTCGTACCAAAAGGGTAGTAGAATTCTTCCTTATAACTAAATCGCAGATATATTTATTCAAAAAATGTTAATAAAATTGCAAGTACATAACTTTCAAACACACATCTTAAGCGATTAATTTTATGGCAAAAAACGATTGCACAATTTTCCTCGTATATGTTGCATAGTTTTCGGTACACCTCATACCCGAACCATCTGTTATACAACACTGCATACCTGTATGCTAATTAACAATATGTATGCTAAATAATTAACAATAATTTTCCAAGAAAATTTGTTAATAGAATATTATATAATACCACTGTGAAGAACACTGAAATAGGTAAGAGTAAGGAAAATGTAAAGCCTGCTGTATTAAATCAATTACATATGTAAAAGGTCTATCAGAAAGGTTAAGTAAAGCTTTGAAAAATAAAGAAGTGGGTATTGCATATAAAAGCAGCAATAATATTGGTAGATGTTTGTTTAGTAGAGTAAAACAAAAGATTGAGAAAACTGATACAAAAAATGTTGTATATCAGGTAGATTGTAATGAGTGTGATAAGGTTTATGTTGGGCAATCCTCACAGTTTGTAAATAGGAGATTCAAACAGCATATACATGATCTCAAGAAGGTTCAACCCATGTGTGCTTTAGCAAAACATGCTTTGACAAATCAATACAGTTTTGATTTTCAAAATGCAAAAATTTTATGTGTGGAACCTAACTATTAAAAAGATTAATAAAAGAAATGGTTCATATCTCCAAGTTAAGTGATAGAATTCGTAATGTACAAACTGACACGGATAATCTAAGCAATATGTACAAAAACATTATTGATAAATGTGTTGGCAGTTGTGGTAAGAGGGCTTCGCCATAGTCGTTGCCATTTGTATGTTTGACCTACACCAGGAAGGTGGTAGATATGTAGTGACTTTAGAGGTTATGGCTGGAGGATAGTGATGATGGTATTCCATAGCATACATGTATGTAGTGTTGTATGATAGATGGTTTGGGTATGTGGTAGTAACAGTTTTTAGAGTTAGATAAGGAGTAAATATTGATATAATATGTTATAATGATCAAAGTGGACTATAAATAATGGAAAATATGTATGTTCTTGGTTGCCCTGATGAAAGCAAAATAAATTGCCGAAACGTTGGCGATGTAAAAGTAAGATTCCTTTTATTGTTGACCAATCCTCGAAGAAACTTCTGTTAAGATGTAGGATAGTTTTGGGATATATGGAAGGATGTGTTTATTGATTTAGAGAGAAGAACTGACTGAACCTTCTTGAAGGAAGATGAATGAGTGACGAGAGAATTTGAGTGAATGGTAAGTAAAATACAGATCTTCAAGTTGTAGATAAGTTGAAGTTTAAACAACATTTTGAAATTTTAAAACTCCTGTATTCGTGGAATAAGGTCGGAGATAAAAAATATTTTATATTTTCATCAAAAGTGTGTATCTATAGGAGTTTTGGTTCTTTAAGTAATCGAGAGATGTACTAGTAATTGAAAAATCAACTAACGGAGAGTATTGAAATTTCATCACTTTACGCGTGAATACATATTTAACGTCGTGAGAAAAATCTGAAGAATGGCCAGCAATACCGATGTTCACCTGAACACTAACACACCCTCTTCTGAATAAAACACCAAGCAAGAGAGAGAAAAAAGAACCCTAATACGAGGTTTGAAACACAAGCTCCCCTGGAGTGCTCTCGTTTTGCGACTGTTCTCCAAGCAAGCTGATCTCATTAGTTCGCGGATATGGAACGTATGCCTTGGCTCAGACATCGGCAAGCCAACCCTCGTTGACTGACGCACGCGCTTCACTGAGCAGTGACTGCACACGCAGAACTTAGCACCCTGCTGTGAGTGAGCATGGTGGGAAAGGAGTGGGGGGTTGGAGGGTGGAAATGACAAGGGGAGAGGGACATGGTCGGATGACGCGAGCTAAAGCCGAGAGCGAAGAGGAAAGATCGTCGCGGGCTAATAGACACGGATCTCTTCTGTCTGATCCCTGGTGTTTATACAGAGGGGCAAGAAGCGGAATCTCATCTGGACTGGTGGCAGCGATATGCGATCGCAGGGATGGAGAAGGGAAGGAAATGAGGCCAGGGAATAAAAGGAGGATTAACTGCTTTCTCCGCAAATGAGATGGTGAAATAATGGGTAATATATTTATAAGCAATTGATGATGAGATTTAAAGCACTACCATATACAGGACGCTTATGTATGTATATGCGTGTGTGAGGTGTGTGTTTGTATTACACCACGAAGTTAATAACATGGTGAAAGCTCTTGATAAAAATGCTTTTGTATATCAATAAAAGATCAGTGCTAAATGTATATGTACTTTTCCTAAGACTGAATCTCAGACCTAAAAGTCGGGTCATGTTTTTTGTTATAACATCGTGACAAATAGATCTCCTAGCAGTGTTGTAGTACTTCAGTCATGTTTTTTATTTTATCTTAATGTACATTTTGGATAAGAAATACTTGTTTCGAAATACTTCAAAGCATCTAAAAATTAGTGAACTTAAAAGAATTAAAAGTTTTGGGTTAGCACTATCTCTACTTCCGTCCAGTAATATTCTCAATTTTCAGGAGTTAATCATATATCATTTCAAATAAAAATGCTTCCATATACATCATATTGAAAGGCAAATGTGACCGTCATGGATTCTCGAAACTATCGTAACGACCAAAAATATTTTTACCCAATCCATAGTGTTACAGGTACATTCATTGAGTCGATTTAAACATAGAATTACAGAATACGTGGCAACTAATAAAATGAATTACTGAGGTTTTTGGAGACTGTCACTAATAAATAGTGTGGAGTGAGATTATTAAACATTCTATCAAACCACGAGTTTTCTATCTATGTATTCTCTGACGGTAATTCAGAGTATTATATGACAGTATGTAATTTACAAGTCGTGGTTTCCTCACATATTCTAACTCAACGACGTAAATGTTTAACGAGGTCACTCATTATCGAGGAAAATGCTTTACAATTCATGCAACATCATAAACATATTTGTCCCGACGAACCTCAAAGAGGTGAATGACCATTTTCATGAAAAACACAAAAACAACAACAACAGGAGAAGTAAAATATATTTTTGAAAGAAACCTCCGTATGAAGAATGAACTGTCCTTATTCTTTCGCTTCCTACTCAAGCGCTCCATACGTGTGGCGTCCCGCAGGGGGCGGCGAAGGGTCCCCATGGAGCTCCGTTCCCCCCTTTGCCCTTTCCGCATGCGTCGAGATGGCTGGCCAGCGAGATAACCGACGGCCCTCGCTCGGTCCCTGCGGCCACGTTAACGGTGGGCCCCGCGGCGCAACCCCCCTCTATCTTAATACGATCTAAATGAAATTAGGACAAGTGAGCTGCATCCCTAGTCGTTACGTCAGAGGAG
Organism: Laupala kohalensis; assembly: GCA_002313205.1. Lineage (NCBI taxonomy): Eukaryota > Metazoa > Arthropoda > Insecta > Orthoptera > Trigonidiidae > Laupala > Laupala kohalensis. The sequence goes on along the minus strand of NNCF01126154.1, from coordinate 1,246,792 downwards.
GCGCGTGGCGCCCTGACGGAGACTGTGGCAATGAGACGGAGACGACGCTGGGGTGGAGTTTGAAGGGAAGACAGGGAGGGTGATGTTGAGACAACAGCGTAGATGTAGTAACTGCGAAGGGATCGAGTACTCTTCTAAAGAAAGTCGTGACTGTTGAAGTGGACTCATAAATGCCAGGAAAGAAAAGCAGAAAATGATGGTTTCAAAGAAGTTTTCCTCCATCTAGGTTCTTTGAAGCAAACAAATCGATTGTGTTTGATCTCTAGTATTAAACATAGAATTGAATCACCACTTTCAATGTTCTACAAGAATTGTCAATAGCGTATGTTCGTATTTCACTATTTTGATTTATTAATTCCCAAGCAATGACCAATGCAAACGTTAAAATATATGTGAGTGAGATGTTCTTTCGCAAAAACTTTACCAACTGGATGGAAATATGGGTTATACATATAATGTGTATTCATTGCGATGGAAATAAATTTTAGCGAGATATACTGTGGGAAGATAGAGATACTCTCACGATGGAGCAATTCATGGAGAGCATGAATGGGCAGGATTTCAAATGGAACAGGTAGGTTTAAGTCCTTAATGTGTGGGAACCAATGACCCATGACAATGTCCTAGATTTCTCCAAATGTCGCTATGTAAAACCTGCCAGCATGTCTCAGATGTGGAGGTCGCGTATTCTGCAAGGAACTCGTAAAGACTTCATAAAACAGCCTATGTCAACACGGCTAAGAAATCTTTTCAACCAGTGATAATGTTTTCAGACTTTTTCATGTAACATCTGAAGGAAAAGCTAAAGTAACACTGGGATATCCTTGAACTCCAAGAATATATACTGGAAGTTTCAGATAAAAATATACATTTCTGACAACAATCGATGTTACACGTTGTAAAGCACGTTATGAATGAATGAAATTTAGCAACAAGTTTTACGACACGTGAGCTGATACGGATATCGAATATATTATACTTATGTGTTCGGTTTCTCATTTTTTAGAAACGTATTTTATATAAATAATTACGATTTCTCATGTTCTGTTGTTACGTTGTTACTTTCACATTACGTTGTTATGTTGCTGTGTTTACTATTTACACCTGACGAAGGCCCACACAAATGGATTAAATGTTGAGAACAGAAAAACTAGCATAATAAATATTGTGTAGTCTTAAGGTCGTCTATATTTAAAATTATTATTATTTTATAATTTTCATGTTTAATAACATTAATTAACATTACATCCTAATTAGCTTGTAATTTGGAAACGTAATATTAAATAGATCGAGATGTTGTAAGGTTTATAAGAGTCGACAATAGTTGCTGGAAAATTTATTAATATGGAGTTCCAGTACCATAATTACTTCTTAACAGCATACCTTAATTCCTGTATGGAGTTTTCGCATTTCTCACTTAGAGCAATTTTCTCAATAAAGTCGATAAATTGATGAGCAAGGAAAGAATTGGAGACAAGTCGACGGGATGTCCCAGAAAAACAAATAACTATCATTGGGGTAAAGATGAAGCAAGAAATATAAATTCAATTACAACATGTTGTATTCAATAATTTTCCTAGATTGTTGGAAATTGCAACTCTTAAAATGAAACCATGTTCTCATAAATCTTGCAAAAGAATTTCACAGATGATATACTTGAGTTCATGAAAATATACATGAATTTGACGCTATGACAATAAAAAGTTTTCGGGAAATTATTTTGAAAAATCTCACAAGCTACGTGATATAAATACTAGCTAATTAGGAAAAACTTAAATCGTTTACACCCTTTTGACAAGCTTTTATTTAACTTGCTTTGTTTCTATGTTGTCCTATTGAGCTAAACTTTTTCTGATACATGTCGTACGTACGACAATAGATGAGATTGGTACAATTGTACTAAAATTTAGGGAGTGAAATAGGTATGTTTGTATGAATGTATATCCCACCACAGCTCTAGAATGCCTTGAGTAATTCCAACCATACTTGATACACAGATGACTTACTATCTGACAAGCACTGAGGGAATAAGACAACCCTGGCATCCTTAGCGACGAGGTGAGAAGGGGATTACCTATAAAGTAATGGCAAATGGTAGGATGGTCGAGTTGGCGAATATTTGGCAAATAAATAATTGAATTCTAATTCCAAGAAGTACAAAATAAACAAGCTTTTATATAAAAAGTACTGTACTAAAAATAAGTAATGTTCAGTAAAATTGAAAATTAAAAAAAGTTGATCAAGAAAAGAAAATAATAAAATTTTGAAAGTTTGATGCGTTTTTTTTAGAAATTTTAAGTAGTATAATAATTATGATGCTTGACGCCTCAAGGTTTTGACAATTTTCTGATTATCTTTCTTTGATCAACTTATAAATTTTTTTTAATTTTCAATTTACTGAACATTATTTCTTTTCAGTACTATATAAATTATTGACCAGCTATTTAAAAAGTATTTTTAGGTTTATTTTATAATAGTTCGTAATTTTCCACAAAAGTAGATAACGTTATAATTTACGACTATGGAAATCTTTCGAGGTAAAGAGGGTCAACGAGTGCGGTGCTGAGAGAAGAAATGGACGTGACGAAGCGAAGAGCAATGCTTAAAAGAGCGGAAGAAATATAGTCTGGGGACAAGAGCAGACATCTGAGTGAGAGTCTCTTTGTTCCGATTAGGTCACGATTTATAAATATGAGGCTGTTAATCCGACGCAGTTGACTGGTTCCGCTGCGGGAAGGGAAGGAGGGGAACAGAGATTGTTGGTGTGTGACCGAGGGTGTTTGGATGAGCATCCCTCGAGGTTGGAATTACCACCAAAGCTGCTCCCGTCAGTAATAGTCCAAACATTTCTCGTAGTTCCTCGGAATAAATATGAATGTTGGGAGATGTGAAGTTCGTGTAAATAAATTTACGAGTTATAATGTTGTAGACTCAATAAGTAAACTACATTTCTGTAATATTGTTTTTCTTTTTTTCGGTGTCAAATTTTATGTTGATATGTACGTCTGAAACATTTTCTATTCTCATGTAAATATATTTTCTTTCAATATTTTCCTTGCCTTAGAGAGACAGTGAGTTTCAAATCTCTTGTTTTGAAACTTGAATCCTTTCTTATTATATTCCCAATTACTTAGAACTCAAAATATATCTAACCATCTTTGTTAAATTGAAAAAATACAATTTTTTAGCATTTCTTTTGATAAGTTTATCAGGTGAAGATAAAGCTTTCTTTGTTCATAGAATGACGCACTGTTTGAATACGTTTAAAAATGGCAATTAGCATTTTCAATAAATGTTACATACTATAATTAAACAAACTGACCCAAGTTGCATTTCCATCAAGATCTTGAATAAATGAAATTAAAATGTGTTTTACTCACACAATCAAATTCATTTCATTTCGAAAGGAGACAGGGGTTTCAAATAAAATTTTAAAAAAATAAAAAGAGGAATTTAGGAGTTACAAAATATGTTTTACGGGCGATCCGTTTTGCAAATAGGACAGACACACATAGAAGATATGCCTTTATCTTAAAATTCTCTTTTGAATTAATTAAAAATAGTATTAACCACTCCATTTACGTTATAAAATCACTTCTTGATAAGCATGTTTACCGCACCTCCAAAGTTCACGTCCTTACTATTATTCTCTGCGTGTGGCAATCACCCACGCGGGTTGAAATGCCTACTTGTAAAATATAATGTTCACAGCATGGGATCTAGTGAATTCAGCATCAAAATTTTTTTACAAGGAGATCATTTATCCCCTCGAAACACAAAAAAGTATTAAACATTTTTGAACTTAAATAAGAGAATTAGAAGTGTAAGAAAACAAAGAAAATATTTTCAAAATAATTCTTAATCAACACTCATCCTCGGGTTTGCAGAATTGATTAAAAAATTATGTTGACACACTTTAGTTTTTGATTTTCTTCTTAATAAGTCACCTTTATTAGAGAACCTTCCTTACCAAAGCTTAGACTCAAATATATTTCTCATATTAAATGCTTATATTCTCATGAGTAAAAGAAATTAACAATATTTTGAAAAAAATCAATGAAAAAGTTCTTTATTTGATTTAAATAAAATATTTTTGTATTTGACTAGTAATCTCAATCAACTCTATTTCTACACAGAGGTATTTATCAATTTCGACAACCCTTGCGACAAATACTTTTAAATCTTTCAGACAAAAAAATATTACGAAGAAATGAGACCTCCAACCGGCATTAAAAGTAGCTTCGAGTTTGCGCAACTGCTCTGAGATATTATGTCAACATTTCTTTATTATTTCTTTCCCATACGTAAACTAACTTTAAAGGTCTGTAAGTCGTGGGTAATTCGTTGTGATATCTTTCAAGAATTCTTATTATTTCATTGAATCTTGGATTACATGGTAATCTACGAAATGTTTCGAATTTTAGTGTGTATTTAATAATGAATTATTCAATCAAACCTCAATTTTACTTCTAGGAAAATTAACAACTTGACAATTTCGTTCAAACGCATCTCCAGTCATCATCTTGCGATTACATTCAGCAATGTATGAGAAGTTCTATCAAATCGTCTTCATTTTGTTTTCCTACCTTACTATGTCAACATCATTACTGCCTCATATCCGAGCACCCTTTCTTCACCAAATATCGCAACCTCCCCTATGCACCCTCCTCAGCATCGCGCACCCACTGCCACCCATGACTGATGACAGCGCGCGGGGAGGTCAGGGGGTCGCGATTGATTACGTCACAGGGGAGAGGTCGGCAATGCACGCGGACCGAACAGTGGCAGAGGCGGTGGAAGCCCTCTGGGGAGAGATAGGCGCATTAATGGCCCAGAGCTTAGCAGCTTAGCTGCCGTTTGAATTATTTATTGCGGCCGTCACAAGCGAGTCGGGAGCGGGCAGATTGCATCCGACGTCGTCTGGCCACGGAGGTTGAGACATGGTCCGAGAATGATGGCGAGAGAAGACACGGTGAGAAAGTAGCGATGGGACACTGTCTGATTACACGAATCGAAGTATCGACTGCATTACGAACCTGTTGTCAAATATCCGAAAGGTGCTCAGGACAGAGCATAATTTAAGGACTTCTCACTGGGCGGCTCTGGGGGTACGAAGGGGTCTGAGGTACTCTCCAGTCCGAGGGTCCAGGAAAAATTTGGAATTACCATGGTTTCAATTTACAACTTCTAGTTCAAAATTTCGGTATATTTGTGTTTTTAAGAAACACAAATGGAATTGATTGAAATTGTCACTAAAGCGAAAATAACTTACGAGTTGTTAAATTACGAGATTTTTCAGTAACTTTTTGCTATCTGCAAGTGGCCTCGGATCAAAAATAATTTGCGTACTTTACATTTTTTCACATTTTTGGCGCCAGCACAAACTTGTTCTAGTAGGCGGATTCAGTCCCTATTTTGTAGCTTAAAATGTGCTATAACTGAGGGAAGACGAAGAGGCTAGGAAGTTTAGCATTCATGTATCACTATGTTAAAGAGCAAAATGTTATCTGCCTCAAGATGTCAGGCAATTATCATTGGGTTCCCGAACAGTCTAATGTGTTTATGTACAAACTATGCTCTGGCCCAAAATTGAGGTATAAGATGTGATACTATAAGATGCTAATTATAGTTCAATCAATTAGAGGACATGAGTTACGAAGACTTCACTTGGTGAAATTTGGTTTGACCAAGGGAATTTATAAATACAGGGTTAGAAGAGATGATTGGGATATAGAACGTAAGTAGAGTATAAATACTTGCAATAAATGTCCCTATTTTTGTTAGTCTATACCTACCCTCATGCAGTCAATGTAATGTATTTAAATAACAAATAGATGGAACAGAATAACTTCAATAGCGTTTCTAACCTTACTTTCCAGAAGCACACAGCTTTCCAAAGGTAAAAATATCGATATGAATGCCGGTAATAAAGTATTTCGCTTTTATTTTACTAATCCTGTCCTATGCTTTGTCTACAATCTACTGTCCAGAGGCTAGTGATTACTTCCAAGTTATATCATATTCATTTCGTATTTTCCTTCGTAATGACAATGTGCACAGTACGTACACAGTCGAAATACCGACACAAGGTTGAAAATTATGAAATCAACATATACTTTTCATTTGATTGATTCATAGGAGTTCCATTGGTACCACAAAAGAAAGGTGTTCTAATTGCTTTAAAAAAAAGTGCACGGTTCAATTTTTTTATTAAAGATTAATGAAGGATATTTTTATGAAAATTCCAAAATACACGTGAGTGAATCGTGCAAATCGGTAATAATGATACTGTGTGCAAAAAGTATAGAGGAAACCCTATTTGACATTCGAATAACGTTAAGATAAGATTAACATTACTTTTAAACTAAATTTTTTATAGGTTTGTACTATTTACCTCATTTTATGAATTAAAAATGTTGCTAGTACTTCAAAAGAAGATGAAATTAATTTTCTCTTTATTATACTTCGACGAACTGGTATACGTTCATTCTCAATTGTTTACAACATCAAATACATTTTATCGGTCACATACTCTAATAGAGCACTATTAACGCACATGATTTCAGGATGTTTCGAAAAATATCACGTTCTTGGCCAGCATCCATCTCTTATTCTTAATATTTCATGATGACAGTCGAATCGCTATTTATGACATCAAGTCAGAAGTCAATATAATAAATTTTATTTCCTTTTTGAAAAAAAGTCACATTTTTATGAATGAATGTTTAGAACGACAAATCAATGATGAAATCATATACGCTACTTATTCAAATGCGTAGTCCATAATTGATCCATGGGTAAAATCGGTCTCACAATGTATACACAATCAACTTAAGACATCTTCAAAGTCTATAAAAAAATATTTCGTGGATATATGAACGAATCTAGAAAAATATTTCGTAACACGTAATGTAGATTGCATTTATATATTCGGGAGGTGCAAACAATGTATCACTGTCACCTATACCTTATGACAAGCCATCTTGCGCCAGCACACGATGTTCTACCTATCCCAAAGACCTGCCCTCATAAAAGTGTCCTAATTCAGAGCAGGTGAAGGATATTTGCTTAAAGTTAACCACCACAATGCCAACCATTAACCGCAGAGAAACGACGGAAAGACACACATACTGAGTACCCTCCCGCCATGAAGGCAGCGCCTAAGCGTCATTCGCTAGACGGATTTTAGGAAATGGCTACCATAAAAATGGAAGCACTCCTCCTCCTTCCCTCAACTCGTCTTTTAAGCTCGGCCAGTACTTGGAGCAGAGGGGTCAGAGAAGGGGTTGAGAAGAGCACCCGACGGTTTACTGCCTAATTAACCGCACCGCAGAGGAGCTCGCGGGGGCGGCCGCCAAGAAGATCGTCGTAAAGATTACCGTCACCCACCGCCACCGGCCAGCGCCTCTACCGCCGTTCGTGCAAGCGCAACTGCATACAACATCGCCTTCACGGTCGCAGCTATATGCCTCCCTTCCCACTCAAGTAGCTTACTCTTCGTCTACATCAAGATGGTCTCATTCATCATCTTTTACTTCTTTACAAGTTCCTCACTTCGCTTAAAAATTATCTCCTACTTCCTTTAAAACCACGTCTCCTTTATCATTTCTATTTTCATATTTCCTCATACTTTCACATAACTCTTCTCTTCCCTCTGCTTAAATTTTCTTAGCTGAAGATTAAAAATAGAAGGCCGATATTTCACGCGAGGTATGGGACGCTATAAACCGAAAACTGTTAGTTACTTTAATACACTCAGGCAGTGCGGATGACCATATCGCACATGCGTACCAACTCAAAAATTGGCAATTTTGAATTATGATGCTTCTTATGTCCCCACAACGCATCCTTTATTGTTTTACACGACTCCTACACTCCTACCCCAAGCGGTCAATGCGAGTTGAAAATACTTCAAAATACTTGACACAACTGAAAATATTTTATAAAATTATTTTTCTAGGAAACTTTTAGTTGAACGTTGCAGAAAAGTTTTAATTTTATGCGAGATTGTATACAAGGGATAGACTAAAAAAACATAGGTATGTCTACGAAATTTTACAAAGGGACAAAAGGAAAAAAATTGGTTTTGCTTCTGAAAAATTGTGATACTTAGAGGAGTGTTAGATTTTTTGGTATTAGCGATGAATATTCAACCCAAATTAATCCTAGTATTATGTTGCAAGTTAAAACGACCTTATATTTTAGACAATTTGTTCGTCTTCACTTCTTACATTTGCATACCAGCGACACGGTTAAAGATTTAAAACACTAAAACGGCAAGGCGAGGAGAAGGAGATACTTTGACGTGACAGTAGTCATTAATGTTTTAGTTACCTGATGAAGTCTTGCGTATTTTCTTTAGGTAGGCGTGAAAGTTTCCATGCCCAGACATGTATTGAAAGATATATCTCCCTGGCTGAAACCATTTCTTGTTTTTTCTTTTATATTCCATATTTTTAATATAGTTGTTAAGCTAGTAATTTCAATACACTTCATTAATTCGTGATTAATTTGCAAAATCTCATTCAGTAAGTAAGTTCCTTCAGCCACCCGTGGGAAATGCCGTTCGAATTTGGAGGAATCGCAAGTAAGGAATATTAGTTTCTGATATTCACTCGTCGTGTTCTCATAATAAAATACGTTGTCACAGGAAGTGTCCTAACCTAAGGGAAGCGAAAGAATGACAACTGTGGATTTCCGTAGTGATTATTGCTGCACTTAACTGCGGTGCAATCGTTTCACCAAATTGCATGTACGAGGCACTTTCATATCGTGAGATTTTCCATCCAAAATAGAGTTAAAGTCAATTTGTAGATATGTATTGGATACAAAATATGAGACGCTTTTATGTATCGTCATTTGTTCTCTCAGCACGATGATATTCACCAAAACTACTCGCTCACCACCTGAAGGTGCCTGTTACACCACAGCACAAGCCCAGATGCGATGTGGGTATTTTTTGGGTAGAAGCGGGATTCATCATAAACCACAACATTTATGGTAGAGTTCGCTGCCACCAGCTTGGTTTCCCCAAGCAATCAAACACACGTGTAATAACAATAAAATATTCTTTTAATACTAGTTAAATTGAAATCTGCGTATTTACAAATTTGAACGAACTCTCAAATCATAAATACAAGTTTGAATTTGTTATTACAGAGTTATTGCTATCTGAAAGCAACAATTACACACAGATATAAATACTGGTGTTATCAATTAACTCGGAAATCTACCCAGATTATCCGAATCTCAAAAATTTACAAGTTGCTATCCCGAAATAACTAACTGTTCCAAGTTACGTCATTCGCGCCTAATATCAATGTAATAGAATTACCGCAGCAACTCTCAGTGGTCTGACGACCAATACTAACCAGGTCACATCTCAGTGCCCGGGAACTTTCTAACACTTCCGCAGAAGTCGCATGTCTGAAAAGTCACTGAGGATCTTTAATCCTCCCAATATATACAGAAGCGGAGGTCACGTGATCACGCCCTCGCTACCACGCTGAGCACTCTACATTATCTTGGTCACCCCTCAGCTTCTGAGAACACTGTGTCTTTACCGACATGCCAGCGTCCTTCTCGGGATGACCATTATTTTTGCATCCGGTGGAATTTTCCATTTATAACAGTCTTTCTTTAGGGGTCTTTCCGTCTCGCCTCGGTATACATGGCGAACAAGACCCTCTTACAGAAATATATCAAACCAAGGAAAGACAAGCACTGCTCACACCCCTCGGCCGACATTCTTCGAGCGCACTGCCCCTTCCCGGAAAAGCAAGGGGATGGTCCCAGAAACAATGAATGAAAAGGTGGTCACTTTTCCTTATTTGGCGGCGCCTGGCCCGATCCGTAATCTTCTTAGGAATGTCCGGTTAGCAAAATGCTTGAAAATGTTAATATTTCACAAATCGATAGACTGCACTGGTCCTGATGTTAAAGTGCCACCAGGCGCTGAGCTTCAAGTTTTTGCCGTTTTTGTCACAATTGTATAGTACTATTATATTGTTGTTGTACGTACCTTGCACTTATGAAATTCCAAAGGTTTTATAGTTATTTTAACTAAAAAAAGATATCTGATGAAGGAAGTTAGCTTTATCCAATGACTTTGGAAAAGTCAAATTTTTTTCAATTCTATGTACACTTTTCGCTATCACTGAAAGAAAATTCATTTGTTACTTTACAAACTAGCATTCAGTATAATTCATCATTCATCTGTGTTGATGTAACACCAAATTGTTAACTAATGTGAAGAACATTTATAGTATGCTCAGAAATACCCATGTGCTTTGCAATACCCAAAGAGCTCTTATATTACATATATAATTACATGGTGCATTGGTTTTTGTAACATTTTATGTGCAAATGTTACTTCATAATCCAAGAGAAAAGAAAATCAACCCTATAATATAATTTACATCTTTATATTCAAAACTCCATTTTATTTTTACTAGTTTATCATATACATCTTACATACGTAGAATTATCTTGATAAATTATTTCTACAACGTAAACAAGCAATTCTAATTACTTTACCCACTCACTGAGAAACAAAGTACTTTCAACAAAAATATCGGAGAGCAATACTAAAATCTTGCAAATTTAGTGTTGTAGAAAAAGAGGAAACTAAATTGCCTAGTAACATATGAAACAATGGTTAGCATTTTGTTAGGAAACGGCTGAGAGATTATGATAACATCAAACCAAAATAATGCCTAATTGGTATTCATCCGAACGAACCAGCTTGTTTAATTATCAGACAAATCAGCAAAATGTCTTATTGTAGGAGACTAGGAAAAGACAAAATAATCTTCACAACGAAAGAAGATCACGCGTTAGCATGCAACGTCCCGAAACCGGAGGCACAGCAAGTGTCGAATAAACTGATTCTCCCTGACGGGAGAATCAATTGGAAATGTCCGTGTCTCGGAGGAATGGCCGTTGGACCTTGTGGAGGAACATTCAAAGATGCGTTTTCGTGTTTTCATTACAGTAAAGCGGAACCGAAAGGAGTCGATTGCTATGGTGCCTTCAAGACATGGCAAGAGTGCATGAACCAACATCCCGCAATGTATAAGAAAGATTCAGACGAAAAAGTAGACGTACGGACAACTCTTGCTTCTGGAGATGATAAAATCGATGTCAAAGCAAGAGCGAAAGAATTGACGGAGAAAGATTCGGTAACTGAATTGAATACTCAAAACGTGCATTGTGTGGAGGATCATGAAATTAAGAAACCTTAGCAAACAAGCAATAGTTTTTTTATAAAAGTATGTGTAATAAATAAGGAAATACATGGATCTTCTCAGCACCCATTATTGTGAGTAGTTTATATTAAAATAAGAAAAGAATGGTAACATTATTTCTTTTTTTACAAACATGAAAAAACGTATATAATATTCTCGTTATACTCCCCAAACCTTCTTATAACAATGCTTTCCTTAACTTACAAGTTCAGCAATATATTTAATTAAAATGCACGTTCAAAACTGAATAATATTTTATTTTACTTTAAGTAAGCAAGAACTATGTACCATCCACAAAATGTACGATTAAGAAATAGTGAATGGGTCGATAAGAATTTCAAACAGCTTGTGAATAATACTGACGATTGAATTCGTATTTAAGAGATCTTTGAGACGAATTTAACTTATTCCATCGTCAGTTCGCAAGATTTTAGAAATATATTGTTCACATCGTAAAGAAGTCTTGGAATTCAATAGTAGGCTACTTAAAACGGAGGTTCTTAGGAAAAGTGGATTGCATATGTAGTTTGTGTGACCGTATTTTTGAGCGTTTTGAGAGTTGATGTCTTCGATATGTACGGTACAAACTGAATGAAGTTATTCTCTCTTGAATATCTTATTTTAGTCATCCATTGTCTTTTCAATTCGGGCAAGATCAAAGTTTTCTTGGCCTGGTTTCAAGTTTTGATGATGAAAGAAATCTTTAATTTGAAATTTTTATGGGTTTAAGTCTTGATACTCATGACGAAAATAAATTATCAAAAGTGTTACTGTGTGATGAAAATACATGTTGAATTTATATTGAGATTATCATATGACCACTATTTATATTCCCACAAGAAAGAAAATGTGATGCTTCGTGTGTTTTACTATTTTGGCATCTTCAAAAATAAAGAAGTGATATAACATGGAGTTTGGAATACCGTATGTAATGTCCATCGATATAGTGAATCACATCCTTACACCACAGAAAGAATACAGTAATAAGAATTCAAATTTTTTAAAACGTTGTTAGAAATAATATAATTTCGCCCTAGAATAGCTTTGTATTATTTACCATATTCGAAATTGATTGTATTATATTTTTGTGATAAAAGACAAACTTAAGACAAAAATCACAAAGGTTAGCACTACTGCTGGAGATTAAGGTCGATTTCTGGTCTGCCATTTTATTCAAAATTTATTTTCGATAACCCGAAATACAACACTTCGTCTCGTTGAAAAGTTTCTACAATCATATTAATCCGGTAATTTTTAATTTGCGGGATGAAAATATGAAACGTCTCCATAATTACTAGTATACTCTGAATTGATTCGGTAAAAGTCCTTCATACACAAAATATATATTTAAAAAAAATTAAAATAACCAAGAAATGCTTTATAACATTGGTAGATTAGGTGAGGTAAATTTTCATCCAGGCAAAAATTCAATGCCTAGTTTAAAAAACCGCTGTAGATAATGCGATAATACAAGTTCTCTCGGAAAATGTTTTCAAAGGCAAGTTAACTTAAAATATATTTTCTGGATTTTACGTTATTGAGACAAAATATACAGTTCTGGAGTCAGTGGCATCATATGGGACAAGTTCATGGAGAGAACGTTCAGTAAGCATTAAATAACACATTTAATGCTAAAATTACTGTAATGCTAATAACTGGTTTGAATGTACGAGTGAGTGTAGAAAGTAAAAGTATTATAAAATATATGAAACGAAAAGATTAATGGGAAATAGATATGACATATTTCTTAATTTAAGGCAAAATGAATTCGATAAACGTAATACAATTACAATCATTTGAATGAATAAGAAAACATGTATTAAAATGTGTTTAAAATTGTAATAAAAACATAAGTGTTCACAGATTTGAACTAGCAAAAAAGGGTTTTGTTTAAACTTGCCATATGTTATTTTGTTATTTAAACTAACCAATCTTTCTTCATTCCTGTAAATATTTTTTTCGAAGCTACTTGATCGATTTTCAACTAATAACTTCGACTTATATTGAACCTCCCAGAACTCAGCAGGAAACGATACTTTTATCATTGGCTCTTGCTCAATCAGAAATATTTTATATCCATATAATTTATTTTATTTTGGTCTTAGGACCAAAATGTGAAATAGAAAATCAATCTCAAGAGAAAGGCAGTCACGTATATTCTTACGTCTGAGTGCATTTTGTCATGTACAAGATTACTTAGTCCTGAAAATGAGAGAATTACATTAAATGGAATTACAACTTAGTACTACAATAAAGTGAATTGAAGTTCATATCTTCAATTCATACATTGTTACTTCTCCACACCAAGAATAAATTGGAAGTAATGTTTTCCTAGTGTCTTAAAATGTCATTTTAAGACCTCCTGCAAAAAGGCATAAACACTTCCTTTTTGCCTTCTTGAACTTCCTTCTGTCGGAGTGGGATCTATAAACGGGGAAGTCCAGTAGCCGTAAACATCTTCCTGACGACTCAAACGCCAAATGTTCCAAGCGAGACAAACGTATGGTGACTGCGGTGACTCCGCGGAGCAACTACTTCGAGCGGGTGCAGATGTGTATGCATGAACGAAGTCTACGCCATTAGAGCAGCCATTAGGATGCAGCGCGTTAGCATTTTTCTTTGTGTTCTCGACGTATCGTCTAAAATTGCCGTCGGTAATTGCGCTAAACACCGGACACAAGCCAGCGTTCGCTCCGTTCGCTACTGTAATTTCCTGCAGGGAGCATAGGGTTTCGAGGGCGGTGGAAATGGAGGGGGAGGAGAGGTGTGAGACAGAACGCTGTGGGGGAGAAAGTACGGGGTGTGGTGAGGATGGGGTGGAGATATGGGAGCAGAAGGGAGGGTCGCTGACTGTACAAGTGGAGCTTCACTTGCCCTGAGCGATGAGGACTGATGAGAATATATACGAATTTTTTCCATTTCCAACCACATTGTAGCTTAATGAAGTTATTAAAAACGTACATTCTTTTATAATCAAACGTTTTTGTCAGAACTATGCTACTTACAAAATTTTCGGAATGATTGTTCAAAAATGTAAAAATGTATTTTCTATTTACCTGTTCTTTCGATCAAAAGACTATGCCATTACGTTTCATGGAAATAGAATTTTGCTACAAGTCTCTGAAAAACTCCATTTCTTCTCAAAGTCCCCGATAAATTATGGTTTTTCTTGGAGTAGGTGTAGTGGGGTGGTTAGGATTGCAGTTTGTGAAATTCAGAGATACGAAATTCTGGGGTGGACATATTTTGCTAACCAGAAACGACAGAATTAATAATAGTAATTAATATGTTTCATTATAATATCGGTGGAAATTTTCAAACTTCACGTCGTATAGACCAGATATTCATGTTTGAATTCTTATCCTAACGGGACTTCAATGGAGGTTGTAATATTTTTCCATGAATTCGATTGCGATACTAAGTAATTATACAAACAATACAATATTAAGGAATAGTAAATAAGACACATGAATATTTTCTTAAACTATTTTGTTCATGAAGGAAAATCTGAACCAATCATATCGAGTAACTTAGTCAAACCTCCCAAGATCTGAAAAAAACTTACATAATGTAGAAATACCAAATATATTGGTTTTCTTCAATAAAAAAAAAGTTCGTAAAACAAATTATCACCCACTTCGTGAATCAAAGGAACTCAAGTAGCTAGGTACACACAAAAATACAAACCCAGTCGTTTTTGTTGTTGTTGCTATTACACGTAATACACTTTACCATCCAGTACGAAGTAAAAAATATATTTCACCCTAAATTTACATTGATATGTTGTTTCCTTCATTTTTTTCTGAAAGTAACAAAAATTATTAATGTCACTTCCAACTAAGCTACCAAAAAAGATTTTCTCATTTGTACCAGTATTTTTGTTTTTAAATCTGTGTTCATCCACTAAAACTTTTCCTCTTTTTCTTGAGAGTTTTTCGTGATTTGCCATGAGATGACTTGTCACTGTAATGCCTTCCTATCACTAGAGAATTATAGCTATTAACAACTCTGATAATAATTCTTTTTTAACAAGTTTCATGCTAATCTCTTCAAAGATTATATTTTTATTCTGTATTAAACTTTGCATTATTTTTTTTGTCTTAAATCATCATTAATCGTTTATCTTAAAGACATCCAAATTCTCGAGTTCCGCAAAGTGTTACTATCTTTAGTTATTTTAAATATTTGACAATTACATTTATGTCTCATGGTTTTCTTTTCAATTTAATACAAGCTTTCTTTATTTCTCAATACATACAAATTTTTTAAAGTACGTAAGCCATTAAATCTCTTTTGATGTTGGTGAAATTTATTTTATATTGTTAACCAAGGCTTTGTGATCTTTCAAAAACTCACAGTCTATCTTCTAACTAGAAGAATGAGCTGAAATGTATTTACTTTATAATCCTTTCATGCGAAACATGTTGTCAACAACATTATTATTCCTGGTAAAATATTTACAACAATTTCATTTTACAATTTTTCTTTTCTCGAAGTTCCAAGAAGGATTTACTTAGAAATACAAGTCGTCATGGTGTTCAATACTCAACAATTTTTTTTTTTGAGAAAAACGTTATACTTTTCAAATTGCACGAATATTTTAACGAAAATACACAACAGTCAAATGCTCCTTGGTAGTAACGATTTGAGACATTTTCTGACATATTGATACAGAGATAGTTCAAACAGGTTTCTCCGTTATTCAAATTAACGATATACTCAATCCTTTCATCACATGCATATCGTGGAGTTGAATCGAATCGTGGATACAAATCTCAAATATGATATCTTTGTGGAACGCGAATACTTCAGAAGAAAGAACCAAGATACTTCAGAGATACTACGTGGTGCGGACACTATCAGACATCTTGGGAGGGTAGTGAACAGAGAATAGAGGCGATGTCACCAAGTTTATTCGAGGGTATCTTGTGAAAAGTGGAGTTAGTTGGAAAAAAGAAGAGAAATATTATATGAGAGATACCTTCTTGGTGAAAGCATAAAAAGAGTTTTATTCGTTTACTGTAATTGAGCAAGTTGTTCGGTGGCAGCAATCAATGGCCAGCATTGTTTCTATAACAATATCACAAATAGAAGGCATGAAAAACAAATTGATTAATACTCGTATTCCTTTATATATCAAATAACGAAAAATGTTACATAAAACCAAATATATACCTAAAATGATCCCATCAGAGAACAAATAAAAGTACTTGGTGCATTTCTACGAGAAGCTAATAATATTATCCAGTACTAACAATAGNATATATATATATATATATATATATATATATATATATATATATATATATATATATATATACACATACATACACACTTATTAATTTCACGGAGAATCGTCACAAATTCTGAATGTCAATTTTCTAATTTTAATGTAACACTGAATCAATTCTTTAATTTGTATCAAATTTTTTAATTTGCACACGAACAATTCAATAACAATGTATAATGTGTGTTCTCTCGAATAAGTGAGGAAGACCCCGTAGCTTCATCATCACTCTCTCTTCAGATTTTGTCGAGTCAACATCGGGTCATAACTGCGTCTGTCATGAAAATTTTGTGAAGCTTGTTGTGCGTGTGGTAAAACTACACATTTCCTTCAACCATGTGATGCGACCATCTGTAACTGTCGTGAATATGGTTGTATTGTGATTATGGAAACAGTGTGATAATATAAACTTTAAATACTATTGATGGATCCACACACCGCCACTACCTCCTGCATCTTCCAACGGCCTGGGACGCTGTATGCCAACCGAGCGTCGTCTAAGAGAACGTAACTATGATCTCACAACCCATTCACTGACCTGTGAAAATATAACCAACAGTATGATCTTTCACGATCAATTTAACCTGCCTTCATTGACGCATTCAATAACATTTAAGTGAACCTTGTTGTACATAATCATGCCTCTTTTATCTTTAAATTAATGTAATGTGTTTAGCTGTAAGATTTAATATTCGATATTTTACGTGTATGCCCATTGATTTCTTGTGTGTTTAGGTAATATTTGGTGGGATTATTAGGGAACGTGTTTTTGTGTCATTCCTTTGTAAAACAATATTTGTATGTCCATTGATTGATTGTTTTTTTATATATAAAATCATGATAATCCATGTGGTCCTCCAATTTAAAATATTTTAATTATTAAAATCAAGATACCATCCACTCCCATAGCTACCAGAGTGTTTTTGGGATACGGCTCATGCTCATGTACTAAAATTGAAAAACAATGAAAAACACTTTTACACAATACAAAATAAAAATTAGGGAGAGTTTCTAACCGAACTTGCTAGTCATACTTCTAACGTGAACATGATACTAACAGTTATAAAACATCTTTCAGTAAGCATGAACTATTTGAAAAGAAAAACAAAGCAGTGACGTAAGAAGTACAGGTAAATTAAGAACTAAGATAACGAAAAACAAAATCTATATGAAATACATTCTTTAGAGGAATGATCGTAGCACAGTATTGTTTTATAACAATTGATATTTCTATTGGCAGAAAATTCTTTAGCAAACATCAACCTGTTTTACTTATTATAGTTTAACTACACATGCACATGAGAAACTAAAACTACTGAAATTGAAACGCATCCACAGCAAGATATGTGGTTCAATAGATATTCAAAAACGATATTGACAATATCAACATGTTTAAAGATAAATACATGTTTCTGTTGAAAGGACGAGCCGAAATGCAGTTACATTGCAGCGTGTCTTTGGTAAGTCAGTCATGTCATAAAAAGAAAATTATGATGTAAGTGCTTTAGAATTTAGATTATGTTAAGGAGAAACAGAATGAAATTAAAATTAAGATCATATTATATAAAATGATGATTCAATAGATTTATAGCAAATAACTTGTCATCTACTAAGTTAATAGAGCTTATGTTTTCTGATAATGACGAACAATCACAAAATCTAGGAAACACTTTTGTACTTCGTACTGGAACACCTACTCAGTTTTTTTTTTAATTCAAATTTTGCCCCTGGAGAAGTGTCATAATAAAAATTTAACATGCTTTTTGAGAACAGTAATATGGTTGAAATGTCATTAGATCATATTGTCGTCCATTTTTTTTCTAGTGTGTGTATAGATGATTTTTTGTTGTCGTTGATTCGTTGCAAGGATATAGAAGGAGGTTTAAACCAATACTAATCCCTTTATGTTTTCATTCTAACAATTATCTAATAAGTACTTCCAGAACAATTCACAAGATTACCGAAGTCTCAAATGAAATATGGTGAAAAGAGCTTAATTTTGGGAAGGATAGTAGTATGAAGCGCATTCATTGCTTCGATGTAGTGGGTGGTGACTACGTCGTGGTCTAAAAGAGCAGGTAGGTCGAGAATGCACCACTGCTGAACTCCACAGGACGTCTGCCACCTTGGCATTACATAAACGCCAGAACACGCTATATTTCTTCTGGAGGAGAAAAACCAACAGTTTTGCCCCCCGCCGGTAAATACTCGTGGGGATCAGGTCCTTTTTTACTTTCCTTGTGCTCCCGTAGCCCAGGGGGTGTGTCCCCGGTGTCTCAATCGAGCTACTGGACAGATGCATAGTTACAAGTGTGTTCCTTCCAGGTTCCAGCCCTTCATATTGTTATTTATTTCTTTAGAGGTTTTCTTAGTGTATGATGGATGTAAGCCCACATAATCCATCTTCATCAATTTAGGATTTCTGATACGGTATTAGAGGTTGGTGTAGAATTCACATTAGTATATATAGAAACCATTTTTATTTTCTAAGTTTTTCCAATTTTATTTTCACTATTTTTCAAATAGTAGAATTATTGTCTTTAAAAGCATTTCTTAGTCCCTGTATTGGTTTTAATTATGTTTGAAAAAAAAATTAATGCGATTAAATATACACTAAGCAAAGACTATCATATAGTTGTGTGGAAAATGTACCCTTTTAAGTCAAGTGTATACGATATCGTAAAAATAATTTTCTGACACTAGTTAATATATGTATATACAGACGACTACTGGAGACTTTGGCTGAGAGGCAGCTTTACTGCTGAAGGAAATACAATGGTTTCTCTCATAAATTTTTAAATTAATTACTTCCGTGTTTTCCTAAATATCGGCAATAAATAGCAATAAATCCTAGCATCACAATCATTGGTGATAGTCACAGTGGCAAAGCATCAGAAGTAATTGAGGACTAAAAGGTAAATAGTATGTTTAAACGTTGCCATAAGAATTTTCACCAGCCTCACGTGGGAATAATCAACATTGACTGAGGAACAAAGTGACAGCTAACCTGGGTTCCTGCACNCAAAAAAAAAAAAAGAAAAACCTGCGTTAACAATGGAAATCGGATAAATATTGTTTATAATGATGTTTTTTAAGAAATTCCGCAATTACGTTATAAAATATGATACATAGTCCGTGCAATATCTTCTCAGAAATAACTTAATTACACAGATCAATAATCTGGTTTACCGTATACAATCATTTTAACAGGTACTTGATTGGTCCCATCTGCAACACCCTCCAATTTCCACCGTCCAAAAGCCAAGGAAATTTTGTCATTTTAACTATTTTTTTCAATGTTTAATATTTTGTTGTAAAGGGTAATATATACAATTTTTTTGTTCTGCGAAATATGTTAATAAGAATTGTGCAGGTTTTGACCAGAAATTTTATTTTTCCCTCTATCATTAATTCAAATATAATAAAATTAAAAATAAGCAATTTAAGTACATTTTATAAGTTTCATTGATTGATCAAAATAATTGTTTACTTATTAATAATTTTTGTGTAATTTTTTTCTAGACCCATTATTTTACGTTTTCTTAATATTCAGTAATTTTTTCATGCTTATAACATAATGCTTTTATTTTTTCTAATAATTTGTTACAATACTCTTAACTTAAATTCCATTTTTCGCTCCCCTAAATGTTTGCGATCTAGGCAAATGCCCATTGAGTCTAATGATAAATTATGATAAAGTCACATAGTCGAATTGTGAAATTGTCTGGAAGTCATATAGTTCCTTGAAAATAATCGCTACTTGTCACAAGTAACCAAACACCTTTCTTGATAAAGAGAAACATCCATAAACTCGAAACACCCCTTGAACACCTGGTGTCTGAGACGATCTTTGTTGTATTTTTCCAAGAACTTAACAGGTGAAAAATGATTCAAGCATTCCATAGGGTATCTGTGTGGGCAGGTTAT
Organism: Laupala kohalensis; assembly: GCA_002313205.1. Taxonomy (NCBI): domain Eukaryota; kingdom Metazoa; phylum Arthropoda; class Insecta; order Orthoptera; family Trigonidiidae; genus Laupala; species Laupala kohalensis. The sequence continues at coordinate 1,226,332 of NNCF01126154.1, read as the reverse complement.
GTTGTACTCTAGACAGCATAAGATCCATATTATTCTGCACAACAACAAAACCACTAAACGAAGTTTGACTTCATCAACGACATATTACTTCATTTGTTTGTGACTTGTAGTTATGTGATATGGTTGTATGATGTGACATTGTTTTATGACTTGAGTAGCCTAGTGTGGAACGTTTGGGCACACAAATTTTATTTAGAGCTAAAGATACAACTATTATTTTTCTCTAACAGCAATTGTTGGCTACAAATGCCTAGGATATACGTACCAGTACCAACATTTCAAGGTAATACATTGTACATGTTACCACTGCACTGTTGTAGAATAACATGGCGCGTACTGAAAAAAATACGTAAAAAACTGCAACATACCCTAAATTTAGAAAATTTACTACTATTCCGAAAATAGTTAAGCTTCTGTAATAACCTAGATTACACATTCATTTCAGCTCTGGCTCTCACAAAATAGATCATAATAGCCTCAAACAGGTACTTGAGATAGACAGTTCAGTCAACATAGTGTAAGAAATTCATTCCTGTTTCATAAACTGATATTTGACAAATAGTAACGGATCCAAAAGATGGCACGATGTTTTAAGTAAATTAAAAGTGCGAATAAAAAAATCTATAGTTTTTCACTTAAATAATAAATAAAATCTTAGGGAAAAATAGACATCTCTTCTTGGTGAGGGAAAAATGAGTACAGAATTTTTACAACTCCCATTCAAAGCAACGAACCATCTAAAAAAAAGTCTGTTTCTTATCGTCATAATCGTAACATAAACCCCTTAAAATGATAAACGTATGTGTCATAAAATCGTTTAAGAAAATTGCGATGTGTCATATAATTACTTAATTAACAAATAAAACCACAGGCAAGAAATATATGAAGCTTATCACAGCTTGGTCATCTAAATCGCTTACGTCTTTTAATAAATTTACATTTTCTGCTTCGATAATACTTCATTAATATTTAATTACCCTTCGCGGTTTCAGGTGAAACGAACTTCTAATGGATTTTAAATGACAGATATAGGAAGCATGTCAGTTTATCATGCTAAAGTCCAAAGGCCCAAAACACCCGACTGATTTAAGTAGTTATTTCGTCCTTTTTATGAGGCGAATAAATAAAAATGTTTCTATTGCCCATTCAAGGATCTTGATTTTTAACGGAACACCTACATAACATATAAACATTATTTATTAATTATTTTTTCATTATCACATGTTCAATTTCAAAGTTCCGTAGAATGCTGCAAGTCGGGTTCTATCCTTACTCAGCCAAACTTTCACTTACCACTTTTATGGGTTCAGAACGATCAAAAGTGATTTTGATCTCGTACACTGATTAATGGGACAGAATTCCAGAGCAAGGGTAAGCTACAAATGCGCAGCAAAAATCTCTAGTAAGATTGGTCCAAATACAATAAATTGACGATCAAAAACTATAGTTTTCTTGCAAACTACAAATACAAATTGAAATGAAATTAAAAGTTCCTTAAATGAGCAAAAATTTTAATCTCACAAGGTATTGAACGGCGAATATTTGAGTGCGAGTAAAAATTTACACGTTTTTCATCTCAATAATAGGGAAAATTATGTTCGAAATATTTCTCAAATAAGATCTGCTAACAATTGCTAGTAATTTTCTTATTTTATATCATTATAATTATCCACCATTTCTTACTTTCACCCACATAGTAATCGCATATTATCATACACAAGAGACATAGATGTATAAGTGATGATGAAATAATTCACATTGTCATGCACAATTGATAATTAATCTTACTCGAAATGGAGCTTTAAGTTCCAGGTGTAGAATGTATTAGAGAAATAATCCAAAAATTTGTGTTCGAGAATTTTAGGAATCTGTGAGTAAGTTATATACAATGTTAAAAATACAAATTTTGTGACTATTTGTGCGTCGGTTTAATACACGATAACTGAAAGTGACCTTAAATTAGGTATCCAATATTTTACGTTTATATTTCAACATAAAAACGCAAATCTGTTTTCCGGATGCATCCTCTAATACTGCAGCAGAAGAGATGGTCCATCTCGACATTTTATCATTATTTTATTTATTCCTCAAGTAAAATAAGCTAAGAGAATTCACCTCGTTGTATTTTCATCGAAAAAATGTTAAATTATAATTTATTAAGTTAAAATGTAAGGGTTAAATATTAAAATTATAACAATTTTTTAGTAAATTTTTTGATATACTTGAGTTCAATTACAAAAACAGGACAAAAGTATGCATTCTAAAAATAGTAGAAATAATAAACAAATGTCGCTTACTAATGCTTCATTGGCTTACTCATTGGAACATGGCTCAACACATTACATTTATCCAATCTTTATCATATTATTATTCGCAAGCTGGATATATTGTCTTTTTCAATGTTTTTTCTTTGTTTTCAGGACATTTCTTTTAAATTTTGTTAATATTAATTATTTAATTTATCATAACATTTTAGTTTCTTTGAAGACCTTTCTTGGTCGTTTCATATAATTCTATACTTCCATTTTTCTCTGACAAATTATTAGCTTTATCTTTCTCCCTCAAGCTGTGATTCATGGAAATCCGTCAAACTGAGCAGAAATGACTTTCCCAGGGATGAACCAAACTTGAGTTTTTTCACCAAATTTTCCCGAAACCAATTCTTTCTCACCCTGTCTTATCCCCATTTTCTCGCCCCAACAAACCCACCCCATGCGCCATGAAATATGAGGTGTTCGAACGGAGAATTGAGCCCGCGAGCGGGCGCGCCGTGACAGCGCAGTGCATTATTTTCAGCTAAGTTATGCGCGGGACAAAAGCAAGGTGACCTCTTTGAGGAACGCCAAGAATTAAGACATATTTCACACCATTCACTGCGGCGTTGTGCGAGACCCCGAATGAATAACATGAAAAATGGCAGAACAGGGTCCCCGCGTGCGCCTGCTCCCCATGGGTGACTGCGGGGGTGGCGGAGGACCAGTGGTTGCAGCGGTCGCCACCCGGAGCGTGCCTCCTCAGACGCTTCACTTCCAACCCGCCCTCCCGCTGTGCGTTGCCTACTGTGTCCGACCCTTTCTTCCTTCTCCTCCAGAGACCAGTTTCCTTCGACTTGGTAATGACTCTCTAACACTTTTACTAATTATTATTATGATGGTTATTTGTTTGTTTGTTTTTTTATTTTGAAAACTGGGATTGGCAGTTATGTGCTTTACAAGGTAATACTCTTTCTTCTTTGCATTATGTTATTTAGTTGCGCATTCCCCAAAGTTCTTGAATCTAACTTTCCCGATTTCTCTACCCTAGAAAACTGTGATATCGCTTTCGTGCTTATCGCTATGTATTTATGAAATGTGTATTTATGAGACATCGGGATTCTGAGATCTTCGGTCCAATTTTTAAATAATTTTTTGTTACTGTTTATGTACAATAACATATTAGATTATAATTAGAAGGATCTTCTGGTAATCAATCTATAAATAATTTTTAAGATTAAGAACTTCCTAAGTATATATCAAAAGTTGCAAATACTTAACGAAAAACGTTGTGTAACATAAGATGAATAAAAAATAATAATAGCTCATAATTAGAATTTTCGGAGAAGGGAAGATCGTCATGTGAATAAAATTATTTTTCTTAACACAACAAATACAGTACGAACTAGCCCTGCTTTGAGTATAACTAGATGTGCTTATCGTGTAATACGCCATGTCATGATACAATATATGCAGCAAAAGTTATTAAGTAACATTATTTATCCTGTCTTCCTCTACGTTTCAAGTTGAATTTCTGTCAAATTTAATCAAAATTAGGCAAGTTTGCTTCGTGATACGTGGCATTATAACAGACAGACTTTCTATCAAATATTATCTTTCTTTTTTTTTGGTCGAAGTGAAAATGTTTGAATGAAAAGTTGCGTTAAAATGAAACAATGAACCAATGAATCCCGAAGAAAAAGGTCTCCAAAACAACTAGTCGACGTATTTTGGTTAAAGTTTCACATACCATTGCTAGGGACCCCTGTGCTCACGGTCCGGTCCAAGCGCACACACGCAAACATACAAAAAATATCGTAGTTCGTAAAATTCCACAAAGTATCAAATAATTACGAGTTTTTCACTTGTTGCCCGTGATACTTGAAATAGTGGATAATTCAATGTTTTATTTAAAAGTACTTCAATCCGACTTGCCAGTACAAATTTGGTTCAATAATAAACACACGTTACCCTACTGTAAATACATTTTGTCGTAAGTTGATTAAATTCCTACTTGCGTTCTTCCAACACATAGGTACGAATGTTGTCAGAACTTTATTTGGGACTCGGGAGCTACATCTATTGGGTAAAATGAGAAGTAAGGGTACTTCTTGCGCCGCAGGTCTTGGTCAAGAGTGAAAACTGAGTGATGGAAGTTACGAGAATGTGCAAAGACATTAAATGTTGTTTGTTTGTGCAAGTCCTTAGAATCGTGAAGACTTAGTATAATTATAAAAATAAGTCATTCGAACGATTGGTTTTGTTACATAAACTTTCTCTGAGTCCCTCTTGGCATTTGTAAATGAATGTATTTCCTTGTAAAAAGATATTTTTGCAAAATTGATAGTTGTCTCTCCCTTATACATGTATGTTAAAGAAGAAGGTGTTCTAAGGTCAGACTCTATTTAAATAAGAAGTATTTATTTAGTACTTATGTTAGCTTGTAATGTAGGCGTAATAATGTTCCAGTTTTCGATACCAAAATTTAGATGAAGGGGAAACCTTAGATGGCAAATATAACGATTAAAAGAAGAAGAAGTATCATTTTGCAAAAATATCTTCTTTTATGAAATAAATTCATTCACAAATGCCAAGAGGAAGTCATAGAGAGCTTACGTAACAAAACAAATCGTACAAATGAGTTTTTTTTTACCTAGTATTCACGATAATAAAGACTTGTGCAAACAAAGAACCTCCAATGTCCCATTGAAATAATTCACACATAACCAAATGTTAGCAAACATAATATCGAAATATCAAACATCTTCAAGAATTGAAAACCGATGAACAGTTATCGACAACTCTGTTACTTAACCAAAGACGTCCAACATAATCACCATCACACACATAAAATACTTCCTTATGAGTAAGGTCTGTATTTAAGACGTAGTGAGTAGCTCAAGTGGAGTGTGATTCACTCACTGCGTAGTCATACAACCCTTTGGTTTCCTCTGTTTCAGTGATTCACTTCAAAAGGTCGGTCGGTGTACGCACGCGTTTCGTACTATATTGTACGTCAAACATCCGCCGCTCGAACTTCGTCGCTGCTGGTGTGCAAACTCGTGTCAGGACAGGAAACTAACGGGTCCCATTCTGACGCAGTGCGAAACATGAGCTTTAATTTGACATGATAGTATAATTTGGATGTTCCCATGCGGTATAACGTGAAAATAATAATGTAGAAATAATAATAAGTCATTATTTTGAGTTGTTTATCGCGTCGGCAACCAGTAAATCAGTCCATGAGAAGAAATGACTATGAGAAATGCTTCATCCAGCGTAACAAGATAAAGGTAAAACTACGCGGCAAATGAGGTGAGAATAATGAAATTGGGCTCGTTTTTAAAAATGTGTATTTATTTGGCACTTCTTGCATTGAGTATTAGATTAGAAGTACTATATCTCTTATAGTGATTTTGTGGTGAGAAAAGTGATTTCCAAAGGATGCTAATAAAATGTGAAAATTTTCAGTTGAAATAAAGCCCTGTAAAAATTGAAATTGTCTTTCTAACTGTGAAGTTAGTAACAAGACGAACGAAGCAGAGATCACAGATATGTTAGGTACCATTGATTTTTTTCACAAAAAGTGAATAAAATAACATTTACCCGCTCTTTTGAAACATCACGAACACAATAAGTTTTATTGTTAAAAAAATATTTTAAGTCATATGGTGTCTTCAATTCTATGAAATTTTGATCTTCATAAGTATAAAATTTGCATTCTACAAGACCTTATAGCGCAAAACCCAAAATACCATGTACATGAAGTCGTAAAGATTTAATGGAAATATTTATATCGATCTTGTATGTTGAAAATTTATATTAAATATCACAGCGTTTCAACAGCGTATGTTAACAGGTTGAACAAATAGGTGTGCGCTTGAGAATTAGGAGTTAGGAAGAAGGATAATAAGTAAATCTATTGTTGTATTTCCATAGGAAAATAATATCCCCAATTTTAAGAAGGTTTTTTCTCCAAGAAAATATATGGTTAGTGAATGAAATTGTGAAAAATCTCATTATCTTGTAATTAAGGGTACAGATGCAATAGACAAATTCACATCACAAAGTATCGTTTACAGAGGTATTTGTAAAAATTGTACCCTTTGCTGTATTGGACAGACGAAATTTCAAACGCAAATCAAAGTACATCAACGAAACATAAACACACCACAACATAATGTTATTTTATTACATCGTTTGGATTATATCATTCAATAGATTGGGAAAATGTTTCAATATTAGATCGGGAGCCAAATAAATACAAATTTCTACTATTTTCCACGTATCATTTAAAAAATGTTACACCTCAAATTTACCAAAAACACATTGAATTTTCAAAAACGTTTATTCAAAATTTATAATAGTTTATTCTGATTTTCTGCTTTTATGGTTTGTTTTGCATATTATTTATTTTTCTATTGAATTGTTTTATTTTTATAAGTAGTTAACTTGTTTACCAAGATAAAATTAACATGTTAGCTTACATGACATTCATCAGAAGATGGAAGTAATCATCTGTTAAAATGTTGAGATATTTAATAAAAATTATCTATATGCAAGATCTAAATAAATAAAATAAATATTTATTATTTAATAAATATTTCAATTAAATTATGATTGTAGACGTGAACAGTCAGTAAAGATTTCATGTTTACATTCGTTGATAGCGATACAAAAAAATGAGTTTCAGTCTTATTTGAAATACTATAGAATTGTAGGAGTTGGACCATTATTGATAAATTTTGTTCACATATTTAGAAACATATGTTACAAGTACGTTAACAGTTTTAAAATAAATTCTTCAAAAATATTTTTAGATTGATCGTGATTTATAAATGTAAGTTTAATTCTATATATATTTTTCGAACTTGTGTACGTTGTGCTATTTAAATTTACTTAATCAGGACTAAACCACATATCCGATCGCAAAGAAACTTAGCAAGGAGATAGTTAAGATGTCCAGGATGAACATAGACTAACTTTTATTTTTTAAATGTATGAAAAGAAATATAAAAAATGAAGTTGAAGATAAAAGTCGATGAAATCGGGTGGAAAATCCGCCATATTCACTTACACTCCCTAAACGTACAGAGACAGATGACAACTATGAGTGGCAATATTGTTCGTCTCGAATAGTTCTACGAAAAATTCCGTGACAGGATATGTCTATCTTCTAAGGTTAATTTAAATTATCGAAAAAGCGTTATGAAAAATAGAAGTGTTGAAATACTTCAATGCAAGTGAAGAATTTAAGAAGGAAAAAATCAATCTTCATCAAATTTAATGGGTCCTTTGTTTTGTGTATTTAATAAAGATGAAAAGCATCTTTAAATCGTTACGTTTGAAAAAATGGTTTAGATTTTATAAGCGTTTTAATGAAATGGTGTAACCACGCTGACGCACTTGTATTTTGCATCGGAAGCAAAAATTCGACCTGCGAGTCTTCCGGCGAGTGGGTTCGTTAGTCTAATGAGTAAAAAAAATTCCGGGCAACGCCGGGTAATCAGCTAGTTCATAAATAAATTGAAAAGTACGACGAGGAAAATAAATTTAATACTAGAATATTAATAAAATATAGAAATATAATCATCGAATTGCCAAACTGTGACCTTTTATATTCTTCAGTTACTACGTAAGGATAAAACTCAGAGTTTTTCACACTTCCACCACTATATAAGAGAGCATAAGAATTTGAACAACCCTTTCTCAATATTAAACGAGGTTTTTCATATGACCCTCCTCCTCATCCCCCACCCATCCCAGTCTAAATGCTGTAGGACCAATTTACAAAGACAGCAATTGTTAAATACATAATACCATTTAAATTTTTACTCAGTATCACTCGTTCTGATCCATTCAATTATCAGTGAAATACCAGAGTCATAAAAAAACTATTGAATCGTAATAGCATTAGAATGACCAATCCTGGTTATGCTCTGATATTTCTTTGAAAATCACTATTATTATTTAAAGTTTGTATCCACCATTATCATTCAAAGTTTTACATAACAATTTTGTTGTAACAGTCCTACTCTAAGTAAGAATCGTAGGTATTTGTCCCTATCCCTCCCTTCCCCGCCCTTCGAGGCTTACGTAATACTTTAATGACCCCTAACACTTAAGGTACTAAAATATTGTAAGCGGTCTTCATCCCCTCCCAAGAATACCGAATCTCGAAAAAGTGTAATTCTGGTTACAAAATTAGAAGTTGAAAAAAAAATTCTCAAGGGCGTCGCTCAAAGAACAGCAGAAGAACTCAAAGCAGTAAGTAAAGACTCTCACCAATGCAAAGTATAGGACGAATAACTTACGATATGCATCATGGTTCTTATTGTTTCTAATAGGCACCGAATACATGAAAAACTTGATTTGAGAAGTATTATGTAAATGGAAAAAATTGCAGATAAAGGTAAACCAAAAATTGATAGATATTATATTTATATTTATTTATACAATAGCTACAGGAAATCCCAAAACAGCTATTTTGAAAACAATATAATAGTTAGAAAATTTAATTAAACGTGAGTACAAGATTCAAAACACACATACCAAAAATAACAATACTTAGGCGTAATAGTAATCAAATAACGTATTGTACGAGCTTCAACAAAATATTTAAAAAAATGACATTATAGTGAAAACAAAGTGGTTACTATTCTACACACAACTAAAACTAAAATTCTTATTATATACAAAACTAATACTAGAAAACCCTATTTATTTGATTCAACACTAGATTAGAATTAAACAGGTCTATGTCAGATTTATACATATTAAGTAAGCGAAAAGTTTTAAACAAAGAAAAATTATAGAATTGAATCGTGTTACATCGAGGAGCAAAAAAAAAACTATGGAAGGCCATAAATTATTCCTTGGGATGTACAATTTAATTTTACTTAATAAAAAGTAACTGTCGACAAAACTGTGTAAAACCTTGTATAGAAACAATATATTGGATTTACTTCTTCTTGTTGAAAGGGAGTCAAAAGAAAACAAACCTCTTAAAATATTTGTTGAAAAATCTCTAACGCAAACAACATTGAACTTTTTGAAATATAGATATCTTAGTAATTTATTTTGCACTAATTCAACTGCAGAAATACTTCGAAGTGAAAATGTTTGTGTAATTCGAAGTGTTTCGAATTACAAAGCCCAGCATTCTATAAGAACTATTAATTGAATTCAAATGAATGTCAAACTTAAATGATGATTCAAAAATTACTCCAAGATCTTCTATGTGAGTTAAAGTTTGCAGCCTTGACCCATCAATTAAATATCCATGGGGAGTGATTTCCTTTTTTCTTGAATATGAAAAGACAAAACATTTATTTATATTCAGTAGTAAATTGTTATTCGAACACCACAAGATAAGCAAATTAAGTGATGACCGTAGTAAAGATATATCCCTATCATTATTGATTACCTTGTAAAACTTTAAGTCATCAGCATACAAGAGACAAATTGATTCTGTAATGATTTCAGGTAAATCATTAATAAACATTAAGAATAGTAAGGGACCGAGATTAGACCCCTGGGTAACGCCAGAAGTGCTGGAGTACGGCTTTGATTTTAAGTTATAGTAACGAATTGAGAACGATTTTTTTAGATAAGATGCGATAAAACTGACAAATTCTTCAGACAGATCAAATGACAATAACTCATTCAAAAGAATTGAATGATTAACTTTATCAATAGCGCTGGATTTACCACTCGGCCCACTAGATCCGGGCCTAGGGGAGCACATTACCAGGGGGTGCACGCAGAAAAAAATATTATGGTAAGTTAAAAAAAGTCGGCATGTAGTTTTCTGTTAGTTTTTAAATAAAAAAATTTATTATTATTTCAATAATTATGTTTCATTATATTTCATAACAGATACATGCGCGTTGCGGTCCAGTTTCGATGAGATTCTTCTCCCCTCCCCCACGTACACGTTTTGTATACATTCGACCGCTTATCCCATCATAGTGAACTTGACACATGATTCTCGGAAATGAAAAAGATAAGGTTATTGAACCGTTTAATATTTAATATTGGTTTATCAAGCAAAACGAGAGTAATAGTGTATTTTTTAAGGACGTCATCAATTTGCCCTCTTAACCAACGGGGTTATGATATTTATTAAAAGCATGTCTTTTCTTATTTTCGCTGTTTTAAAGTATCAAAAATTGGATATTTATAAATAATTAAACAATACAAAAACAGTATTTGGATAAAAAATGTAAGATATATTAAAATATTTGTTCGTTTTTATAAAAAAGCGGATATTAAAAAGTATTAGTACTATTATTTTTATATATGTTTATATATGTTTGTCAAAAACAATTGAATAATTAAAAGAACTAATTATATTTTATTTCAAATGTTTGTAATATTTTTGTGACGTGGAGGTTTGTGCACATAAAAAGTGTACACGCGTATTTTGTGTCATATTTTAAGTTGTGCATACTTTTTATGTGCATAAACCACCATGTCCCAAATTTTTCTAACCATTTGTAATTATTTATGTTTAAAAACTTCAATATTTAATTTTAATGTCAGTTTAATTTTAATGTCAATAATATATGATGCATGCATCTATTTATGTGTTGAAATCTATCGAAGAGATTAATAAACTTATTTCCAACACGTTGTTGGGCTATTTAATTTACTTAATACACCCAGAATAAAAAAAATAAATTATTTTCATAAGTGATGTCATTATGCAATAAAATAAAAATTGGCATTAAAAAAAAAAT
>NNCF01126154.1:1191923-1215303 GCA_002313205.1 Laupala kohalensis | reverse complement strand
CACCGGGAATGGAATGAAAGGGGTGGCAAAATCTCTTGGGCCAAGGGGCACACAAACGTCAAATCCGGCCCTGTTTATCAAATGCCTTTGAAAAATCAGTATAAACTACATCTATCCTTCCACCAATGTCCAGTTCGGATGATATGTCAAAAGCAAATTCCATTAAGTTAGAAACAGTTGATATATGAGGAAGAAATTCATGCTGTTGTGGAGATGTTTTAGATTTGATAGTAGAATATTTGTATTTATAAAGAATACTTTCAAATACTTTTGCGAAGGAATTTAATAATGAAATAGGACGATCATTTTCAACGTTTTCAATCTTACCAGATTTAAAAATGGGCACCACTTTCGCTTCTTTCCATTTTTGAGGGAAAACACAAGTATATAGAGAAAGATTTAAAAAATAACACAAAGGCTCAGTCGAGACCTCGGAACAACCCTTTACAGCATAGCTAGGAATACTATCAGGACCAGAAGACTTTTTAAACTTTGATTTTTTGATAGCAGCTAGGACCTCACAGGCGTCCGTTTGATTGGTTTTATTGGAAATATTATTCAGAGGAACCCTATTACCTACAAGCTCAGCAGTAAACACCGATCTAAAAAACATCAGCAAATGCATCAGGTACACGATCCCTTGAGATTACACACCCATTATATTTCATATCTATATTACTGAAATTAAAAGAAGATGAACGTTTGGATTTTACATAGCTCCAAAACTGCTTGGGGTCTACATTTATACAATTTTCTATATGATTCAGGTACTCCTTATGGGCTATATTAATTTTAAAATTAATACTTTTTCTAAGCTCTTAAAATAAATTATCGTGATATTTAGAAAACTTTCTTTTCCTAACTGCCCTATTTTTAAGTTTTATTGAATTAATTATAACCTTTGTAAACCAACAACGGAACTTACTTTTAAAAATATAAGTTTTTTTGGGGGGTACACATTGATCAAAAATAGAAAAGATCAAACTGTAAAATTCATTTAAACCTGCATCTACATCATTTATGCTGTATATTATATCCCAGTTACATTCTCTTAGTTTTGTATACATATTGCAAAAGGTAGCTTCCTTGTAACAATAATGAACTATTAATTATAGAATTTTTATTAGGTTTTGTTATGATCAAAGTACTTATAATCTAAGTTAATAAGCAATGAGAGGTGAAAGTCATCAAGCAGTAACAGAACACAATCACACTAACTGACAGAGAGACAAAACATTGATAATAACTAAATCAGGGGTGGAATTATTACAATTAATATTGTTGTGCAATGAAAGATTATACATAGACACTAAATTATACATATTTTTAACAATTGCGCCAGCCATCACCATATTACAATGTACTCTATTAATTTTAGGAAAGTTAAAATCTCCTAATATTAACAAATCTTTAAACATAAATTTATTTTCAAAATTACCGAAGGATGAAAAGTAATCATCGTACAAACTACGAGGGGTTTTGGGCGGGAAATAAACAACATTCACACAGACAGCTGTGTCTGTGTGAGGCATGTGAACCTGTAGTCTGATAGTCTCAAGGTCACGCGGAATCAGCTGATCACCAACGGCTACAGTGAGCTAAATGACATGCAGTCGCCTGTGAACAGCCAACATTACCCCCCTCACCGCTCAATACCACTTTGCCACGCAACTCTGTTTCGCCTAATAAAAACATACCAATCATCAAATAATTCACTACCACTGATTCCATCAATCAACCACGTCTCAATAAGGCAATAATATCGAGCTGTTCACTTAATACGGATTTAAAGAGTGTATGGCTTTTGATTCACAAACCTCTAATATTCTGGTAATAAATTGTTAACTGTCTACCCATAATTAAATTAAAATAATAACAAAACATCTTCAAAAGAAACTACATTAATAGACCGAAAAAGAACAAAAAAAGAAATAGAAAGAAAATAACAATAAAAAATTAACCGACACAGTATTCACCTAATACAATTACCAATTAAACACACTGTTAACGTAAATTGTAAATAGAGTATACATAAACTACACACATTTTAAAATACTATGTGGAACTCACCCGCTAAGCCTTAACTTTACCCTCACTATTTCTAACAGCGGTTTTTCTCTGAATGCAAGTCATCCTCATCCATTAAAACAATTACTTTTGAATTCTTGTCATCTGATTTTCTCACTTTGATTCTCCCGACCTTGTCTGCCCAAACAAAATTATAATTAAAGTCAGATCTCAACTTAAATGCCTTGGCAAGTAACACACGTCTGGCAGGTGTCAGAGAAGGGCTTATGTAAATTACTGAGTCTGTGGCATGTCCTTGCAGATGCCGGGTGGAGAAATCTCTCTTTATTTTCCTCTTGGCTAGTAGTTGGTCTGGGTCTTCATGTCCCAGGAACTTGACAATGATGCCTGAAGTTGGACGGTTTGTTGCCACCGCTGATGCGGTGAAAGGTGTCAATACCGTCCTCACTAGCTGGACTCCAAGTGCTGCTCCCAACTCGATCACTGTGTTTTCAGGGACGAGTTGGTCTCATTAGGAACCTCTCGAATTCCAAAAATTTCCAGAGTATTTCTTCTGGAGTATTGCTCCAAGTCTACTTGTCGCCTTGACAAATCTTTAATTTGCAGCCTCAGGTTTCTCTTTTCCTCCTCAAGCCCATTGATCTTCTCCTGTTGTTTGTTTGTTATTTCTTGTTGGGCTTTAATTAACTCATTACTTTCATTAATTCTTTCGGAGCAAAACTCCAAGGTTCTTCCAAGTTGTTTTTCAATATTACCTTGGCTGTCCAATATCTCGTTTTTCATCTGATCAAGTAAGGTTTTAAGTACATCCACAGTAAAGGCCATGCCAGCAGATGTAGGTGGTTGGGTAGGCGATGTAGTGATGGGGGTAGAGTCTGAGTGGCTACGACTGAACCGCTTGCTCCTAGTGCACGAGTCACAGCAGATAAAAGTAAACCAAAAATTTTTAGATATTAGGAAATAATCCGATATTTAGTAAGTGTTATGAGCAAATAAAACTACATTATCAGAGTTCCATTGTTTATGGAGCGCTAAAAAAGCGCATATTCAATTATCTTTTAGATAAAATTGATAGGAGTATTGAGACTAACCACCACCACAATCTTCAATGAAGATGAATCATGTGATTACCATTTCGAAGTCAATCTCATTCAAAACAATGGCGATTTCCTGTTAAAAATATATTCAGCTGTAAACAAATGGTGAATGGTGTAATATTACTCTTTGGGGAATGGTGTAATATTACTCGTCATAGAAATCTCTTAGATTGCGGTGAACCTCACCGCCAGGTAACAGATTAATCATGTTACGTCGAATGAAAATGGGAGACGGGACTTCTCTTTGGGTTTCACCAGTTGAATGAGAATGGTAGACGGACCCGGGAGGCGAACGGGATGGCGTAGTCGGTAGGCGCATGAGCGCGTAAAGCTCAAGGTCCCGGGTTCGAATCCCGGTCCCGTCTCCCATTTTCATTCGACGTAACATGATTAATCTATTACTCGTCAATTACTGTACTTCACCTTGGGTGAAATTAATGAAATAATGCAGCGATTTTCAACCTCAGAGGCGTGGAATACTGCCGAGGACGAGAGGCTTTGTATATCAGCATTTTCTTAAATTCATGAATTTCTCTTCTTGCAACAATACATAACAAATTCTGAATTTTTCATTTATTACTCGTATGTTTTGTTATTTTGAAAGTAACAAAATTGAGTTATTTTGAAAGTAAGTTTTTAGCAAATATACATTTGGACGTTACTATTACTATTAATTATTTAAAATAAACTGTTCTAAAACAGATTAAAACAATTAAAAACTAATATTCTCAGTGTCTGACTATTGTATTTATGTGGTGTTATACATTCATGTTTAAAACAAAAGCCAAAACCTAATTGTGTATTGTACATTGAAACCAAAATTGGGAGGGGGACCTAAAGTGACGAAACGTATAAACATACTTTCTTGTTTCATGTGGAAATGTTTCCTTAGAATGAGAACTTGGAGTTGACCCGAAGGACAAAAACCAATATACTAGAGCCACCCACAGATATCGTACGTTGAAGAGGGGTACCTCGCAATATTTCCGATCCTCTATTCCTCATCCACTTCCCAATACGACGAATCTCATCCCCCACCAAACACAGTTTCCCGGGGGACCCACATGTCAGACTCGCGACACTTTTTTATTCCCAGATTCAGGAATAAATTACTTGCGATTCGCCCATCAATTCTTCCAGTGTTTGAACTGCCATGAATATTCATTGCGGTATATTTTTTTTATTTTATTTTTTGAACCGGTCAATTTTTGCGCTTGTATATCTTGTGTGGAGAAAAATGACCGAAGGACAGAAATAACTACCTAGAACGGCGCAGGCGTCAGGGCCGAACGAGACTGCTGCAGACAGAGGGAGCGCTAGTCGATCGTTCGTGACGGCTTGTTCGGGTGGATGAAAGGGTAGAATCTGATTTGTGGGGATGGCTCTCGATCTGTTGTGATCGAATTTATGGGGAGGGGAAAAGGAATGGGAGAATGTGTTCAATAAGGAACGGGATGTGAGCTACCTGGTAGGCTATATTGTGTTTCACAGTAATGTTCAAGAATGAATAATTTTTTTTAAAAAATTCCTCATCTGCACCCTCCATACAAGGTACAATTTTAACGAAGTCCATACAAACATTTTTAAATAAAGGACTGATAATTATACATTTGTCATAAATAAGAAAGCAAAATATATTGGTGATGTACAAATTTAAGTTTTTGTTTTTTTTCTATTTTATTGTAGACTCTTCAAAAGTATCTGTAGTATTATCATGTATGCAATCGTTGGTGAGAGGATCTAGTATCAACATTTTCCATCCCATAAAGCATGATATTTGAGGTCCTAATTCTTACGTTTTAAACAATAATATTTATTTAATCTACACAATCCAAGGAATTTGGTATCTAAAAGTAATAAGATTATCTTACGCCCTTATTTCATAATGAGTCGAGTAACAAAACGGGTCGAGTGCTGAGGAGAGTTTTGACCCACGTAAACTTGGTTTCAATGACAACTGATCGCTGGACTCGCTTGCGAATCCGATCACTACGGAGACGTCTCGCAAAGTTTTACCGCTCCAGGGATATGACAGAGTTCTCATGATTCCTGGCTCAGGTGAGTTCAACAGTTTTCTCGATCCGCGAATATCGCTTTCCAGACGACTGAGGAATCTGTACCGGGGCACAGCGACCAATATGTATGTACGTTGCCACTACAAATTTGTCAAATGTTATACTGAGTGGTATTAAATAGAAAGAAGAAAAAATGGAATAAAGTTGAGAGAAAACAAGCTAGAGATCCGTGTAATGAAAATGTTTCATGTCAATCACTTAAAAATAGTTATAAACAAATTAGTGTCTAAATGGGATATATCGACAGGGTAGTGTCTGTGTGCGACGAGGATTTTAGAATAAATTTTCCTTTGTAAAAAATAGATATAGCGTGATAGACAATTGGTGAACCCCAATCATAGAATAGTTTTCATGAAATCCTCATAAGTATATTTTGCCACACCAATTCGTTGCTATCATGATTTCCATCACTCATACTTTCTTTTAAAAAAAGAAACAGACCTTTTTTTTGATGTCATATTCTTCTTCAATTATCTTCTCGAATCAAAGTTATAGAGCGGTTATAGATATTGATAGCTGGCATACTTAAATATAGGTGTAAATTCTTCTCTAGCACGAAAACATTGCTGACTTGTAGCCTACTGCTCAGAAATACTTTAATACTAGGGAACTTATGACTATTTCTTTTGATAGCTAATTCCGGCACAATCTTTCTCTTTTCGACACAGAGATTAACAAACTATATACCATTTACCATAGCAAGTGGGGTAAAGATAGGAAAATTCATGGCACTAGTTAGCGTACAAGAGTTGGCAGTTTTATGTCATATATAATATAGTTGGCTAATTTTGAGTTTCAAAAACCTGGGTCGACGACTGGTCAATTCGATTTGTGACACGACAACTAACGATGCTAAAACAGACTTTTGCGAAATGTCTTTTTAGATGGAGTTTTACAATTATACATTTTTAATAAACAGAGTAACAGAAGGATCGGGTGGAGAAAAACTATAGATTCTGATTTCAACCAATATATAAGATACAAGTAAATTAGTAACATTTTTTTAGTATACTGATAAAAGTTAAATATAGGATTTAGAGCAGTGGATTATCATACTTCTAATTGAAATAATTATGTCCCATATATCTTTGCACTTAAAGGAATTATTAGGAGGAATACATATCTGATGCATGGCGTGGACTTAACCGTCAAACACACGCGCTGGGGTGGAATCCACCCCACTGCTCTGTTTTTCGTTTGTTTAACAATAAATTTTATTCTGTTCGCCGTTTAACTTGGTGTACCTCTCTGTCCTTCCCCAACTCAGTATATCGAGCTTTAATCGGGTTACGTACGTTTATCCTCCCGTCAAAGTGCCATTGTTTACTGTTTGGGGTGTTATACACCCCACGCGAGTGTTCTCCCTAAAAAGTATTTCCAGTTGCAACATCACTTTGAGGTGTCGCGCGTAGAAGGGAGAGTCTCTTTCTAGATGTCCTCAGTCAAATATCGGTCAGTCACCCTATTCACTCCGAGTATTGGGGATAGGGGTAGGGGTCGTTGAGGGTCAATTCTTGTTGCAAAGTAGAAAAAGCGGTACTACTTCGACGCAGCTGCGCCTTGAGAGCGTAAAGAATTTCGTTATCAGAGCGGGAGTATCATTCACACACTTTTTAAAGTTTCTATTTTATTGTGTTGAGTTTTCTTATTAGTTCAGGGTTTCGAACTCGCTTACGTGATTTTTTGAAGCTGGTAAGTGTGAGTGTTCGATAAAATGGATAGATTTACTAAATAACTGGAGAGAATAAGAAACGTGTCCGATAGTGAAGAACGTTGTCTCGAGTGATCAAATCTTCAGTGTTTAAAGGTACAAAATTATTAGAACAAAATTTAAAAGGAACTTTCACTTAATGACGTCTGCATGTATGCAACGAGACTTGAATATTTTAAAGCATGCTTTACGTTGTTCTTACTCATGTTTTACAGTAAACATTTATATATTTTTTTCTAAACTAATTATTTGTTTTACTCTCCCTCTAGTAAAAATGTTTTCCACAATTCAGAAAAAAGAGAGGATAAAAATATTGTAATTTTTTTCACATGTAGCAAAAAGTTTCGAAAAAAAGAGCTGTTCATAGATTTAATTTTCCTATTTAAAAGATGATTTCCAACATGTAAATAATAATTAAACTGCATTAACATGTTTCTCTTTGTAATAAAAAATTATGTTGTGAAAAATAAAACAAATTCTTTCATTTAAACAATATTTACTTTGGAGTGGAATCCACGCAACGCGTTTGCTTAAGTTCCAGTTTTTGGCGTGTGTGCTTGTTAAAGGGCGTATTTGCTTTCCATCCATTTCCTGAACAAATATAGTTTTTTAAAAAGTCAAAGGTTTTGCACGTATATTGCAAAAACTGTTATTACATAAATGTATTATGATTCCACATAATGGCATTTAACTTCCCATATTTCACGGAGATTAACGCAATGATGAGGATCAGAACGTTGTATGAACAGGAAGAGGACTTGAAAAGAGTTCAACGGCTGTTTGTTACAATTACAAGAAAATGTAGCGTAATCTACGTGAATCACGGTCATTGTAAAACACAATAGTCAGAGGTAAAATATCGAGGCATAACAAGAGATATATTGATACAGGAACATAAGAAGAGATAAACTGTTCATGTGAAAGAAAAGTAAACTATACTCTTGAAAAAAGTCACCAATTTATAGTAAGATCAATATATTCGAATACAAACCAATTTCAGAAGAAGAAATTTAAAATATATGACAAAATTGATGTGTTTTTTTTATTATTCTCTTCATTATTTATAATCTTCTCTACGAAAAGTTAATACCTGCGCCTTTATGGTTGCATAAAATACAAAAATGCCTTCCGAATATCTCCAACCGTACTAGCTATGGATTCAGGAGTTATACTGAGCCAAAAGGCAGCAAATCAAATGTCGGATCCCAGACGTCAAACGTAGTCAGTCATTTTGTCATAATTATCAAAGCAGTCAATTCAAATAAAGCAATATACCAATCAAGTTGAAAACTCAAATTCCGTCCGAAGTGAAACGTCGCTTCTTGATCCTTTAATTCTCTTGCCGACATTCGAGACTTCACAATGAACGGGATGCAGATTAGAGAAGCAGACGTACTTTTGGGTATATTTATCGAAAAGTTGATTCGACAGCATCCATCCCCAACGAGGGCTTTTCTATAACAAGTTATAGAAACAGATTCTCAGCGGAAGGTGTTAATTTATGAAGTTGATGTCGATAAGTGTCAATGGGAGTTATAAAATGAAATATTAATTCCCTTCTTCGAAGCTTCAAATCCAAAAGTTAAAAAGTTTCAAAACATTCTGGGAATCGGCAATCCCGAAAGAACTTTAAATCCATTTTCCCTCTGTAGGGAAGATTAGAAAATCACGGAAAATAGTATGCAAATATATTTTTTTCGTATCAATAATTTAAATATTAAGATACAGTTGATTTTTGATATATGTACTTATTTCACTCTGATGCTCCGCCACCACCGGTAACCATATTCGAGGCATAACAAAAAAGGAACAACTTATTCCTCTTATCTGTGTCATAGTTAAAAGCGATTCTTAATATCGTGGTATATCCGCTGTGCAACGTATAATTTATCTCCACGTGTATTTATTTTGTTGAGATATAAAAATACAGTGTCTGTATTATACAATTACACGTGTATACTTGAAATGAACGATTATATTGATTAATTAATTTCGTCTTCCACTCTCTACTCACAGATAAAATTATTTTCTAAATTTTGATAAGTATTATAATTCCCATAGCCTATTTTACAAAAATTTAAATGAATAAGAATGAAACAATTTTAATTTAAACCTTTACTGGGTTTATAAACGGTTAGTCTGTGACGAATCGAGACACTAACTTACAAACATAAAAATTTATCTATTTTTTCGAAAACTTTATCTCATAATGTATGTATAGGAGGAACTACCACATAAATATCTTTCCTCATAAATTTAGACGTTAAAACATATTACGAAAAATAGCATCATTCAAATATTATTTCATTGATTAGATTTACAGATAAAGAATAAATAAATAAATTGTGCGTACGATATTTAATTTACAGGAGAATATTGTAGGGATTTCATTAATGAGCCCTTATTCCTAAGTCAAAGTTAACACTACAAATAAAACATCATATAAATGATGGTATCATGTACTTATATGCTGTAAAAGTGATAAGATTGACCAAGATGGGAATTACCAAGTAACTAAAATTCCTGTTGAGTTACCACGTTCGTTCGTGGAAGAAAATATTATCAATACAATTATAAACTGAGCAATATATTTTTTTATAAATAGCGATCGAAATGTTGTGAATTAAAATAAAGTTTAGAAAGAATACATAGAAAATCGTATAAAATGTAACTATATTTCTACGTTAACACACACGAATTTCTATCACAAATTATCTCGCTTAAGGTTTGTAGCAGATCACGATCCGACTCACAGAGAAAGTTCAAGTTAGAATTTGACGCCGAATGACAAGAAAATTATTTAGATTGTAACAAGTACAAATAAAAATTAACTCGTTCTTCAGTAACATTTCTTCGTGGCCTACAGATTATCACGCTGACAAAAATTATCGTGACAAACAGAAAATTTGGATGGAGTCTGTTTAATGGAGGACCAAATGTGTTTATGTTACAAGAACTTGTTTAAATTGATTTTTTTTAACATGGCTAACGATTTTCCGGCTAATGAATATTACTTGTTAAATCTGAGTATATTATTATCTAGGTATATTTTTACCCAGATTTCGTTTCATCCCAACTTTGCTCAGATAATTTGGTTGCGATACCATTTCTCTAACGTATCACCGTAAAATTATTTTGGTAATTATAGCATATTTTATGTTTTAAGTTTATTTTATTATCATTTTGCTATCAGTAAAGGGATCTAGAGAAACTTATTCAGGTGTTTCTGAACTCCGCGAACAAACTTGAAGAAGAGGTAGAAAACTTCGATATGAATCAGAATCGCACAGGAAAGCAGGGTCCCAAATGCCGCCCTTAAGTGATAAAGAGACATAAAGACAAAGCAAGGACACAAAACAGAAAGCGGTATTAAGCGCTTTATTATTGAAAAATAAATGCCGGGATTTTGGTCCGCAGCACTCAACAGACCCTTTTCCAAGTCGGTTATTCGTGTTGGTCAAACCCACCCGGTGTCCTGCATCGGAACACTGAAGGGTCCAAGTTCACTCAGGTTCTGATGCACATGAACAAATATTTCCNGGAACACTGAAGGGTCCAAGTTCACTCAGGTTCTGATGCACATGAACAAATATTTCCTTCAGTGAATCCTTCAGAGTTCCGGTTCCGAGCGAATACTGCTTTCTGCCTTGTGTCCATGCTTTGTCTTTATGCTTCTTTTTCACTTGAGGGTAACATTTGAGATCCGATTTTCCTATATGATTATGATCCCTATTGTTGTTTTCTACCTCCCACCAAGTTTGTACGAGGAGTTCAGAAACACCCCGTATTCTGTTTCATTGTTCATAATTTTAAGAGAGCTGTTTGTATGTATTAATATTCTAGTTATAATTAAAACTAATCGAAAATTTAATATCGTCCCCATTTCGATGCTGTTAATTGCTTCCGCGAGTTGTCTATAAACCGCCCTAGTTCTCAATTATTTCGATAGCATAACTCTTAAATAGAGTAATAATGTAATTTAGATTAATAATGTCTCACGATTTTCATTTGTTATATGTTCAATTTTCAAGTCAGAGATCAGAGACACGAGGATGCCTAAAGCCATTTCACATTATTAAGGATGTGGTTACGTAAATGTCATTGTATTTCATGTTTACCCGTGACTATCAGAGACCCAGTTCCAATCTGTAAATTTTTTTTTAATATATAGTACATACGGAAAGATATGTTGTTTCATTTCTTAATATGGTTCTTATGAACATCTTCACGAAAATGTAAATGTAACAGCAGAGTAATTGGAAAATTTTCAAACTACAGAATTCTATTGTAATATAAAAATCCGTTTCCTATTCGCCTGTACATTACCATCCACTCCCAAAATAGAAAAGAGAGACATTGACATTCTATTATCTTGATAGCTAACATGATGTCAAAGTAATAAAATAGATCGTGATTAAAGCATGAAATTTCTTGGTTAGAACAAAACAGATGTAAGAAAAACAGAAGGAGTAAAGAAACCCGCTGAATACGTGTCGCAGGTCATTATAGCCGATCGATATGTAAAGGATGAGAAGTTTCACACGGCGGGCACACTGCACATGCACTATAAAGAATGTGGTAAGCAGTAGGTATTGCTAGCACCATAAAAAATAACATTTACTTTCACCAAAGTTTGCTCTATTTTCAATCTATATTTCTATCTATTTGTGTCAAATTTATTTTACAATCTATTTTTTGGAGTATTAGCATCTATTATTTTGAAATTATCTTCTTGTTTGCTTCTAAAGACCTAGAAATTTATTATATGAAATAGTGTATGTTTCAGCAGAATACACAAATATTTATTAAATCCACAGTTCATTTGAACATATACAAATATTTAATAAAAAATGAATCTGATTCTTCAATGTCTTTTATTTCCAAACGTGAAAATAATGATTAATTTGAAAGCTCAATAAACATATGCAAGTGATGGTACAAAAAAGTTTTAAATGCTCGTGTATTTATTGTACAATATTTTACAAAGCTTATCAACATTTTAACTTTTACCGAATGACATACCAACAAAAAAAATCTTCTAAGTTCCTTCTTTGGTCACAACGGACTCATATTGAGAAAAATACCTCTCAATTCTCAAACTCTTGAATAGGGAAGTGAGTTAACCAGTTAGCACTCCAGAATGGTATATATTTGCATATCGGACAAACACTAAAACATTCAAACATCTTGCATCTTTCTTGGATAAAGCAAGACCGATTAACGTCTTTCTCGAAGACATGTGGACAAAGAAGTGCTATTTTTTCTTTCCCTTAGCTAATATCTTTTCTTAACTCTTCTTCGGTGTTAATCCACAGATTTCCACGACTATTATGAATTGTACAGTACGTGCCACATAACTCTCATGGCGGAACGGTCTGGTAACAATGAATTATGTAGGTAAAGAGTAAAAATTCCATATAATCCGTGGCCTGTTCAATTACATATTATTCTGATTAGACGAAGAGTAAAATTGAAATTAGTCTGAACAGCGAAAATTCAATGTCTTATGGTATTATGTGCATGAAAGCGACTAAGCTTAAGTACCCCCAAAAAACGTTTTAAAAGATAGTTTGAACCATTCTCTATCCAGTTGCGATGAATTTTCATGCCACCCTTACGGCGCGATATATTGAATTGTTTGACTTTAAATTAATATGGGCTTATGTGGAGAAACTTTCGCGGGCTTATATCTTTTTGATACTTTGGCAAAAGTACCGGCGAAAAAACATTGCGAAAAAAACCTACTAAAACATAGCAAATTGAAATAGGAACGCAATGACGTTAAGATTTTAATACCATACGGGGCATTTACAAGAATAATTCACCAAAAACTCAGGAAAATGCTGTTCCAACGGATATGGCAGCCGCATCACGTGACTGAAGACAATGCGATCCTTGTCAAAGAAAGAGTCAAACGACAGTCTAAATTAATTGTTAAGTTTTAAAATCACAAAATAATTGTCCTCAACCAATATAACAAAAATCAGTAGAATGAATTATTAATTAATAAGAACTACTGTGGTAAATATTTCCAAGTATCATGAATAGTCGGCAACATTACTTCAGTCAACGTGCACATATTACATTAAATGAGAAAAATTAAAAAATTGGATTACAAACAAGATAAATATTTGTTAAACAACTCACCAATTCTAAACCTTGACTCATGAACGAGTGTATCTCCTCACTCTATTTACCAGTGATGCATCCCGGCATTTACTTCTTGCAATAAAGTGTCATTTTATTTCATCCGTCCCTCCTTCCTTGTTCTTCTCTTCTACAACTCCCTCTTTATTTCGACCGCGTTGGGGTAACTTGATCGCGAAAAAGCGATACGTGTCATGACGTCAAGCGTTCTCTTTTTCCTCGAAATTAACCACGATTCGGAAACCTTACGCTCGCAAAAGCAGCAGAAATTGAGCAGCCTCGCTCCATCGTACAAAGAATGACGTTTCAGGGATGTCCAATTTGTCGCGCAAGGAATGAACAGTCTCAATGTTTTAAGGCCTTTCGGATGTTTCTTCAGTCAGTCGCTTTATTTCAAAAGATAAAAAACATCAAACAGCAATTAAAACGAACAACCCCAGATGTCAGTGCTGTAATGTGCTTAGAGAAAACGGTTATCTTTTATCTGAATATATGGTTTTGATCCAAAATGAAACATAAGACATAATATATTCTCTAATGATATAAACAATTATCATTAAGTTTCTGAGACNGAAAGCAGCAAAAGAATGTGAAGTAAAAAAATTAATAAAAAAACATATATATATATATATATATATATATATATATATATATATATATATATATATATATATATATATAATCAG
The DNA here is from genome assembly GCA_002313205.1 of Laupala kohalensis. Lineage (NCBI taxonomy): Eukaryota > Metazoa > Arthropoda > Insecta > Orthoptera > Trigonidiidae > Laupala > Laupala kohalensis. The sequence goes on along the minus strand of NNCF01126154.1, from coordinate 1,201,559 downwards.
TCTATTTGCAAAGAGTTTTTCCGCCTAAGCTATACCTAAAACAAGAGAATAATGTCTTTGGTTTGAGAGACAATGCATGTACAATATAAGAGAATAAGAGTATTAAAAGCTATTACTAACGAAATCTAAACTAAAATCCTATCTAACGAAATTAATGAGATTATATTCGTAAGGAGTACTTTTTCATTTCACATTCATTAAACGTCGTTGAGGAATACATCGCTCAACTTACAAGTTCTTTCAAACACTAGATGGTTACTAATACAACATATAACACAATAATTAAGATATACAACATACTATAACATGATTGGGGAAACTCATAGAGCATCTCCTTAGAAACTTGTATCTTCATGAATTATATTTCAGAGTTATCTACATGTAGAGGATAACGGTTCCATTCACTAATATTTCCCAAAGTTCAATTCTTTTAAGTGATTGGAACACTGATACTTCCAAGAGTCACGTTAAACATTTAATACCCTCATCACTAATGCAACTGTGTTTGAAACATCATTCCTAATTCGTTACCTACCACTTCACACCTATTTTGTACCGCACACAACCATCCAGTAGCATACCTGCCACTTATAAGACCCGGGGTAGGAATGTTTTGGAGGCCGCCTCTTCGCTCCTCACAACGAGTACACATGCTGTGTTAACGAATGACGTAAAATAATTAGAACTGGAGTTCGTATTTCATAACGTCAGTATCAATTTACTATTAAAATAAAATTTTAAAATATTTAAGTTCAATTTTACATGTTTGTATTATTTTCAGAGACCTATTTGGAGGATGAGGCCCGGGGCGGTACGCTTCTGCAAACCATTCCATTATTCAGTCGAAGTGAACGGAGCACAGTCGCTCTTCGTCGGACGCAAAGAGCGTTGGACGGCCCTCCCAACTTGTCCGGGGAATCACCAAGGGATGTGAGAGAAGCAGCCCAGTTTAATACCCGCCTCCCCGTGCAACCCTCCGCCTCTCGTCGGCGAGAGCGCGTTTAACGACGTCGGGAAGATGCCCTGCCCGTCACCCGCCGGTCCTGTGTTTACGAGCGCGATACGCCGCCGGACCGGAGCTCGTCTGCTGTCCGGTAAGTCCACAGACCGTCCGGTTTCTCTTCCCTAAAACAGAGTAGGGAGGGGCGGAGAGAATAACCTTCCGCGCTCTGAAGCCAAAATCGTAGCAACATGTAACTGTCACCATCATCGACATCAGGATGAGCACTATTGATGTCGTAGATGTGCTTCATCCACGTCAGTGGATTCCTTTCTACAATTTTTAACGAGACAAAATTACAAACGTCACAACGTTACGATGTTAATTATCAGCAGCATTGTGATCGTATCTTATAATTAACGATGGATAACACCACGTTAGGTATCGTTATTCTTAGCATTGGAGTTCGTGAGTGTGATGTTTTGTCAACACGGTAATTGAACCACAATCTTCCACAAACATTAGAACATACACAGTGGTGGGGTCAGAAGGCTGTAGCCCTCCCCCATTGGACCTGAACTCTTAACTGATAAAATTGAAGTTGATAAATGGCATAATTCGTAAAAGTGTTACCAGATTAATAATTGTTATTAGTTATATTTGTTATTAATAATACAAGATTATAAAATTAATAATACCAGATTAATAAAATTAATAATATCATGTTAATTAAATTAATAATACTATATTAATAACTTTAATAAATCATTATTATTGTTATTAATAATACTAGAATGTTTATTGTTAATTATTTATTTGATGCATTTTATTTAAAGATAATATTTTTAAAATTTGTGTTGCAAAACAATAATTTTTAAACAAAATGCTCCTCGGTTAGCCCTCCCACCCCCCGTTGATTACGGTCTAGATCTGCCACTGAACGTATATATAACCTTTCTCTCACATTTCCACAATCAGGATACCAGGGCTTTCTTACTAGTCATACGAAATATCTGATAAAAATCGAAACCAGCGATTTTCGGAAACACTATTGTCATTATAATTAAGAAATATATATTTGGGTTATCCAAGAAAACACTTCCATATTATAAATCACTCGCAGCGACACTTCCGAAACCATCCTGAATCATCAACACCCTAGCTTTCGCCTCACCGCTTGTCGCCCACGGCTCTCCAGAACGCGCCCGCGCCCTCGCCCTCGCTAAATACTCCATTAGCGCTGGCGCGCGAATTTTCCAAACCTCCTTCATTTTCATAAAAAAAATTATAAAAAAAAAGAACCCCGACATGTCGGCGGCAGAGAGGCGCAGCGGAAGAAAAGAAGAGGGGATGTGCCCGTCGCGTGGGAGAGAGAGAGAGGCGAAACACATTATTCGAGAGAAGATGTTATCTCTGTAATTAAAATATCCGAAGCAGGGAACTCGCGGCGGGGTGGCTGTAACCCGGCGGGTAGAGAGGAGAGAAAAGGGGAAAAGAAGAGGCGGGGGTGGAGGAATGCTCGGACGAAAGTGACGCCAAGTTTCGTCGTAAATGAGAAGGCGGTGGCGGGGAGTAAGAGAGGGAGAGGAGGAGCGAAACGCGGGCGAAGAGTCATGGGAGTAATGGAGGGGTCGACGAGCGGTGGCGATGGAGGCGTGGAGGCTGGGGAAGGGAGAGTGGACAGACGGATCTTCGGAAAATGGAGCGAAGATCGCCGAGAGGATCGACGCAGTTAGTGATGAATACACTGAGCAGCCAACGTAGCTAATACTGATTATGGCTATTATGGGCTGTTATCAGTCTGAGGTCATACACGAGAACGGTGACTGGCGAGGGAAAATATTGAGAATAGGTAATGCCCTGGAAGGATAAGCGATGAATTCTATCCGCAATCTCTCAAGCTGGTTTTACCACAGATGGATTTGAGATCTTCAATGTGAATAATGATAATGAAGGTTGTGATTCGGAGATTAAAGTTCCAAAAGTGATGATACCGAAGTGACCACTCAAAAAGAGGTCAGTAAAAATATTGAAGTAGCAGAGAAGTTCAAATCAAATCAGACTTTCGCTGTTGACCGACAGGTACAAGACTGGATAAGATTAAAGAAAAAAGCAGTGAGTTGAAACATGCAGATGGCAGTATTCAAGGTACGGAAATTGTGATAGCATTAGAAAATAATTTGATTGGTGATAAGTAGCGGGAGTAGATTCAGAACATAAACGTTCTCCCTTCATTAAAAACTGTCGATTTTAAAGTAAACAAGAAGATATCAAAGTGATTGGTAGAACAGAGAACGGAGAGCTTCGTGGTGACGATGAGATTAAATGTCATGAATCATCATTAAAAATTGCTTCCGGTTTTCAACTTCAACTCAACACATCTATGTTCCTAAATTATCGTTTTTATTTTTTTCAACAAAACATTCTACCATAAAAATGAGACAAAATTATTTATATAAGATGAATTGCGATGAAATAAAATACTGTAGAGAAAAGATACCAAGCAAAATGTACACTCAAAGTTAAGAAATGATTTTTCTGTCAATTTATTTCGTAAAACGCATTTATGTTCATATACTTTTGTATTTATCTTCATAAAAGCTATGACATACTATTCACCATTTAGATGCGTTTACGCGTCATCGAAATTTCTATCATATTTAGGCTATTTGAAGAAATTGTAAATGACTTAATTGTTAGTTACTAATTTTTAAAAACTAAATATTACAGATACATGTATGATAAGAAAAAAATTTGAAAAGATAATTTGAAAAATTGAATTCAAACTGTATATTATTATGTTGGTAAAAGCTAATTAGTTAATATGCGTACTATATTCGAGTTTTAGCTCAGAAATCATTATGTAACATCTTCAAGACTGAGAGCTGCTCAGAGTTCACTAAAAAGATATTTTGCTGTGAAAAAATACTTACAATCCCCTGGGAAAAATTCAAGATTATACTGCCAAAGAGGTCAGGATAATCTGGAATCTAAAGTGATCCGGATAGTCGAAAACACGAATAATAATGAAGATATGAAACATGAGTACTAAGACAGTATACTATAGAGAGGACACTGGTTTTTCGTATCATACAAGATCATGCAACAAAAAGATTATCAAAAAGTAATACAAAACCATTAAGAGCACAGTAACGGCTAAACAGGAGAATAGTACATCTTCCCTTGTTTATTTTATGTCGTTTAAATGCTACATGGTCTCGCAGCCGCTTAATAATTCAGTGGGAGACTGATTACTCAGATGGAAGTGCTATTAATATGACATTTCTAGATAAGCCGTGATCCAAAGAAGAAGACAAAGGAAGTGTACGATGACTTCATTGAATATGTTAATAATATTTAACAATAAGAGGTGCAGCGAAAATAGAAGTTCCACTACTTCCTTGTGGAAGGAACAGAAACGTCTGAAGAACCGGACGGCTAAGCGTGGAACTGGCAAAGGATAACGTATTTGGGGAGGATTATAGGGATAGACAAAGAAGTTTTATGCAAAAAAAAAAAGTTTACATTAGAGAAGAAAAGATAGATATTTTGAGAGGATGAAGAAAACGTTTAGGAAAAGCATAAAGAGTTAAGAAAGGTGGTAACAAAACACAGGTAATGATCAGATGGTCGAGAAACTAGGTGCAGCTAAAGAAACAAAATGAAAAAAAATAATCAATCATCATGGAGAACAAATGCGCAATCAAAAATACACAAATTTAGCATCGATATCAGCCAAGCCAAGGAAATGAAAGACAATCACGATCTTTTAATCTCAAAGTCTGGTAAAGCGATTCTCTGTTGTTTTTTTATCAGTGGCGCCTCTGAAGTAGACTCCGTGGACTAACGTGGCATCCCAGCAGAAGGAAACGGGAGGAACGTCAGAGAGAGTCGCGGTGATGGGAGGGTAGCAGTGGGGGCGCGAAATCACGGACGGAGGCGGGACGCACGGTGAGGCGGAAGTAGATGGCGTCGACTGACGCAATGTTTAGGGACGAAACGAAGAGTGGGGGCGGGGGTGGAGCGTGGGGGCGGGGGGAGGAAAGGAGGGGTTAAGCGGCGGGGGTGGGCAGCGAACCGAGACAGACGCCGCCCCTCCGTCGACGATCAGAGAGGCGAAGGGCTGGAAGAGCCCTGGCAATGCGGCGACAGCGGCGAAAAGTTTGAATAGACGTAGTGTAAGTGGATTCGCTGCCATTGAATAAGATCCCCCCAGCAATTTGCATGGCTATGCGATATTTCGCTTTGCTTAGGTTATGAATCTTCTATTGTTGGATTGTCCCGACGAACGAACGGTACGAGGAATACGAGATCTGGAGGAAGAGCGCGTGAACAACTTTGGCTTTGCACAAGGAGCATATAATTGAGTTACCATTGTACTGAGATAAAATAATGATTATCTGCGATAACACTTAGACTACGAGTGCAAGTTACTGTAGCAAGCTTGTTCTTGGAATCAGTGGTTTTAATTCCCAGATTAAGTATAGATATTAACTTCATCTTACGGGAAATCATTCCAGATTTGGTACTGGTTGAAGGAAAAAAAAGTCTGAAAATAGCGCCGCGTGGTGGAATTGTTTGTAATGTCAATTTAAAACATAGTTATCAGCATTCACTCTTATACGGATTACAACATAACATCATAAACCAACACTATCATAAATGCAGTACTCCATTACAGGCGCACTTATCAGTGAAATAACAAGTTCTCATCAAACTGCAGTGAAAATACTGTTTTTCCATTAGTCTCAACAATAATTTAAATTTTAGATTGTCAAGGACAATCTTTTGTACAGTGCTTCCTCCGGTACTGTTACTCAGCGGATTGAAAACTGCTCGTAGAACTTAATATTTCACGAAGTCTTTCGATGTTGCATGTTGTATCTTTTTCTTCCAACGGTTAGAATTAATATTTCATCCCCCATTCTTTTCTTTTCAATTTTTCACTTCTGTGTAGATTTGGAGAAATAAAACATCGATCCCATGATTTGGGGTAGAGAAAAACGGATTTAATGAAACTAATTTGAAATGAATATTTTACAATACCGTTGAACGGAATACATATTTGTAACCAACCAGGATTCTAAACGTCACGTTGAACTATACCTGACTACGAAGATGAGCATAAGTTCTGGAAAATTATTTTTTTTAAAATTATTATTCAAATCTGGTATTGATATTAAAATTAAATTTTCATTTCATTCAGAAACCATTCATATGAATACACAAACTTCTGTACATATTTTAAATCATTTGTACAGCTATTTATTTTGTATGTTTGGAGCTTCCATCTTTGAGAAAAAATAAAAATTCTTTTGAAATTAATTTTGTATTATTTTGTTATGATAAATAGATTAGATTATCCTTCATTCCGAAGGAAACGGTGTTGACACATTCTACTCTCTTGCGGTAGAATGTGCAGGTGATCGTCGCCGTCGTGTCACCCCTTTAATCGTCGCATGGCCGGCTCGGAAGCCGCAACGAGCGTCGAGCGAACCCCGGGGCGACAACAGTGGCGGTGACGGCAGGGGCAACGCTAGCGGCGACCGAGCGTCGGTCGGGACGGCGCGGCGCAGCGGCGTCTGCGATGCGCGTACCGCACCACAATGGCCCGCTAATCCATCAATCACGGCGGTTATCGCGGCCCGCTAACCGACGAAGCTCATTACAGGCGCGATTAACTCGCCAGATAGAGGCGCCAATAGCCGATGCAATTCAATTTTCCCGTTACAAACGCTCACATTCACACGCATAATCGCGGAGCACGCGCCAGCGCACCGGGCCGCCACTGCCCGTGTCGCCGCTGCCCCGGTAATCGGGTGCTGGGTGCTGCCGGGAGTCTGTCCGTCCGCCTCGATGGGCCGATGTGCAGGTGCCTCGAACGCTAGAGACGGGTCGGCTACTTAGCATGAAAGCGACCCTAGCAGGTTTGGAGCTCAATGGGATCTTGGACGTCATTTATGGATTAAGGGTTTGTGTTTAGTTACGAAAAGTACATTATTTTTTGAAGTTGAAGGTTATCAGCCATGTTGATATTCAAGAATAGGTTTTATCACCAGTTTTGCGAACTCGTGATAAAACCTATACTTGATTAATTTTTGTCACGTTCATTCTTGAAGAATCTTAATGAAGCGTCAGTTGTATTTTTACATTGTACTTTTCTCACTTTAATTTGCTAATGCACCAACATTATTTTACGAAAATTTTTGTGAGTCGCGCTATAAAATTGACCATTGTCAGTAGCAACCACAATCAAGTCTTTTAGAAATGTGATTGGTTGGAAAAATAATTTTATTGTACTTATCAAACGATTTCCTATCCTCTAATTAAACATTATCCACTAGAGTGGTTGTAATACAAAAAGGAGAAATGCTCACAACTGCGAGTTATGAGTAATACGTAACCATTAGGTCAAATTTCGAAACATTTTATCTTTTACACGCGCACTTCGGAGGTTGAGTGTGTTCCGTGAAACGTTGACAACTGTGTCCCTTGCTTGATTCCCGAGATTAAATTACCCCTTATCATCCATGTGTTCATATACAGTATTATCAGTTTTTTTACAATAGTTTTGATATAAATGGTCATAACAGTTGCAGATGGTCGATGAGGGATTCTATATTTTCTGATTTTATCACATAAGTCTCATGAACTATTTTCTTCTGAAGAGAAAGTAAATTGTCAAATAACAATAAATAAATATTTCAATTTAAAGAACCAGTCTCTCAAAATATTTCGCAGAACTTAAATTTCATCATTTGAAGTATTTCCGGGAGATATAAAAATTGAACTGTAGCTTACTTACAAAATATTGCGAGATTAGGACATTTTATATTTAAAGTGACCCCTTGTTTCTAAGAAAGTTGGATTTCGAAATACTATGTTTATTCCTTCAACTAAATAAATACTCGATTATTTTTAGTAATCCACATTAGTATTTTGTTTTTTTTTACTTTTAGATTATGTGATTATTACAATGAACTAAACATCAAGCGGTTTGAATCTGGTGTACTTTTTAAATATAACAATATTTCCCATGAATGTTCCTAAATTTCTTGAAGTGCTCACTAACAGTATTGTGACCAGTTGATTTTATATATACTCATTGACATTTATTAGGTCTTTTTGTTCTTTTTTAATTAATTCTTTATATTTTTTCTCTTTTTCCTCTCGCCAATTATGATTATGACACATTTATTTCAACATTTCCTTTTTCCCATATCATTTTCCTTTGCGATAGCATAATCCCACTTCATACAGTTCGAAAAAAATCATTTAAAGGGCGTAATTTTGATGCACCATAGTTTTTTACCCCACCACTAATGCTCACTGATGCATTTGCCGCTAATGTTATCCCACCTACACGGCTACCACTGTCACCAACCACCGCTCATAGGAGAAACCTCCGGAAAACAACGCTCTCGCCAATAACCGTTCGAACGCTGTTAATTGCCGTATTTATGGTGTCGACAACTTTCATTGCTGCCTGTATTCCTACGTTTTATTCCTTTTTGTTGACGCGAGCGTTCGGAAAGCTGTTAATGCGAGTGCCGTTTTGGCGTTATTACACGTCCCCGGCGGGTACGTGACGGGGAAGCACAAATAACCGAAAATAATGAATGCAGTACAATGGCTGTTGAATTTTAAGAATGTTTTATTGCGATGAACGGCGTATTTCGGATGAAAATTTAGGAAAATAAAAGAATTTGTGATCAATAAATCTAGTTCCTAGAAAATTGACGTAATTGTTACAGAATTAAGCGAATAAAGCTCTTACAGTTTTAATCACACCGCATTCGTTTCAAGTCTCCGACAATTTTATTTCGTGAATACGAGTATTAATATTCATACATGTATCGTTATGCATTAAAATTTTATCGTCTAATTTTACAATAATGCTGGTGTACACTGTCAGTTCAATAATAGAGGAATTTAGTTATAGCAAAAAATATACAATTAAATTAATATTTCCTTACAGAGCTACGCGTAAATTACATAGTGCCGATATTTACGATACCTGCCTCTTTTTATCATGAATATTACTCTACTTGTAGCTATTGAGTTTTCCGGTATATAGTACATTTTGTTATGGTAAAATTTTAAATAACCAATTTTTAACAAAATATTTATTCCAAGAATTTGTGAATAATATGATGTAAATTTCTGAATATGAAACACATTCCTGTGTGTGGCACAAAAATAAGCTTCTTACACAAATCCGTTCAGAAGGATGTTGCTGTCAGAGATGCGAGGTAGTGAGCGAAGCGTAGGTGAGATGTGCTTGGGTGGCGTTGAGCAAAACATTATTTCATGAAATATATTCTGAAGCAAAACTAAATTATTGTCTCCATAATTCATAAAGTGTTGTAATATATTTTATAATTTTCAGTTCCTGAAAATGAATAATACATTATAAATTTTGACATAACCACACGCAATTCTGGATGTAAAGATGGGAAAGTCATAAGAAAAAATTTAATATAATTAGGAAAACACATGAACTACTTTTGTACTTTTGCATTGAACTACTTTTTATATTTTGTTACCAAAATTTTGTATTTATTCTTTTCTATTTTCTAAAACGTTAGTCGACCGCAACATTTGTTTATGAAATGTTGATTTTTCAGGCTCTCAAAGAGAAAAATTAAATTTAAAAAAATATCTACGTTTAATTATTTTGTTAATTTTTTTTTTCT
>NNCF01126154.1:1141333-1185083 GCA_002313205.1 Laupala kohalensis | reverse complement strand
AAGTAAGTTACTCTCTGGAAACAAGCAAGGGACCATCCCATCAATTCCGTTGAAGGACTCAAGGGCAGTGGCGGATTTAATATTTACGAAAGAAATTATTTATTAAATACCATTATTGTTGCAAAATAAATTGTAGATATTTGCGCAGTAAAAATTCGAGATTAATAAAACAAAGGTATTAATTACATTCCCGCCCAATGAAAATCCGCCACTACCCGGAGGAAAATCGGAGAAAAACCCGGGTTATATGTAATGTATTGTCAATGGCATTGTTAAGATTTTTTTCCTTCTTTTTTGAATAGTCAGTATCCAAAGTACGTAATTTTCCCTTTCTCAGACCTCTCTGCCTCGACTGTGACCAGAGAAAAGTAGAGGGTGCTTCAGAAAGGACTTTACAATACAGAAAATTTATACAAAATTAAAATGAGTCACAGTACTGGTTTTTATATCATCTTTTAGGAAAATGGATCATTTTTACCTCACGATTTGTCTTCCATCAGTGTTTTGACACATACCCCGTCTAAAAGGAAGTATCCAAAGTGATAGCAATACATGAGAATTTAAAGGGAAGAAACGCATAAAATGAGGTAGAGAAATGTTGCGACCAAAGGCTCCTTAACAGGCCTAAATAGATCCATGAGGGATGACTCACAGGAATTTTAACCCCAGTCGTATCACTAGCAGATCAGAGCTCAGAGAAGCACTAAATAGATATGAATGTTTTACGTAGTTCCATGCTCAAAGAAATTCAGGGATCATCCAACAATGTGATCAAAGAATTTGTTGAAAACTGGTACAGTTTTTTCGGAATCAACACTACAGAAACTGATTACTCAAGTTTTCTCACACTAAGTTCAAATATACGAAACAATATTTACATTCTGTAATCTATAAATAGGATGGTTGAGGTGTTAAGGTAGTATTGTGATAATGTCGAACAACTGATACAATGTCGATTTATTCATATTATGGAAGATCTTACGGGATTGGGTTGAATGTCGGTTACGCATTCCGGGTTAGTAGAGTTGGGAACGAAGTTAGAGAACATAATAAGGCCATTCACCGTGACAATGAATGACTGAGTCTGTCAAGTTATCTTGAGGCGGTCGCAATGAATAACAGCGATGTGACAATGGACGTCGTTATAAATGAGGTCGGGGAATTGTGGGAACTTATGTCAGGGGCGTACTCGGTGAGGTAATATCCCCATATAGTTATAATGACAACCTCTCTCTGGAAATGTTTCAATAATAGGATGTCAGTAAAAATCGGATAGCGTCAATGCCAATACAGCCGATTACAATTCCGACTTAACTTGACAGTGACCAGAGACAGGTGTTTCAAAAAGTATTTTACAACACTAAAAATTTAAAATTTATAATTCAAATGAGTTACAGTACTGGTTTTTTGTGTCATTTTACAGGAAAATAGATCAATTTTTTACCTTATAGTACAAAGGCCAAATCTTACTTCCATTATAATGATTCGATACATACCCCATTTAGTCGATGTCTTGCCGATTCCGTGGCAGTATATCAGGTGTTACTTCTTCAAATGTGGCGAGGGTTCTTATTCGTATAAATTGCATGGTTTAGATTTTATATAGAAGGACAGGGCGAAATAAAATCTGAAGCAAGAACGATGACAGAAGGGGTTACGGTGGAGAATGCTCGCAAGTGAACGTGCTTTGTAAGAAAGCGTATGCTCTCGCTCGTGGGTGCGAGGGACGTTTGGACGAAAGGATGGGTGGTCGCGCGTGCCCGATTGTCTGTGGAGAGGCGCGCGTCTCAGCAAAGTTGAAACACTACACCCGAGGGCTCTCGACACCCGCGGCCTGTGGCTTGGAGGGTGTCCACCCGCCCGTGGGCACGAGCGCTCGGGGGACCCCCCGCAGGGTTGCCACCCGACCCGGATGCCGACAAGAGAGCGACCTCATTGAAGAAGGGTTACATCTCTACTCTGGGGAGTACTTGTGGTTGATTCTTCCCTTCATAACATGTCTTACGCGTTATAATTAGCAATTTTTCCACATCGAATTTTCTTCATTCCGCATAAGGAAACCACAGTATCAAACATATTATCACGAAGTGCGTAAAATAAGGAAATAAGTAAAATTAAAAAAAGGAACGATATTTAGCAATTTTTTTCTTACATTGTAAACATTTGACACAGGAATCACATAAGCTAAATCCACAGTTGCCGGACCTCCTACTTTTGAATCAATTGAAGTAAACAGCAACAATTAATGTTTTAATTTTTATACAAATCACATAACAGGGAAATCATAACAAAATAAAACTACTACATCTGATAAAGTACAAAAATATCGTCTATAGGTTATTTAATATCCCCATATATTCGTGAAGCACTTATCCAGTTCTTTAATTTTTGTAACCAAATATAAATAAGTTATATCGGACAATGTACTAACTTTTCCACAGTATTTCTTCGATTTCATAGTTTACTCAAAGTGATTCATGTCATTTTTTAACTTTCCGTAGAAAAAAAGATCTTGTTTCTTATTTTATATTAATGAGGTGAAATAAACATTCGAGAAAAAATATATTCGGAAAGTCTCATGTGACAAACGGGTTAATGGAAAGGTTAGAAGCACTCCTTACCCAGCAACGAGCGAGCGGCTGTTGGTGATTCTGCTCTGGGTGAGGCGAAGGAGAGGGCCTCCAGTATGGAGACGCTACTACCGCCGAGCAGAGGCGTAGAAGCGGTCGCGCGAGCGAATGTGCGTCTCTCGCTTCCATTGTCGCAGAGACAACGCGAGCTATCGCGATGCGCCCGATACCACGTAGAGAAGGAGAGGGCGTGCGAGAGGAAGTAGGCCCATCCAACGACGTGACGGCTACGGGGATGATGTCGACGGAGTGGCGCGTGCTTCCCATGGCTGCATTCATGGTGGGTGAGGGTGGTGGAGATGATGAAAATGTTTCGATGGAGGCGGAGGGCGGAGTCGTTCGCACAATGGAGGGCGCTTGCAGAGCCCGCGGCGAAGGCGGAAGGGGATGGAGGAGGTAATGGAGGAGACGGCCCTCCGCCGCGACCTGATGCCTTCGAGAGCGCTCGATTGTTTCGCCTGCGCTCAAGACAAATGGGTGGCATTGTGTGGGGCTACCGGAGGGCCTATTGTGCAGGCGCCCCCGCCGCGTCGCCCGAAGCCGCGCCCTGGGTGGTGCGTCCCCGCTTACCTCGCGCGGGGAAACCCTATGCTGCTGCCACCACTGCTTCGTATATTATCTCACACACGTGTATGATGTTGTAATTTTCTCATTTATTTTTACTTATACTGCATTTCTATCAGCATACTATTCCCCCCAAAAAATTCAAAATATCCTGAAAGCTCGTTGCAAATGTATTTAAAAGGTGTTAGATGGAGTCTCAGAAAGAGTCATTGTTAGGGCCACAAACGATATAATTACTACCCAACAGAAAATACACAGGTCATGAAAATGGAACTATAACCCTGATAATTCTGTTATTCTGTTGTAAGTAATAAGGACTTGTATACTTGTCTAATTCTAGATGAATGCATTGACGTGTGCAGAAATTTGTTTCCATCAGAACTCGAAGGAAGACAGTTAAAAACGCCATATATTTTTCAGGTGACTACCAGCTTCTGTGTAGTACTTCAGAGAAATGTTAGTACTGTGTAGTACTTCACAGAATACTTTTTTAATTTACAACCCGATTGCAAAGAAATATTAATCTCGACCTCTTTGGAAAACAAATAAACCAAAAGAAATTTATTACTTAAAAAACAAATCTCTAGTTTACTTCTATATAATCATTTATAAAAATTTATATAAATGACTGAACATGATGTTTATTTTATTACATACTTGTCTCAATAAATAGGGAACATACATTTCACTACTGATGTCCAGAACAGGTTTATTTGCTTTCACCTTGTACCTTAACCTTGATATTATACTTTCAGTCATTTTTTAAGATTAAAATGTGGGAAAACCACATTATTATTTCACTCTAAGCATTAAAGTTCTTATTTTCGTATCAAGTAAATTGAGCTACTTTGCAATGCTGATTATAACTCATCCACCGATAATGGTGAATTACAACCAATTATTTGTTTTATTCAATTTTAATTAATTCAACCCTGTTATTAGCTTAATGAGAGAATTATACAACACGTCCCTGTAAAATATTTTGTGATTTGCTTTATTAAATTTCTATCCCCATCCCGTTTCGTCTTCTGTTCACCTTTGTTTACTATGTTTTTATTATTATTCATGACACGCCGCGAGTATTATTTTCTAGACGATAATTTTTCNGATAATTTTTCTACAATACGTGTTATATATATATATATATATATATATATATATATATATATATATATATATATATATATATATATGTGTGTGTGTGTGTGTGTGTGTGTGTGTGTAAAGATCTGTATCTACTGATGGTGGAATAATGATAGTAATTAAGTCTGTTATCGTAGCAAGTTGCGCTTCGCAAACAATTTACTACTGAATCCTCTCCCGTAGCTCCAGATATCCTATCGAAGAAAATTACGCACTGTAGGACATTTCAACGAATGTTTAAACGTACTTCTGGACGACCGTAGGATAAGAATAACATAATATTCAGTTGTTCGTTTATTTACTCAACTGACATAAAAAAAGCTAAGAAATAAATTTCATATATTTCTTAAATAATAATTATGTTATATGCAGGTATTTGATGTTCTTTGAGCCATATTCCCATGAATTAAACTCTTTTAATCTTTTTAAGCATCCGTGAAAAATTGGTATGGAGGATAATCAGGAATATTTTAAAAGCAACATTATTGCGAATTATCATTTCAAATGAACAACATTTTTTAGCAACGATATATTGCCTTTCTGAAGTCAGTGATGCAAAATGAAACCAGCAAAAAAATTATACAGTTGTCATTAAAACATTATTAGAACTCGTTTGTGAAGAGCTTGAAAACTTTTCTCTCTTATTCTAATACAATAACATTTATGGTAAACATTGTAAATTAATACTTTTCTCGGTGAAAATTCAATGTTAATTGAAGAGAGGAATGTTTCGGTATTACATTTCTGGATCCGACCCAGTTACGTATTTAATTCAACTGTACGATCAAAAGGAATTTTATCCTGTTGTGAAAATCATAATTACGTGAAACGATATGGAGGTATTTAATGTTTGTATTCTTATTGTTCCATTGCCTGAAAACGGCACAGTAAATATTGAACAAATTACTTTATTCAGTTTTTTGTAATTATTTAATAGCTGGAACGTCGTTTTCACATTTCCGCGTCTGGTTAACCTCGTTATAAGTCAGAACCTCTTTCTAACAGTATTTTCAGAAACGATTCAAATCTGTTCTCAAATTTACTTTTCTAAATGTCTCTCATTCACGCTATGCTCATGATACAGAACACTACTCCAAATAAGGCAATTACTCTTTCTTTGTTTCATTCTGAGTCCTCGCCCGAAAAACACAACCGGAAAAAACTAGCTCGCTACAAATGTCGGTCTGTCCCAAATTGTATCAATGGCGTTCAATCGACTTTTCTGACTTCCTTCGCCCATGACACACAAACACGACTCTCAATGCGCTGCATTCAATTTAATTCTAGCAGTCGCGACTTCGAAAAGTGTATGTGTATCAACGCACCACACACAGTAATTTAACATGAGATCAAGACCACGAGAGCGCTGATAAATCTGATTCGCGTGTATGAAACACTGACGTACTCGTGTAATAAAATATTCCACCATCTGATATGGTATAGCTAAAGTTGATCGGAAGGCAGTCGAAGCGTGTCGGACATGACAAGTTGTGAGACATTAAAGCATCAAAGAACGGTGTCCCAAACCACAGATCATAGGGAATGTATATACGAATGTGACTTACATAACTATCAGAAATCCCGAAACTTGCGTGATAGATATAATTAAAACTATCCAACCAATAGGGAACAATAATGTGATTATTTATTTCTTTGAAATTGAAAATATTTTGAGACACTGAACTACCAGAATTTATTTTAATTTTAACTAACAGTAACAAAACAAGAGATGACATTCTTCTCGCAACAGCTCTCTATCAACTGAACACTGATGCGAATAATTCCATGGGTTATCGCTTTGATATTGTATCTAAGAGGTAGATACTAAAAGAATATGCCAATTTTACATCTGAAGAGAATTAATTGGAAATGTATTAGGCGATTAAAATGCTTTCTATGCAAACTATATATTTAATATATAGTTTTTAATAATACATTTTTAAGAAAACTATATATTTAAAACCACTGAGATTCGTGAAAATAACTAACCTGTTAGTAAAATGTCGAAATAGTAAAGTTTTTAAAATTGTAAAATTATACGATATGTTAAACATATACTATTATTACAGAAAATCCAATAATATTTCATTGGACAAAAATAACTAATAACATAACTTTTGTTTTTGAGAAACAACTGTACCCCGAAGATTCGTATGTTAAGTTCTCAACCCCAATTTTTCATATCTTGACAGAAATAAAATTCCCAATAATCTTGAAACCCGTTCATTTTACTTGTTCTAAACAACTGGTACGCATACAGAGGCAGCTGCGTATACTTGTATCAACAAGGCGACATGTGTTTCGGAGAATCCTTTTGTATCGCACCATGCCGTTCTTTGGCTTCTTCAGAGTACTCTTGTGTTGTGAGCCGAAGTACAACAATAGGAGCGCGCAGGATGCTATAGATGTCACAAAGACATGGACGCATCGCGATATGCCGCACCAGTGGTACGCGTCACTTCCGCATGGTGTCCTGGACTTCGGAGGAATTGTCCCGCATGTCAGCTGTCATGTACGAATTAGAATGCCACGGCACGTTCAAAGATTTCATCGACGGGTATATCAGTATGTGTACGAGTATAATTAAATAAGTTCGCGAATATTTTTGTAATTGAATAGAACCTTGACCTGATTATTTTTATAATATAATAGGATATGTAACTAATTTTAGTAAGATATTTACCTTCTATAAATTGATCCAATCATTACGTGTACGAGATGCTGATACAGCAACCAGTCTGTATGCTTTTCTTATACAGTATATAGTACATTCTATGTAACATCAACATAATCTATTAATTCTTGTAACTGTGTTTATAACCTCTAAGAAGACCAAATACTCGTATATAGTCGAAACAAGTATATTTACCTTTAATGACCTCACCTCCACTATTATTTTTGCTTTACTCTGATGCAAAATTATTTACAACATCTTTTCCGCAAGTCTTATAAAATAGACTGTGGCAAAATAGAGGTGTAAATATCATGAACGAAATGTTCATAGAGTGAGATTGATAAAATCCGCTATTAAACAATGCCGGAAGAAATACTGGGGTCTCATTCCAGAACAAAGTGAGCCCTGTCGTTTTACTTCGTTGGCCTGCCCTTTCTTATATACTGTCTGCAAAAAGAGCGCATGTAAGCAAGTGCGCGTGAAATATCGCAAACCTTCCTCTTCCAAATTTTCTCGGAGACAAGTACCTTAATTTATCTCCGTAAGAAACGACACTAAATATAATAACCCCTCATTTAACTACATGTATGACACTCTCTTCCGCTTTCCAAGAGAATCTTCTTACACACGCAGATTACCTAGTGCAACGTCCCTTGTGACCTGGTATTTGAGGTAACTCCCGAGAGTAACGAACTGCATATTGAATTCAATTGATGAATTTAATGAATGAATGTCCCTCTCGGTTAATAGCTGAGTACCAAATAATTTCATTCCCGAACGCCGAAGTACTCCCTATCATATCTTAGTCACCATTCAATAAATCCATTTCCTATGCGTCTCGGGCCTCGCAGAGAAATAAAAAAAAATAGGTCATCAAAACGTCGTTATACATGATGCATAATGATATAAAAACAACTTGTAATTACATTAATAGCGTTTAAATCGTCAATTCACATCTCAAACTAGTACACACGTAAGCGACACACCCACGATTACGGAGATAAGAAGCACGTTTTGTATTTTTCATGATAAAGATTTATCTTTCGCGTTTTAACTCTAACTCAAAAAAAACATACTCCCCTCCCCCCTTCTTCTGTCCGACCGCAAGTTGAAACCGACAAAAATATCGTGGCGCGCACGCAACTTGGCGTAAAATTCTCGCAAGAGACTTCCTTTTTAATAAATTTAGCGAAGAGAGAGAGAGAGAATTGTCCTACCAATGCCTGCCACACAAAAAGGCTGCTCATCCTTTTCCCATAATTACACACGCTTTCACTGGTCGCGGCAGCGGAGGTGATGTCGGTGGTGGTAACGGGTAGGCGGTAGAGGCGTAACGACCCCCATGCGCGTACGAGAGCATCCGACAAGGCGGGAGCGGTCGCATAGCGCACATAACGTGCGTATAAATCATCGTTTTTCCTCCGTTTCTTCTTTGGCGCTGCAGCGCGGGACTGCTGCTGTTTTCTATTTGCTGGCGGAAGTTGCGGCGCACCGGAACTTGGCGCGGTTCCGCCACTGCGTTCGCTGCAGTGTCGCGTCAGGGCATGTGTTGGGGGACACCGCAGCAGTAGAACTATGTTACGTGATTCTAAAATTTCGTGATCAGGACTCGGACCGATATGCACTAAAACAATCGGAAAATATGCACTGAACAAGAATTTTTTTTATCAAAAAACGTCCAAAATATGCACTAAACGCATAAAAAATTTAACGCATAAAAAATTCGAAATAAGCACTTCAAACACCTGACAAACGCCCAAGCTAAGGGATAAAATATTGAGAGATGAAAAGCTATCACTAAAAATATTGTATACAGTCCATCTCATCGTCGTTTTATATATTTAACACCAGTATTCTTTGATAATTTTATTCTCGTTTGATAAAACTAAATACTTCACATCTTTATTAACTTTCAATTTGAAAACGTAATATTAAATAGACTGAGATGTTGTAAGTAGGTCTTGATCGGCAATCACTGAAAAATATGCACGAAAAACGTCAATATATGCGCTAAAATGCGATTAAATGCACAAAACATGCTCTGTAAACAATTCCGCGACTCTTGGAAAGCGGAAGAGAGTGTCATACATGTAGTTACATGAGGGGTTATTATATTTAGTGTCGTTGCTTACGGAGATAAATTAAGGTAATTGTATCCGAGAAAATTTAGAAGAGGAAGGTTTGCGATATTTTACGCGCATTTGCTTACATGATGTATGTATTTACAGGTATATATAAATGGTAACTTGAATAACGTACTACTTAGCTCGCTAATACAGTATTAGCCATATTTTAATAATAAATGTGAAAATGTGGATTGATTACAGAAATTTAACCTAAAAATTACGTAGTTCAAATAAAAATCTTCAAAAGTAAGCATTTATATTCAAACAAATATCTTGAAAAATATGCATTTATATCCAATATAAAATTCAAATAGACCCATGAGGTTAAAATGATTGGAATCGATTTCTCAAAACCATAAAAAGGTAGAAAAAAGTATTCAAATCATGCAACATACGAATCCTGGTCATCATTGATCTCATATCATGGTTATGCGGTTCGTGAAGACAAACTTGTTTTCTTTTTCGAAAATTATGTGTCGTGTCGTTTGACTTAAGTTCGATTCTGAGACAATCGTCATCTAAATACAGTGGAACTCCAATTATCCGATTCGCAAATTATCCAAATTTGCGGGAGAAAAAAATAAGATTTAAAGGAAATTTTCAATAATTGTTTTCTAACCTTAGGTTTTTGCTGCACTGAGGAAACTGAGCTAAGCTACTGTAACCACAAGATCTGCTATTTACATTTTATTGTTCGATATATTTAACTTTGTCATTGTAAGGAAACTATTTTCTGTTTTAATGATTAATGTTTTGTATAGTTCTCCTTTGCTACCTCTAATCTTGGAGGCTTCCGATATATCACTCTATTTTTAGATTGTGTGTTGTGGGTGAGTTTTTTATATACTTTTCCTCAACAATATAATATTATTCAGTCATTTGGTCTTAAAATTATATTTTTGGGAAGAAATCCAATTATCCATATATTTGACCCAAATTGATCCGGAGAACTGTAATTCTATTGTATAATGAACTTATTTCAATTGTTTTTAATTGAGATTTTAAAAACGTGGAAATCACTCAATAAATTCACTTAACATTAATTAAATGCCGAAATGATGTAATATGGTTCAAGTATATTGTTTACAAAAATAATACAATTTTTCAGTATTTGTAGGATGTATTTTCTGCACGAAAGCCAGTATAATTTTTAAATGCACCATACATACCTTTTTTTAAATTTGAAGACCTGCAAAAACTCTAAAAAAAGGACATAAATATTACATTTGCTTCAATCAGCACTGATGAATTAAAAATATCCAAATTAATCATTATAATTGAATATATATTTGATTTCTTTCATTATTTTGCTGTTTTAAGTCTGTTGCACACCTCATCATTTGAAACGAATCCGTTTCTCAATTCTTGCATTTTAGGCTACATTATTTTCAGACAAATTAAACAAGAATGATGTCAGTGCGCATAACAGCGTAAAGAGTAGAAAAAGGGATATTTTGATGTTGCATCAATTATACAACATGGAACGCGTAATTTACGTTACTTACAGAAATCAGTTACACAATTCCTGTGGTTGCAAGAGGATCCATTAGTTTATATAATAAAGAAGTTACACAATTGAGTCATTTTGTAATGTTCATGAGAGGACGCAAAGAAAAACTTCGTGTTTGTGCACTTCACAAACTAACTTAGGGTGTTGAAGTATTGTCTCGAGTACGTGTAAAATTAACGATTCTATACAACACGACAAACGAGTTTTGAAATTTACTTTTAGCGGACAAAATAACATTTCCCCGCCCATCACTTCGTTGAAATTTCAATAATTTTCGGATTTACCCCTTAACTCTGTATTCTCGTAAAACTCCTAATTAGCACCATCGAAAAATATACAAATTTAAAAAAAAAAGTAATATTTCAGAAATTCTCCCAAATTTAGTAACTTGAAACTGCAAAACTTGAAAGTGCTTATGTATGCATTTAACACGCGATAATGGCAAACTATTTGAATAATAGAGAAACTGTACATAGGTAGACCATGTTAAATTAAGTAAATATTTTAAATTAGAGAAATTCTTGTAATAATCAAAATACTCAAATAACACAATAATTTCTATTATTTGTTCTTTAGTTTCTTCATATTTTCTAAAGTTTATTTCCAGACGGAAAAGTTAAAGTCTCAATCAACGCTACAAACGACAAACGAAAGCAAATTTCAGAACTACACTTTGAAACAAAAATTTGGGATTGCTAGCGTATAAATTCAACGCGCTCAAATGTGCAAAGACGAACATAACTACTTTGAAAATTATTTTCTTCAAATTATGTATCGTTTTCATGAAATAAATAAAAAAACAAAAAAAGTTTTATTGTTGCTTTTTTTAAGGATTTGTTTTTATTTCCCGAATTTTTCCGAACGGATAAAATTGAAATCCTCAATCAACAACCCAAAAATCATTCAGGAGAGAAATATCGAAACTTCCCAAATATTTTCCAGTAGACATTGTTTCAAGTACCGTATGACTTGACTATTAAAAATTTCTCGGAATTCCACCTGTACTATTTTAAGCTTCCATCGTTTTCATATAAAAAAAATTGAAACCCAAAAATGCAATTGACGTGCAGCGAGGCATGCACTGGTTATGCGTCGATTGTTTAAGCGGCTGGAAGTTACAGTGTGGGAGCAGGCGAGTGAAGTAGTCTGTGATAACAGCTGAAAACGAGACATCGTCAATAACCTACCATTTCATATGACGGTCGTGGAGACAGTCTGTTCTCGCCCTATGCTCATTGAAAAGTTTGCTGCCCCAGATGACCGTCAGCCTTGGGAAAATGGAACTACGCAGACAAACGAAACTTTTGCATTAATAGAACAGGAAGAAAACCTGTTCCTCTGTCCCATGCATACAATATTTATAATTAAGCCTAATTATTTAATAAATTGACACTTGGAGTAGACCTAAGTCGCACAATAACAAGTCTAGATCAAACAGAATAACCATGCATAAATAGAACATGTGACAATCTGATGGAAGATATACAGTGAGTCCCTATAACCATAGGAAGTTAATGAGGTTGGGCTTAGTATTAAACCAGATACTCTACTTCTCATCGCTTGCCGAAATTAGGAAACACTTCTGTCTTCTGGATTGAATACATTCATTAAAAATCTTATTTCAATTATCTCCAAATTCCCAAGATCCATAACAAATTTTAGTCCTTACATGTAACTTTTCTACAACATGTGTTCCACTTCTCCCATGCACCGTTTTTAATATACTGCATAACAATTACTACGTTTATATACTACATTTCTATATTATATACTATATTATATATTTCATTTCAAGGAGGAGCGAAGTAACAAATTTGAAGTATTACCTTTACATTAATCACATTGTTTGTTACTCTCGAGATTCCATGTAAAATACAATTTACATGACTAACATATCATGTACACATCTGGTGTTAATTAGCATTATATCAGTGACAATGAGACCCAGTATATTATTATAGGGAAATGGCGCTTTAGAGACTCGGGAGACCGCCGGTTCAGATTTGGGTCAGGTTGTATTACCATCACTCCTTACACAATAGATGCAAAAGATATCATGAACTCTCATATAATTCGTGCAAACGTAGGCTTGTTGAGTCATTGCCAAATCAAACCCCTATGCCTCCTCTTACCTAATATTAAAATATTCAGATAAATATGCAAGAGCGAGAGCGAGAGGATTTGTTTAGGTTCAGAACAATTCCTAAGAAAATTGCAAGAAAAGAAATTGTGGAAAAAATATAAGAGAAAAATCAGGAGAAAAAATTTAAAAAAATATATAATGCAAATATAATACAAACCAAAAATTCGACGTTACAAAAAAATAAAGCTTTGTTAAGAAGACAACTAATATTGGAAAATATTCATAACTATTTATGACATGTGTTATATACTGAATCTAGACAGGAGACGTAACTAAGAATGAAATACCATATACCTACATTATAAAACGCTTGACAAAAATGTTGTAACGTTTTTACAACATAATACAATTAAACGAATTTATCATGGTCAATAGTTTCTTTACTTAAGCGTGATATCTGATACATAGTAAAACATTTTATAAATTGTTTTCAAGATAAGTTTTTAAAAAATCATTGCTTATTGAATCAGTTTATCATTGTTTTATTGAATAATGTTTGAAATTGTCGGTAGATTTAGAAACCGATAGAAGCATTATAAGTGACAACTCCATTTCATTTTGTTTAGTGGCATTCATCAACTCTCCTCCTTCGTTTCTACGCGTACTATTCGCTCAGAAACGCTTGCCATACCAGAGGCAACTGGTCGCTGAAGACCTTACAGTTACAGTAGGATCCTCCCTAAGCTCGAAGCGCCGTGGCGCCGCGACGGACATTTCCCGTGACCGACGTACGACTACGGAAAAACGACAGCAGTTGACCCTCCAACCAACCCGTCGCTCGATGACGTCACAACTCGCTACACTCGATAGTCACGAGGGTACGTGGACGTTTGCGGGGACGCCCCTTGACGCCTCCCTGGCCAGTTCCCTTCGCCGCCGCCGCCGCCGTCGTCGTTCTACCTCTCAGATCCCCGCTCTTGTCCGTCGCGGTGTTCGCTGCTCTAGTCCTCGTCCTCCTCCTCCAACCCCTCCCCCGCTTCTCACTCACCGACGTCGCTGCCGCTCGCTGCCCCCGCGCCGCCGCCATGCTCCGCGCTCCGCGGAGCGGATCGATGCGGGGGAGGGGCCTGTGACGTCACGCCGCCGTCGGCGCCATATTGCCGGTGCTGCGCGGCGCGTATCAGATGCGACGGCGACCGCCACCGTCGCCGCACCGTGAGCCGTGCACTATACCCCCTCCTCTTCTTCGTTCAACGACGAGGTGGATCGCTCGTTCCGACAGATGGACGGTTCGTCAACGGGCGGGACTTCGACGCTCAGGAAGTGATCATAGAATGCCTTTCTAGGTCGGTGACAGTATTTGAAACCCAACAAAATATCCTCAAAGTAGGCCTTAGGCTGAAAAAATATTGCTGAATCAATTTTGTATATATGTACATTTCTTTTACAAAATATATGAACTATCTATTTTCTGGGTATAATGGTATTCGCTATTTCACAAAGAAAAATAATAATAATTAGACAATAGCAAGTCTACAAATACTTCACAAAGTCTTAAATTATGAATTTTATTGTGCAACATTTTATTTTAATGTTGCATTAACAATTCAGTTTCTATTACAAGAGATACTTCAGACATTTTAACATACTTCAGACAATACTTCAGATATGTTAACATACTAATCTTGACATGACATAATATTTACCTCAATAGACAACACAGCAACTGTTCTTGGGTAACATCGGAAGACCAAAACTTCCAATTCTTACAGTGCTAAAATCTTATCAATAGAATTAAACTTACTTAAGATGAGACCTTAATATGTAGCTTCGTGAATACATTAAATAAAGAATAATACTGATTCGAAATCAATCTTGATTCCTCAAATAAACCCTTTAGTAGCTTTTGTGTGAAATAAAAGATGAATCTAAGGTTCTAACATTGTTTGCTTCTTTTAACACGTTATCAGCATCTTTATGTGAGGTACTCAACCAGCACTTTCACCTAGTACAGCATTCTAAAGGCGCTGCAACAACGTTACTCACAGTCCTGTGACCTTTTACAGCCTCGTAACCCTCTGCGCAGACTCAAACGTACGGCGACATACATCCTTACAACGCAAGCATGTTTCTGCTACTACTTCTTGCATTCTTTCTTACGTTTTATACAGTTTTATCTTCCCTACTTTTCATATAAATTAGTCTCAGATTTTACTCGAAATAAAAGTATGAAAAAGAGCTCTTAATTCCATGAACTCAATTTGATCGACGAAAACGGTGATCGTTATAATAATAATAATAATAATAATGTATAAGTGAATTCATTATACTTATAAAATAATAAATAATTGTTTCGAACAGTTTAAGCTTACAGCAATGGATACATTAAAACATCTCAAACGTATACTTGTAACTTAAAACTTCTAGACAAATTGGACAAAAAAGTGTGCACAAAAAGAAACACTTAAAACATGGACACAAATGTAGTCAAATGTACTGCTAGTGCGAGGTACGACTTGAGCACGAGCTCAGGAAATGGCCGAATGAGTTTCACCTGAAGGTGATACAAATTAGTACCGAAACGTTGTGAAAATGTTTTATTAAGTTTTTTATTTCTTATGGATTTTATGCGTGTTTTATGGTTTTGTCTGCATTTTACATGTTTTAGTACAACCATTACTTTCTACTTAAACTGTTCGAAACAATTATTTATTATAGTGAATATTTGCAGATGAGATGAACTTATACTTAGAAAGTGTTCGACTTCAGAACACTAAGAAATTTTAAGCAAAAAATTGTATCACGGAGTTCCATTGTCATTTTCCAAGACGCCAACTTTACAACAAAGTTCAGATACTGATAAAAAAATGTTTGTCTTTTGAAACCATTCCTTATTTCCAATTATTTTCGTAGGTTACTCTGCAAATGAAGTATAAGAAAATCGTGTTGTTGTAGGAACGTCTACTCATCCTCTCATCAAGGATAAAATGATCGAATATACATTTTTGGAAATATTATATAAATAATTTTAATTAAGTTATGAAGAGACAATGTAAAGAAGACAACAGACAATTATAATTAATTTACTTTCCCACTTGCTCACATATATTTCTTCAAATTTAGTACATAACATTTCACTAATTTTGCCGTATATAACTGACATTAATTCTCAGTAAAATGCAGTATTTTTAGAAAACAATTTTACCTCCTTTATGTTCCATGTCTTCTTCTCTCGCTTTTCACCGTATATACACGTCTCATCTTCTCACCGTTCCCCTTCATAACGTGTTTCCACAATGGTATCGGCATGTCTCTTTGACAATATTCTCTCTCAGAGTTTATCCTCGTCCCTCTTCCATCCTCAATACGTCTCCACTTCCTCACGCTCCCTCAACTCAGTCCTCTGCGATCGATGTGCGCCAACCGTCTCTCAAGTCTCCCTCTGACTCCCTTCACTTCTAAGCGAATATCTCAGAACGAGGCAGTTGACCCAAGGTGTCACTCTTTATGTTTTATTCATTTATTAGATAAAGAATGTATGAGAAACTCATCATGGATGTATTATATTGCGTCATCGTATCTAATAATATTTTAATGATACCTAGCTCCTGTACTCACGATGACTCAAAAGTATATAGCTCATGAACATCGTCCAACGAGGGATAAATCAAATGATAATACATTCAAGTATTTAATGAAATCCACAATGGGAGAATTAAAAAAAAAATCATGGGTGGGTTCTATTAACCTATCAAACAGGTGAAATAAATGAACTTATGCTGAGCCTGCATTTCATTTTAAGTGACCTTCAACGTTTATGTTTTTATTACAAATGAGGTTTCAGAACATTTGCTGTCAGTCCACAAGTCTTTATTTATTAGAGATGCGATTCCGAGGACACTATTATATTATTCGTAATATAAGTAACACATATCCGTTGTTCATCTCTCGAAAAATTTATTTTTTGTATTGCCTTACATTTTGAATGTGTACAAGGTTTAGACAAGAAGCATGTTTTCCCCCAAAGCATACGATAAAAGGTAGAATATCGTGTTGCTGCGGTGTTAGAATCTATTGAATCAACAATACTTTCGAGTAGGTTTCATCCTGAACCTCTCCGAATGACATGCAAGTAATGAAAAACATTAACGACTAATAATTCAAAATATTGATATAAATAAATAAAACTCCAGGTAAAAATTACTCTGCAGCGTTCAAGCAATAAATCCAAAGAGTGCTCTCCGGCTGAGAATAATGCAGGGGTAGGGGTGCTATAACAATACACTACCACATTGCTATTGTTAAAGTTTCGAAACTTGGAAACTCGGACAAACTCAATATAAACATGGAAACTACTAAATATTAAATACACAGATTTTTTATTAATTTGATAAGAATTTTTTAAGTTATAATAATCTATATTTCTTTTATAAATTGCTGTAAATTTGAGTTGACCACGATTCAATAATAAGTTTCCTCTCGGTCTCGATGTAGTCAAAAAGTAGTTTATGCGTTAAAACATTGATTGATGAATGGATGGATGGATTCCCGTATAAGAAACGCTCAAGGAACAGTTTTGTGTTATTATTTCTTAAATCAATGTAGTGAAAAATAAGATAATATGAATGAATAATATAAACTGTTCCCCTCTATTCATCAATTTCCTAAACAATTATCTCATGATGAATTTGTACTTTTCATTCCAACGCATTTAGGCAGATGAGAAATAAAATTTTATAATAATCTGAATTACTTTTGGATCCACCGGTTTTTTAAATGAACAATGAGAAGAGGCTTAAATTATCATTATAAAGGGTTCATTCAACTTCTCAATATTAAGTAAGATCATCAACTAAAGTTTCAAGGGCATCAGGAAATGTTGATTAATAAAATCTTTCCCTTATCTTTCCGAATCACCAGTTAGAGCACCTGCTTGAACATACGTTTTTACATAAGCATTAGGCCAAGGAAAGAGAAGACGGGAAAGGTAATTTAAGATATTAATAACAGATATATATATATATATATATATATATATATATATATATATATATATATATAAACCAAACTTATTCTTTTAAAAAGAAGCTTACCGATATAACATACAAAGGATACTGGAGAACCTGGAGATCAAATAGAGATAGGAACTAACTTCATGGTTATTATAGGTATTTTAGACTCCTAGGGAGCAAGGTAAAATTTTCGAAGGAAATTATTTTAGAAATTTCCACTAGTCCCAGAAACATTATATCAAAATATTTTTATTTTTTATTACTGTATCATCGTAATATTTCCAATGAAAACTAAATTTATGGATTTCATAAAGTTGATTTTTAATTTTATATTTGATAATATTCTCTTATGTGACATGATCTTTATAACTACAAGAAAGTTAAAATTCATATTTATAATTCAATTCGACACTGAAAAATGCACACGCGTTATTTCAAAATTCTCTCAGGAAATATTTACACATTTTTTATTACCATCACCGTTGTTTAACAAGAAAACGAAGTTCTTGTCATTATATGCTTTAGTATTTTTTGTGTTGAAAATTCAGCAACTTTGATGATCACTGGTATTTCTTCAACTCCACGATTTCTGAAGTGTAATATTATTCATACCGATTACTTTTTACTTTCAAATTAACGTCGAACAATTCTTGATCAGTGAGCTTAAAAATAGCGTAAACTGATATTTCAGTATGAACATATATCCACCATGCTTGAACAGTTAAATGTGGTTCATAGCTTCAAAGCTCCAGAACTCTTCTATTCGGCACAAGTTTTTTGTGATCTCATTTTACTCTAAGGCACTGATACCCTAAGTGCTCTATATCGACCCCCAGGGATCGACTACGACCTGCAATGGATCCATATCAGCGAAAAAAAAATTGGAGGTCCATGAGATGTAAATGGGGGTCTACGATAGTGGATCTCCTTAAAGAAGGTCGTGACCTAATTTTGGAATAATACACATGAAGTGTATGTATGTCATATATATGTCATACCTGTTCCTCATCCCGTAATATCGCGAGAAAGTTTTTAATTGTTTTCCCATCTTCATACCTGGTGGAAAGAGGTTTCAGGGCGGTTGTTAATATCCTAACAAAGAAACAGACAGGACATCACCGAGGAGATTTGAGATTAAACCTAACTAAATTGATGCCAAATGTTGAAAATGTGTTATTAAAGCACCAGGTTCATCCCTCCCACTAAAAGCATTTATATTTTGCTGAGTTATTTTATGTAATAGATTCTAAATTTTAATTTTAATTCAATTAATAAATGTATAAAAAGTAACTTTTTTATGTATAAACGTAGGCTTCCGCGGCCGGAGTCAGTGTGAACTTTTCTGTCCGGGACAAACCGCGTCTTAGTAGATACAACTACCAACGTTTCGGCCATCATGCTGTGGCCTTCTCTGACATTGCTCTGAAGAAGGCCACAGCGTTACGTCCGAAACGTTGGTAGTTGTATCTACTAAGACGCGGTTTGTCCCGGACAGACAAATTCATAACTTTTTTCATGTTTTTCACACTACAGTTAGAAATTTAAATCTTTCAACGTGTGTAACACTACACCAGCTTTCAAAAACACGTTAGAAATTAGTGAATTGGCAAAAATTCAATATTAGATAAGTAGGGGGTCTACTCAAAACCGAAAAACATAGCAAGTGGTCCACGAAACAAAAAAGTTTGAGGGCCTCTGCTCTAAGGGGAAGATGAGAAGTATAAACGTTATTAGTAAGAGGTTAGTATGCTGTCAATATACGAGATAAACGGCGTATTAGTCGACATACGAGCAAATATGAGAAATGAAGTTTGGGTTTTATTATAACTGAGTGACCCTGTTTCTCATATAAAAATTATGTATTATAGATATTTCTACACTCAATACATTTCCCATTTTCCTTCAAAATTAGATCCATCAAGTATCGATACAATTCCAGAGAAAAAGACATGAAAGTACACATAATGTTGAAAATGTTTAAGTTTCACAGTGAAATTAGTTTGCACGTTCACAAAAATAGTAAAGAGTTAAAGACATTTCGTAAGATTATGTTAATAGAGCTATGCAAATTTCTATAACTAGTGTCTTTTGAAGTAAACTTTCTGTGTACATAAACTAAAAGTTAAGAAATGAATTTATAATAACAACTAGCTGATTATCCGCTTCTTTGCTATACGATTTACTGTACAACTATTCTTTGTAAATTGCCATTAATGTTTGTAAGAAAAATCTAAACCGTATTACTGAGCACGCCGTGCCCTGTTATCCATACGTGCTCTCGTTGACATCCCGTTGACGTTAATATAGGAGCAAAGATTACACGACCTCAGTGGGATCTGATCACCGTCTAGTCAGAGTTCCACCTCCTGAACCATGCGATTTTAGTTTTTTTATGACTAAACACAATATTTTTTCTTTTAAATTCATCAGAAATTTTCAAGTTCATATATCGAGGTATTCACCAAAATTTACGAGTAATTTAAAAATCAGTTTTTCATCAGAACGGGAACTCCAATTACTTTTTATATAATGGGGAGCAAAAATATTTATTTATTGAATGACTTATTGTGAAAATGTTCAGGTCATAAGTACAATCATCTACATGATTTGAATCTATGACTGAATTTGAATTTGAATTTGAAGACCGTGGGAGAGGGAAATTTTGGGTTTCCGGAGAATGTAAGGCACCAAAATGGCAATGGTCGGCATTTGATAATTTCAAGTGACCAACTTTAGTTCCGAAAATAAAGTATAATATATAAAAATAAATTATAAAACAATCTCTGACCCCAAACGTCTCTTTAATACTCACATTTTGGTTGATTTTGACCCGCGGCCAAAAAAGGTTGCCTCGTTTAGACCTCTGGTCTAAACGAACAGCATTAGAAACAAATTTGAGGGATTTAAACAAAGTTGCATTCACTGGTAATACAACACCAAAAGATTGAACTGAAGATCAAAGAATTAAGTTTTCCGCGATTTCTCGAAAGTGGTATGCTTGGAAAATTGCAAGGTAGTAAGCGTAGCACGTTACCTATCCAGCATCTGTGACACCTTACAAAACCAAGACAATAATCATTTTTCTGAGAATTGCAGGTATAACTTCTCCCTTCCATTTGCTTACTTCGATCTAGTATATCATGAACTCTAGTTTGGAATCCTCTTCAACCGTTCGTGCGTCATCTCCTGAATGTGTGTCTTCGTCCTCTACCTGTCCCGTGAGTATCCCCTATCGCTCGTTTACTCTCGCTCATCGCACACGCGACGACACTGAATTATGGAACGCTGCCACCGCTGCCTCCGACGACTATCGTCCTTTCATCGACGAGTGCAATTTCCTGTAGCGCCAGTACGTTCTATCATAAACCCCTCTGCCGTCCTCCTCACGTCCTCAACCCTCCTCCCTCTCACTGTCCTCTCCTCGTCCACGCTACCATCCTCCCCGCTTCCGATTCATCCTCTCATACTTCTATTGTTCCCCGAACGAAATATTTCCCCAGTAACATCCCTCCACGAGCGATCGATTTTGTTGATCTTACCCTGAGCATTCCCCGGGCAAAACATCTTAATATGGACTCGACGCTGCGTCGAGCTCTCTATCAGATACGGAGCAGTGGCAACAAAATGTAATACTTGGCCCCGCGGGTGTACGGGCTGTCAGGTTTATGATGGAGTATTATAGTCTCCCGCGTCCTGGAGAATCAGCAGACATGGATCTGGTAGCACTCATTTGCCTCGGGTACACGAAATGGCGGGCAGGGTACACGAAATGGTGGGACGATGTCAGCTCACCGGTGCGTCCTGACTTTGCTTCGTGGGTTGTTATTCAAGCAGGTGGATATCACACTGGCGTTGTCCTGTATATCAAGAGTCGCGGGGGACACGGAAATTTAATGAGATCTCCGGGCATGCTGCTGTACCCTGGAGGTTCTACGGCGACAGCATTGTCTGGGTGTGAGGCGACAGAACAAGCGCCAGAAAATGTAAATAGCGTATCAAGCAATCCTCTCTTACTTTTTAAAGAAAAAAGTATTTAATCTATTAACTTAATGAAAAAACATTCCAATTCTTTGGTTTAATAACAGTCTTCATTAAGAGAATGCAATATTACAAAAAAGTTCCAGTAAACTAGATACATACGCAGCCTTAATGTATCTAGTTTAATGTTTAGCAATGTTCTATTGCATCTTAGTTAAGAATACTTCCCTATGATACCTGACAAATAAACATGTATCTGAGAATGTATGTCGTCGATTAGACAAATAGCTTTCAAACTCTGCCGACAAGATGGTTGAAGTATGTCATTTACATAATTCCTGGGCAACACACAGTTCCGCACAGATTTCAACATGATATTAAACTGACCATTCCTCAGCTTAGCTATACGTACGCGGGATACGTTATATACTACCTTGAGTCCAATAACTTCACACATCTCAAGGAAAGTACTGCCAAAGCATTCAATGAACAATAAGTCCATAAGGGAGAATAATAAAAAAATAATTACGTACTGTTGAAAAATTGTAATGAGGAATGTGCTCGCTTAATACGCACATTTGAAGTTCTCGAACAAACTCAAGGCCCAACATCCAAAGTCTAATGAAGAGATAAATTTAAATTCACATATACATTTTTTCCAATATTTCCGCGGTCGGAGTCAAATTATGCTAGGCTATCCGATTAGTTCTGCTTCTCTTTGTTTCATCTTGACGTTTCGGCTACCACGCTGTAGCCTTCTTCAGAAGCGACTATAGTCCGGTGGTCACTCCGCTCGCAATCACGGAATTGGTCACTTTTAACGTAGACTACAACATGGCAGCTGAAACGGCAAGATTCGGCGATAAGAACGCGGCATCAATCGCGTAGCCTAGCATAAAATATTACTGTTTTGGGAGGTGAACCCTGCATAATTACAATTAGACAAAATTAGTTTTAATGA
Source organism: Laupala kohalensis (assembly GCA_002313205.1). Classification (NCBI taxonomy): domain Eukaryota; kingdom Metazoa; phylum Arthropoda; class Insecta; order Orthoptera; family Trigonidiidae; genus Laupala; species Laupala kohalensis. The sequence goes on along the minus strand of NNCF01126154.1, from coordinate 1,162,402 downwards.
GTTTAATTTTACCATCCATTAATTTTTGTAGTCTTACACGTGAATGAGTTCATTTTTTAATAGAAAGCAGATTAACTAAGAATATAATGTAGCAGGAAATTCGATGAGTGATGAGAAAACATTTTATGAACTTAATTCGTATCCAAACCCAACCTGATGTTCTTAATTTAATATTATCTTTCCATCTTCCTGAGCCAACAAAATGTAGAACAACAATTTCTACAATCGAACTCATTTTCGTCGCTTCCAAACGTACATTTATATATATAAAACATTTTATACCAAATTTGAGCTTATTTTTCGCGATTCTAGCGGGCTGTCTCACTGTGGACACGATACATTCCATAGCACTGGGAAAGCCCTGACATCCTCTCGTCCAGATAATCATTTAATTATAACTAGGTCGATTTCATTATTTCGTAACATTGAAACAATGAAGCTAAAGCAGCGGAAGGAAGAAAAACAAACGCGATATGCGTGCATTAGAGTGACATAAAAAATAATTTAATTAGGTAGCGGCGCCGAGGTAGAGACCAATGCTCTCGAAAACATCGCGGCTGAGACACCTGTCGACTCACTTCATTTCCTCATGCGGCAAAAACTGTTCCTCTCGTTAGCCCACGTCGTCGCCGCAGGCAAATGCTACTGCCACCGTCGCCTCTCCGCCCCCAGCACCCACTATGTCGTTGCTATCGTTAACTATGACGTCGCACCTCTCCATCACTATTCACAGAATCAATTGTCTCAGTGGAAGCTCCAGACTTTAACAACACATTCGTCCACCTCGATGTATCATACGAGCCACCTCGTTCCGTCGTATCCTCTCCCACCATCGTCACCTACTGTCGCCGGAAGGTGTACCGCAGGGATCGGAATTCCCTTGGAAATGCCGCTAATTTGATGACGTTTTTAACCATTACGGAGTATACACCTACCTTCGTGGGAGTCACCATACTTTTTTCTTTGCAGTTTGTATTTTTTGGCTTTTAGACACATCTGTCTACTTATAAAACAGCAAAACATTACAGAGTGGGTAGTTTTTTTATATGTTAATGGCAGAAATTTTTTATACGACGTAACGTAAGAGTTGCCTTGAACTTAATTGATATTCAAGATGTCAACTCCTGGAAATAAGGGTATTAATATCTGCTGAATGAAAACTCCCGTGTGTAAATATATTTTGACTCGTTATTTTGTTTCATTACCCGTAATATGTACTCTTACTAAGTTTCATTTTAATTAAAACAATTTAATAATGAATAATTCCTTTAAATAATATTTAATAAAGTACAATAATTTTTATTCATATTTAGTGCGTAATTTTACGCCAAAGTAAATTTTCGTACAGAAATAATATTATGAAAATAAATTATACGAATTTAGATACCAAGAAATCTTGAAATAATGTATCTGAATTATCTGAATAACGGGAACTGACCAGAATACATTGAACAGGAATCATCAACTTTTTGTATTTTGAGGAAGATAGGAATTTCGAAACCTCGAATACGGCGTTTCTGAGTAAACACCATATAATTAAAAATATCCACTCTAAAATTGAGGAAAGTTGTCGAAACATCTAAAAGTTGTAACAGTTTTGGATAAGTAAGTAGTATTAATCCTTTCGATTTTACATAAATTGCTGACAATAAAATACTATTGAATGAAACAATCAATGATATAGTTAATTGCTCAGAAAATGAGAATTGGTTTTCTAATGAACAAAAAGATAGAGAGAAATTTCTTTCATCTTTGTGTGGTATGTTACGGTTTGAAGGATCGTTACGAAATGACACAGTAAACGAGAGGTAAATTGTACTTGCATAAGAAAAAATAATATATGGGTGAAAATGGTTTCCTCCACTTATGAAAAAAGATATATGACTCCCACTCCTACGTAGTCCTTTTATGACAGAAGTTGAACTTCTTACCGATGACAGCATGGGCGGCCTCCAAATCGTTAGAATAATTTTAAGGAGGAAGACATTGAGGCTTCGTTAAGGACATTCCCAGAGTAACGTACTTCTTTCACCTGCTTCACTCATGAGTAATAATCTCCCGTTGGGATCGGTAGAAATGGATGTATTCTAGAATACGACCATTCGTCTCTCCTTATGTTACAATTATCCGTCGTAAATATAAGATAAACGGCAAAGCAGCGGAACCTAATGCCCAGACAGGAGGAAAATGATTTTTCATTTTTATTATTCTTACATTCGTTCAAGTTACTTTCACCCAACAGTCGGAGCAGCAAACTCACCAACATAGTTTATATTTTGAAAAGGTATCAATTGTCATAAAAAGTCATACAGTACAGCGTTGCAATTTGAAAACATTCCCAAATTTATGATATTCGTAATAATTTTAAGATTTCATTTAGAAGCTTCTTCGGTGAGTTCCAAAATTAGCAACATTTACTTGAAATTATGTCTGTAATTTCGATATCTCGGCGAATCTGAATAATAATATTAGACTTGAAAGTATGACTAATGGAAATAAAATATTAATAGTGGTCGTGAAAGAACACCATAGCAACTACATTAATTTAATTTTCTCAATCGTTAAATCAAGTCCTAGTAATTATTCTTTCATTTTCGTTACAAATATTCAATTATAAATAAAAATAATGAAATCAATTGCACTTCAAGATGAACAAATGAGTTGCATGGAATGATATATATTTTTTATCGTGTAAGATAGTGATTCCAAATACCGCCATCATACTGTTATCAATTCAACCACAATCGTTGGATATCGCGTTTACTCCTTTTCGCCATTTTTACCACTAGCACCGAAACCACCATTGCGCCTAAAGCCACCACTACCACCACCAACATCGTCTCTCCTGCCACCACCGCGTCCTCATGGGGTTATCTTCATCTTAATGCCGCGCGTTTATGTCCGACATAAGATCTGAAGCTCGCAGTAAATAAACGACTATCACAAAAACAGGTGCCGCCACCGCAACCTCCACCACGCCGCCGTCATTGCCAGGGCCACAACCTAGGAGCAGGTCCTTTTCCTTTATCCCGCTCTGAGCGCTGTAATCCCGGCCTGTTAAAAATTATAGGGCCTAATATCTCAATATCTACGAGAACAAGGCATACTCTGAAGCAAGTTGCCACGATGGCTGATGGTCCATTTTATATTTCTAATATCTTAGCTAGAACAGCTGCTAGATTTTTATGTACTTCAGTACAACTTTATTGCTTGTAAATGAATATTTCAGATGACCTTGTGATACATTCTTAAATTACGAACAGGATAATTAATTATTATTGAGGTTGATCAAACATATATCACTACTGTCTTTTTGTTTTTGTGTTTTACTTTGTGTGTCACCAAGTATTCCCACAAAAATTGAAATTGGTCCCATCATTTGTACACAAGTTTTAGGATGATTCAAAGAGGGAAAATCAAGGCCCGGCCATTAGGGAAAATTAATTATAAGTTATTATTTCGAAAAATGTATTAAATGGGGAAAGATTAACTGCTCATATCTTTCCGCTGAAGGTTTTTCTGCATTATGTAAAATCTCAGAACAATATTACTTTAATGCCATTATCCGCTTTATTGAATATTAAAGAAGTACTCAATCAACATTCTGCAAACAATAACACGACATTCCACGAGGAGTTTATGAAACAATATATTTCTTAAAGCATTATTTCAATGGGCAACATTATTTTTATAAATAAGATCAAATAAGATTTGTTTTTAACATTCAAACATTTTCAATGCTTCATAATACATTTTGTATATATAGATTTAAATGTATCCTTCGACTTCTGTAAAATAGGAGGAACTATTCTTATACATTGTTGATCTAAATCATCAGTTAAATTGATTAAATTCGTACTTATTAAGTTCTTCTCAAATATTTTTTATTAAAAGTAGTAGGATTAAGATTATATTTTTTGATGCCAGAGCACATGCAACTTTACCGACCATATAACGTATAATAAATTCTACTCTTGCCTCTTGGATGAGGTTCATAAACATTAACCTATCTCGCCAGTTTCCAAAAACGAAAAGTGATAAATACTCATATCTACTGAACATACACTTCTCCCACTTGGCTAAGAAACTTCCAACGTAGATTGCACTTCAAAAGAAACTCGTGGAGCAGAAGTTGATTAAAACAGAAGAAAAACCGCCATAAATATCGCCACATTCTTTATACGAGACGTATAAACCTGACTAATTAAGTCGACCTAATCTAGTTTAATTACAAGCGGGTAATGAGGGAGCTCAACGTTTGTGGTATCGTGAGATCTGCATCTCCTACGCTGGAAGCTAGAACCCTGAGGGTAGGAAACTGCACACCCTCTGCTTCCGCTCCTTAACTCGTCGAAGAGACTGCAAACTCACATATGCTTTCGGATATGGATTAACGCAGTGATATTTCCAGGAAGAGCTCAGTTAAAAGAAAAAAATATCATGATTAATTTGATGACATTACCGGTAAGGTATAAATACAAGATATAATTCGAATTTAGAAAACAATTATACTTGGGGTAACTAGAATTCATAAAAATCGATATTTGGTTTTTAAAACTATTTCACAATATTTCACAATTTTGAAATTACTTAAATTATAAAATGAGATCTAGCAACTATGATAAAAAGTGCTTTATAGCCATTATTTTTCACACTTATTCAGATGAATACATGTGTAATATAGCAACATTAGAAAAGCAAGCGACAATTACATCACTGTCATCAGTTTTCCATCACAATTGTAGAGATCAAATTTTTGAATTTAAGAGAGAGACGTAATCTTTTGATCATAATTATCTTCAGTATATGAATGGTTCCTGTTTAACCTTCACCTTATAAGATTTCTACAAGTTGTAGCTCGAGTGATACCTATAAAACGGAAAATCGTTCCATCCCCCGTCAAATACAAACGTTTTATAATTTCACATCAGAGTGACAGTCCCTCACTCCCCATCCAATCACTACAACGCGATGAAGACGCGGCAGTGTCCTGGAAGGCGAGATGCCAGGCCAAGGGAAGGGCGGTCACCTGTCTGCCTGACGGAGAGTACCGCTCCAAGTCACCACCGCTTCCGTCTATGCCGCCACCGCCACGTCACTTCCTCGCCACGATAAGCGAAGAACGCTCGTGGTAGCGAGGCTAAGAACCGGTCCCCGGCATTACCCTCTCCGATAAAATCGCGCACTTAATATCCCCTATAACTTATATAGGCCTAATAAATGCACAGTATGGGGACGCACCCACCCGTCGTTGGACAGCGCCCTCTCCCACCCCTTCATCCCACACACAACACCCAATGCCGCCACTGAAGGACCGAGCGACATTTACATTTTGAAACATAAACGCTGAGGGGAATTTGTTACGAGTGAACGGGCGGACAAACGCTCTAATTAGAATTTTTAAGTGGCGAAAAGGTTGGTGCAGTGCCGACGAGACGGACGCTGTAAAACACCGACCGGAAGCAATAAGAAGAAAACATCTTCGAAACGTCTAACAGTGCTTGCATTGTCCCTTTGAAGTGACTTTCAACGATTTAAAATTGCCTCTCAGTAAAATGTACGTAGCACTACGTTGAGATAACTTACTCATGTAACGAGAGGCGGGTTATTTTTTATTTTTATTACACATACAAGTACATGTAGGTTTTAATTTTTTGCATGATATTCTTCGTTTCTGGGCAGTGTTTCCCATTTATTTGGCCGTAGTCAACATCTGCAGAGTCTGAAACAAGAAAATATATTTCATGGCTATTGGGATTTTCAAACAGAAGTTTTGCCTCTAATTGAAAGTATTTTTGACTTTCAGTATAAAACTGGAAAACGCCTGAGAAAAGTGCTTTAGAGTGATTTTTCTTTCTTCGCTGAACTTTTCGGGTATTTTTATCCCGTAATACACCTCAATTTTTTATCAAAATTTGTAACAAGTTTCAAATACTTAATGAAATTCTAATGCAGGTTTAACTACTATAGAGGTTCTTTAGGAAAGGTTGCTTTCTTCAATAAAGTTAAAAAAATTGTACTGACAAACTATTACTTTCATCAGGGCTTGTATATCATTACACCAAACACCATACTTCATATTCCTCTTAAATTCTAATACATATTCTGATTTCCATTCATTTCCTCTACCTTACCCGACAGAGGCATTTCAGTGAATAGGAGGGAAGTGTTCATAACCTGATGGTGGTGAAATCCTGATGAAGGCAATAAATTTGTAGTAACGTCAGCCAGTTTAAAATCTAACTTTATATAAGATAGCGGCCTCTCCTCAAGAGTCTCCCTTTTAGTTTACATTCAGGGTCAAGAATTGAAAACGGTAATATATTTAACGTAATGTGTAAGAGTAATGTGTAAATTTGTCAACGCAACTAATAATGTGTATTATACATAGTCTTCAACATTTTTCAAATACTTCAGTGAGAACATTGGACAATCCCTAAAATATACGCCAGTTTTCCTCTCACAGTCTCAGAGTCCATGAATAAAACGCCAGCCACTTGTACCTCTCTCAGTTCCCACTCGCTCTCGGCAGGCGTGAAATTGTTTGAATTTTCACACCCGCGCCGCACCCGCATTAATCTGCTTCGCCGCAGGCAATTCGGTCGCTGTGACGAGGGACGAGGGGAGGGAAGCGAGAACTGTGAGAGAGACGGAGGAGAGAAGAAGAGGAGAGAAAAGATCGTAGAGCGAGAATGATGAAGGCATGAAGAGAAAAGAACAGATGATGCAAACGCGAGAAAAGGATGATTTATTGATGTAACAGACGATTCATAATAGAAGTAGCATTCATTTATGACATCTAATTTTTATCAAGTTTTTAAAATGAATGGAAGGAACGAATAAATAAATTTAAAAATGCTTTTATAAATTTTTATTTTTACCACATTTTCCTAAATATATAACATTGGTAAGGTGAAATTGAAGTTATAGCTAATAAATGTAAATATATAGACGGTAAAAGAGAGGTAAAATATTTTAACGGTATATTCGAAGAATAGACAAAAGAAAAAAAATATGGTCTTCGCAAAAATTACGTGCTGAAGCTGAAGAATAAAGAGCTAAAGTGATCATTAAACGTAAATTTGTTAAACGATAACTGTGAAACGTTTTCTCGGATGATATGTAAATCGAAGAGGATCGTAATAGAGACTGAAAGGAGGGAGAACAGAGAATAAATAGATGAATCACAGATACAAAAGCAATAAACACGATTAAGTTAAGGAAAATGAGAACCACGAATAATTTTCCAAGGGGGTGACATCATTAATTGCCTCGTCGATAGCAAACGTTGTGAGGAAATAGAGGGGAATCAATGGAGGATGTAGGGTTGGGGGTGTCTGTGGAAGCACTGGCTGCAGTGCTTGCCAACATGTTCCCTTTCCCCCATCCCTACCCCCCAATTCCAGATAGGTTGATATATGTTCTGGGATTTAACACGTACCAAATGTCAATGATATACGGCGCAGAAGGGCACTTGTATCCCTTGAAAATATTCGGGCAATAAATAGCGGACCGCAAACACTGCAATTGCGGGTCTGGAAGAGAGGGAATGGTGATGCGGGGGTGGGATGCACGTTGGGAATGGCAACGAGATGAGGTGATGGAGGTAATACCAACCCTCCTGCTAGAGGGTTGTATTTGTTTGCATTGGTTGCTATGTTTCGGCACGGGCCTTTTAAATTGCGTATGCGTTTACATGGACGGATTGGTAAGTTGCGTATGGTGGAAAGGTAATTCAAATGGAATTACGAGTACTTCGTGGCGAATAAATAAAAAAGGGTGAAGAAAGTTCTAATCTAATGAAAAGTCTCTGCTTTTCCGTAAATTAGTTTATAGTTATTCATGAGTTTACAGTTAGCAAGTTAAAATACATACAACGATATATTTCAGATAACGATATATATCATATTGTTTGTCTATTTCAGTGTTCTGATTTTTGATGAGAAGGAAAGACTCAGCATGCACAGATTCAGTGGTACTTTTTTCGCTTATGTAATACGTATTACCGAAAATATCTATCGAAAATTGAAATCCATCACCGATTGATATGCGTCAGAATGTGTATATGTGTGTGTATTTATGTATGTATATGTATGTGTATATGTATATATGTGTGTATAGAATATTTATTGTTATTTATTGACAATAAAATTTAATTCCATTTAAATACTTTAATTCGAACACACTTAACTGTCAAAGACAATTCCTGGAGAGAATCATCATTACACTATTCCACCTGCCGTATATAATATATTACTCATTTTAGATGAACTCTTTATTCTTATTTACGAGTTAATTCTTGTAAGCCAAATAAAACTACCTTTTGCTTATGACAAATACCCAATATTTTCAGAACTTCTCGGAATGCAATCGGGGACATGAATTGATTTGGTGAATAGAACCCTCAATTGGAGAAATATCTAACACACAGACACTTGAAGAGATAATATCGCACATTTCTCTAATTATTCTCATTCCACATTCACACAAATATAATATTAGTAAAAAATTATTTGATACATAACAATGTAAAACTGTGTGCATGCTTAAATATTAAAGCAATTTTATTTTTTGAAGATAGGCGCCATTTCAGTATCCATCCAAAATGTATCCATAGCATATCTTATTCTCCAAGAATATTTCGGAACAACTTGCCAACACAGATTAAAATTCACACAGTGAATTTCCATGTTCTCTTCGTTGCCTCTTCGTCATTCCTAACCGCAACATTTCAGACATCACATCAACACTTGTAGAAACCCGTCCCTCCAGGCCAGGTGCTTTGTCCCCATCCCACAATTCCTCACCGCAGCCCCATCAATCAAACAAATAATTCGCCCATTGCCTATGTATCCCAACAGGAAGCTTCCTCCTTAACTGACCCTTCCGAAACGACACTCCAGCCACTCACTGATGTGTAATTCCTGCCTTAGCTTGATTTCACTTTAATTACGTCATTCAAGCTAGTTTCCATCCGTTTGTGAACAGTTCTCTAGCCAATTAGAGCCATTAGATTGAAGAAGAGCGAAGTGGCCGCCGCCTCCTCCTCCTCTTCTCGCAGCACGCAGAAATGTTTCATTAACTCCGGCGCGTTTTCGTGTGCGTGAGTCAACGAGGACGGCGAGGCGTGATCGTCCGCGATCCTGTTCTTGTGGACGCGCCGTATAATTTTCGAGGAAGCATTTCCTGGCGGGAGCAATCCAACGCGACTCGCTCGTGTTCAACCTTGGATGACATGCGCGGGTCCCGGCGGTTAATAACACGATTTCCAGGCCGGGAAGACGATCCACGGAAGAAGGTAAAAAAAAAAGGGGGAGAAAACGAATAACGAGGCATGTTAAGCACGAATAACAGAGAGCAAACGGGGAGACAAGAAAAAACAGGTTGAAATGTTTGTTATCATTCAGGTTATGCTGCCTAATACTCTATTTACTGACTGACAACGTGGGTTGCGAGAGTCTGCTGTGATGATACTGTTGTAGTGGAAGAGTGAAGAATTATCTTAAAAACATGTGTTAATGAAGGACGAAGTAGTACGACAACGGGAGCCCAGAAAAACAATGGCAGAAGAAGTCAAGAAAGTTCAGTGATCAGGTCGATATGGAATTAGAGAATGTATGAAGTAGTATGGACGTGCATGACGCAGAAAAATATGTAGATAGAGATGTAATTACAAATTATGGAAGTAAAGAGGTAAAATGAAAGATGTAATATAAAATAGTGGTTGTAGTCTTACTATATTGAAAATGGATGTATTTTCGGAGGCGAGTTGACGGGCGATACTGTCGCGTTGCGGCATGGTTGCGTGGAATCATTCTCATAACAAAAGCAGCAAGAGCTGAAGGGAAAGTGCTAGAAGTAGCGGTGGTGGTGGTGGTGGTGGTGGTGGTCGAGGCGAAGCAGTCGGTCAGTCAAGATAAATTTCTTCCGTACACGCTCCACCGACCTCCGTGCGTGGTGACGAGCGTAGGCACGCGCGCGGTCGCCGTAGGCACCTGCCCAATCGCCTGAGGGTTACTGATGGGTAATTACGGCCTGCAATTAGGAGTCTAGCTTGCGCCTCGGTAATTCATTAGAGGAGAGTGAAGGCTGAACGATGGAAGTGGCCATGTTATCGGTGAAAAGTGATGCGAAAGAGTACTGATCGTGTTGAAAGAGGAAATTGAAGTTCGTTGACACTTGGAATAATGACAAAAAATAGTAACTAAGATTCTACGGAGAGGAATTTGGTAAGATATGGATGAAGGGAAAAGATACATAATAGAACCACAAACAAGAAACAGCACGTATGAAATTATCCGTGCAATCGAACAAGCAATTTTTTCAACACTAATACTGTAAGAGAATATCATACTGAACTACATGACTGTGATTGATTACATATTGAAATAATCACAGTAGTATATATTGTGATGTGGTCCACCCCGGGCCTCATCATATACGGGACCTCCAAATTGATCACCAAATATTATTCAAACTCGTAAATTTGAACACAAATATCATCCGAAATATTTTTAAAACCGAAACTAAATAATAGTATAGTTTTCTAATAATAGAAACTCGAATTGTAATTCTTTTTAATACACTGGAGCGATGAATATGTACTAGTAGGCATGCAAATACTTTTGTGTAAGGGGACCTCCAAAAACTTCAGTGAAGGGGCGGCCCCCAGAAACACTCTCACTCCGGACCTCATGAGGTGTACGGAAGCCACTGGCTAAGAGCGGGAACGTGGAAAATGGAAGCGCGCGTTAGCCTAGACTCTATCGATGCGCCGATATCGTACGATAAAGGAGGACGACGACGGCAGGTGTCCCGCGGCGCCTCAGGGCAGAGTGGCGAACCCCGCACGCGCCTCCGCCACCATACGCTTGTGCGCGCATGCCTATAGTCACTTGTCAACGCCAGAGTTATGTTCGATAATATATGGTCATAGTTTAGAAGTTTTCGGAGATGCTGTAAGCGGGCAATAACAAAAGAGGATGTGATATCCTCGTGCTGGATTCGGGAATTGGAATTAAATTTCGGTCATTTCTTTTTGAACATGAGAAAGTAAGAATTCCAATGCTCACAACGGATAGATCATCAAACTGAAATTAAGGATAACATAATTTAGAAGAAAACATGGCTCTTATCTTCTCATCAAATCTATGGTCACGCTGATGTCATTTAAAAAATCGAATTAAACTAAATTAGATCATTGTAAAAGTTGAAATGGCAATTGTCAAGACATTAAGATCGACGAATCACAGCTTGTTGGTCTAGTAAACGCGGGTGATTCACGATCAAACGAACCAAGAGATGGAAGAGGAAGAAGAGGAAGAAGAGGAAGAAGAGGAAGAAGAGGGAGAAGAGGAAGAAGAGAAAGACGAGAAAGAAGAGGAAGAAGAGAAAGACGAGAAAGAAGAGAAAGACGAGAAAGACGAGAAAGAAGAGAAAGTCGAGAAAGAAGAGAAAGTCGAGAAAGAAGAGGAAGAAATAGTTCTAGGTCAATGACAAAGAGACTTCTCGGAAGACAAAAAACTTCTAAAGAAAAGATATATGAAGGTTTGAATGTGTTCTTTTCTGATAACCTGAGAAGAAACGTAGCACTACCGGAAATTAATGGCGTTTGTAAAGTGCAGATAACTTTTAAGTACACTTAATTAGACAAAATTCAGAGAACTGACGGAGGGCAGTCTGTCCACTGAAATAAAATTAGAAGAGTTTACGCAATAGTATGGTTTAAAGACGAATGCATTGCGAGACAAGCATAAGAGATGAAGTAGCACAGATTATGCACTGTCGGTGATTGCTATGGAGATACAGTGGAAATAGCGCGGGTTGAGGACTAGTGGGAGGGGGGGAGGGAGGGAGGGATCCGAGGAAATGTCGACGATGTTGGTGGCTGCAGCGGCGGCAGTCCCTGCTGGAGAAATGTGAGGGCGGAGAGGCAATCACACGTTTACGACTCTCGTAAAGCGACGCCAGAAGGCCGATTTACGACACTGATATTCTCCAGTGCCGCTGCCCCTAACACTGACGCCTCCGTCCCCATAGCCACCCACCCACTCTTACAACGATGTGATTTTTTCGCAGATTTACGCAAAGGGGTGTAGCAGTTGAGAGCTACGGAACGTCTGCAGTCATCACACATCTCTGTGGAGAAGTATTTTGCTAGAGGAAAAGGCAAATCTCTCGTTGTCGATCCAATCGTTCGAGATTTAATGGCTACTCAATAAGTGTATCGAGAAAATACTCCAACATAATACGGCTGTCTTCATCTTGTTAACACATGTAGAAAACACGGAATACTTGGCGATCAAAGAAAGTTAAGTAAAGGTTTTTAATATATATTTCAATGGAGATGGGTTCTAAATATGGGATATTAAATACTTATAGTCCCTGAACAAATTAAAAATTTCAATATATTTCAGAAAATTTCAAAATATCATACGATATCACACACAATAAGCAACGTGTCGAGTCGATATTAAAAATTTCAAATATGTATACATCTTATATACTCTCCAAAAAATTCTACAAAATTATTTACCATCTTAAATACGATTTTATATTGAAAATGATACAAAATGCGAAGGAAATATTTATTTGCCCCAAACAATAAATGGAGTTCCAGAGCTCGACAGTGCACCAGTGTCGATACTCTGGTGTTTAGAACCAAAAAGCAAGGCATCAGGGTACCATCTCACGTCGTTTGTAATTTTGACACGATATTCATGCTTTCTAAATTAGAAACGGTGCATGGTATGGGAATTATAAATTTGGTTTTTCGTCAAAATATTATTATGAAGCATGAAATTTATTATTTTCTCATAATTATTGTATTATTCTCACGTATTGCAACTTTTATTTTATTTATATTTGGATATGTGTGATTATTAAAGTATGAGAAGGTGTTGACTATTTGAGTACAATTTTACATATGTTTTCAGAGATCAATACGTGTTATAAAGTTGAGAAATATAAAAACAAATCAAACTATATAAATAATGAAATCTCAACACCAATGGTATTTGGAAGTAATTCTCTTAATACTAAAGATCAGTTTCCAAATCCAGATTTTACACTTTAGACAAATGTTTTCATATTTTATTGTGGTAAATTATTTTGTAGATTTCCAATGAGAAATATATAAATAATAAATAAATATAATTAATTAATAAATATAAGTAAATAACAAATACAAATTTAATTTTTTTAAATTATATAAAGATGCTTTAGTGTAATGAAATGTGATACTTTGTAATGGTATGCAAGATATTTCTCAGAACTCATTTATGTTGAAATAAACTGAATTATCTCGAGTAAATAACATTTTTTGACATAATTTTTCCCGAAAACGCATATCGACTACATTTTTAGCCCCGTGGAAAACTGGTTCAATAAGTTACTTTGGGAAAATATTTTTTGGTACAGCTGAATATTTTTTTTTATTTAAAGAAACAGGAGAAGAGAAGGAGACGGTGAAAAAGAAACGAAACTGAAGGCTCATATCTCATAAATTAACAGAGTAATGACTGCAGAAATAAGAGTAAATTAATAATAGTATGAGCTTGATATGCTGAACACTAGAGCACTTCACCTACTTGTAAATAAGAGTAAGAATAAAAGAAAATATGACTCGAAAACTTTGAGAAAAAGACTTCTTATTCACAGTTGGAAATACTCTTCTCATCATAAATTTTGGCGTTAATGTTGAGAGGTGATGGGAGCACTATCACCACAACCGCCATCTGAACACAATTGCAACGTTTAGGACCTAAATAGTATATTACACTAGATTAACCGTGTTCCATGATAAATTTTGTCTGATAAATTGTTAAACATGGATCCATTACGCTTCCCGTACTTAAAATATGTAGTAATATTTGATTTATTTAATTTTACTTATGTATTATACCATACCCAATATAAATAAATAAGACTGATGACTTTATTATGGATGACCATTTACTTTAAAAAAAAAAAATTATTACATAATGGACGTTAATACCATAACCAATATAATTTAGAATGATAATTTAAATGTCGTTAGTTTGTTGCTCTTAGTTTTATTGCTAGAAAGCATAGCAGCCATTGTCAGTAGTACGTGACATATTTAATCATTTTTGAATGAATTTTCGATGGTTCTGCTATTCACAGGTTTTGACTAAATTACGTGTGCATTTTTATATTATCACTACGATTTTGATATTGACGAAACGAAATATATGAAATTATAGTTGCACCGTAAACTTTCACTTCAGTAGGTTGTATATGAATGCGAGCAGAAATTTGCGTGACACAACAAAGAAGAATGTAGGCTATGTGAAATTCTGGACATATTTATTATACTTAAGCAGCACGCGTGCATGAAATAAAAATTCCAGTCCTGCGGTAGTTTAAGATAAACATTAAGATTAAGATAATAAACTATTTTTCTTGGAATTTTATCAACGTCCAAATTGAAAATATTAAAGTCTGGTTCTAAATTCAAACAAGAAAATAACTATAAGAGGGAAGAAGTCAACAAATTATTTCAGACAATTACATATTATTCTGGCGGGAAGCTATAGTTACAAAATTCTTGGCAGGAAAGAGAGCTATCGTTACAGGAGGTGGTTTCTGGAAGGGGAGTATATAAAAATAGTACTTATTGCGTTACTCAATTTACGGATGGACCACATGACCTAAACGTAAAAATTATAACTATTGTTTGTATTGGAAGAATGCCAAAAATATATGAATACACAAATTTTACCCTTTTAGAATAAAAATAATTTTAGCAGAAATGTACGTCAAGAGAACTTGTCTTACCTCAGAAAGGAGACTCGTCACCCGGGGTCGAGGTGGACTTATGGAAACGTAGAGTTTATCGACGTCCATACCATCCATATTTCAAATACTACGACGATGAAGAGTTTGTCGTACACATCAACGAACTTCCTCTTGAAGGCTTCGGTGGGTTGTCGTCGAGTCACCAGAACCACTTCTAACAAGGACACCCACACCCAGAAAATGCCGGTCGTGAGCAGAAGTAGCATCCATAGCACGTAATCGCCCTCCATTTTAGTTAATGTCACCGTCAGGCACTCACTTTCTGAAGGAATTGATGATGTATAGTATCAAACCCGTCGGCAGAACAACTTGCTCCAAAATGATCGCCAAGAAGCAGCCGAAGTCCACGTCACTCTAAATGAAGTCACGCAAAATAACGGTTCAAAACATTTTGTTTTTCGTTATGTATGAATACTAGGTGGTATTATGGTACTATCTGGTCATCTCTTGTAGCAATTAAAATATTTTACGTTTTATTATATTGAAGATTTCAACTTAACATTAAGCTACTACAGAAATAAACCAATTTTCCGTAACTCAGAATATAACACTTGACAAATTGTTAGGACTTTAATTAATCGTACAGTATAGCCACAAAAGCTACTGACTGAGAACCATTAATAAGACTTGTCCTGTTCCTGCAAGTTAGGAAGTCATTATGGTTGTGTATTGAAACTTGTATTTGATAAATTGGTTAGTCTGTTAAACGCAAAACGGAAATGAAGTAAAATCGATCGATTTCATTTTGACTGAATAAACGGATAAGAGATTGTCTAGGGAATCAATCTTCAATACACAATATATAAAAATAATAGTACATCTATTTGAATTATTTCCCTTGAACTCTTCAAAGCTATTCTTAACCATCGTTTTTTTTTTAAATACCTTCTGGTTCTATGAAATGAAATAGTAACAGAGTAACAAGAGGTGTGAAAAAACATGAGCACCTTTACTATAAAATACTCAATGATTTCTTAATTAATTCACATTAAAAGCAGCTCCTCGAAACCAAAATATCCTTAGTTGTGTTAGCAATAATTATATGCTCAATTCTAGGAAGTCAAATTTCTTTCCGTTTTTTAAATGAAAAATGAGGATAAATAACGTTATCAAACTGTACTTCCCAAATTTTTACCGTTGTATATTATCTTAAATAGTAGGAGCAAACCATATTGTTTAGTTAAATTACATTTGATTGAGTAGGAATATTGATTTGCTTATTGTTATTCAAGATTTAATTGAAAATATTATTCATAATTCTTACCTTGCAAAAGTAATGACACAGCGGAGATAACAGCTTTATACCCAGGGTCAACAAAATTATTGGATAAAACCAATCCGAAGAAACTATATTCTTGGTAAGTTCTTGTTCGTACGGCTCACCACTCCAGTTCATGCTCTGGACGTAACGCCGAACACCGAGATAAATGACAGATAAAAGCTACCACACCTACGATAATTAGCAAAAACTTGAAGAAGACTTCAAAAATAAAGCTTTCCCTAATCGCGTAAGAAGAGCAAGAGGATAGGACGAGTGCTAACTCTCGGCAGAATGAATCCAGAAGAGCTATAGTCGCAGAGAGCAAGACGGCTACAATCACACTATGCGTAAGAAGGCTACGGAGTCTCTTAACTGTTCTAATCCATGGATCTTTCGCAAGGGTTATGCTAGAACAGGGTTTCATAATTGTAGCACGATCCATGAAATTAGCTTTAATATAACAGATTATTTATGGAGGTATATTCTGGAGTTGAGTTCCACACTTCGAAAGAACTCACGTTCAATGAAGAGTCTTTTTTGAAACTCACAATATGAGGTAGTGAATAAACTTTAAAAGGCTATCCACTTCTCAACAAATTGAGGCGCCAAACATTATTGCCCATAGAAGCATAGTAGCAATCATTACTTCAGTCGTAAGAATCATCAGTTTTAGCTTATAAGTGTTTCCACATTCCACATTTGGTTCCGTGTAGGTAGATACCGTAAGAAGAGTTGTTAACATCAATGAGAATATCAATGTAGTGACAATGTTTATATCACATGCTCCAATAGGTGAAGGTTCAAGAAACACAGTATTCGATTCGTTACTCCAGGTATGACCAGAGGTTAAGATTCTCCTCAGAACTGAAGCCATAAGATGACAGGACAAACTTTAAGATGTCTTCAATGGAAGGTCGAATACATAGCCCGCAAATTAGTGGCGGAAGTACTGGATGGCCCAAAAGAAATGAATCCCCACTAGGAAGAACTGAGTGAGTAGCAGGGTAATGGTCACGTAGTCCATGCTGGTGACTAGCGGAACAGAGGATGGAAACATCTATTACCAATAGAATATCAGAAAACACTGCTCGGAGATCGTAGGTGAGTGTCTTGATTAGGATACTCTGCAGAGTAACAAAAAGTTTCCAAAAGTCTTGAAAACCGAAAGTCAGACTCAGCGGCTGCAAGATGATCAGCACCGCCCCGGCCGGTATCCGATGTTTTCTGTTACCTAGGAACGACTCGCGTTGTCGCTGACTCGATTATTGTTGTCATATGAATGAAAACTAAAGAGTATCACCACACACATAATAATATGAAGCTTTTTTGTCATTCACTAAACATCTTTAAAATTTCATTAATTATTTATTATACCGGTTAATTTCATTTATTTCATTAATTTCATGATTTCATTTACTATTTAGGTTAAAATTTATGATTAAATTTGCAGTTTAGTATTTTATTTAAAGAAATGAAGAACATAGAATCTTCTATTAAAATACCGCCAATTGTGTTTCTTTGTAGAAAAAATTCGTGAGTTCATAATGAAAGTTCGGTTTACTTATTTCTAAAACAAACGCGGTCCACTAAGAATGAAGGGACCTTCACAACACGGCAGTCGTACTTTCCTTTCTCATAGAAGCTTTACACTAATCCATCTCATTTTCTTTACACAAACTCTATCTAGTTCTTTTAGTTGATCCCATATTCTCTCGCTCTAAATTCAACTCCAAATAAACTCAGAGATTAACCAAAAAAAAATAAAAAAATACAGAAGTCTTGGATAATTTACAACTATAGGGGGATAGGTTTGGTAACAATTGACGCTTTGTTTTGTTCTAATGATAAGTTAAGTCATAATTAAATTAACGTGGATATAATATCTGCTTATACACTTCGTTCGCCACACACAGTATTCTTTCGGATTTCCCCAAACAGGAGAGGTGTTATATTGATGTGGTGGTTATTTAAAGTGCTAATTGTTCAATAGTATAAAAAGTTAGTCTTCAAAATTACCCTTTACCTACCACTGCCATTCGTAAATGTATCATATTATTCCTTTAAAGATCCCCTAACAAGACATTAGAAATGATTGAGATTCGTCATGAAACATCACTCAAATCAAATTTTGGTATTTTTAATTTCCTTGAAATGTATATGTAATCGACCAATGGCGTTAAAGGATAAATATTTAACATTTTATGAATAAGTTTATTTATTTCAAAGCCAACCGTCAAAGGGAATTATCTGAATGTACTTCGTGTATAAGATTGGAAGCGGTGAAAGGAAGTCTGTCTCCAGGTTAATGTTTAATTTTAACACTTTCGAACTTGAAATCTGAAAAGACAAATAATATTCTATTGATTCAAATGTCTTCAAATAAATTTAATGTTTATTTAAATTAACATAATAATGTTTATTATTATTTAAGACTAATTTAAACATAATAATAATATATATTATTATAATTAAGACAAATCAAGTTCGTTCTCTTTTACTTTAATGGATTATTTTGGTATTTGCTTTGGATCATTTAATACTGAAGTTATCGTATGAAAAATACTAATAAAATTAGAGAAAAATTCAATTAAAGAGCCAATCACTGCGTCCCAGGATCGTAAGAGTATGTATTTTTATATGCATATTCTCTCAAAGATATAGAATTATTTATACAAATGTATCTTATTAAAATAATTTAAATATGAGCAGGTGAGAATCAGATGGTGTAAGTCACGAAAATAGAAAAATTGAGTTAAGTCAATATTTAGCATCGTTATGCAATATTCTGTTTAGTTTTAGGGTGAAGTAAGTCAGTGGTACACACAGTGGCGGCTGGGAGCCCCACATCGTTCTCATCCCAAACAAAACTACCAAGATGTTTAGAATGAGAGTGGCGTATGTCAGTCGATGAATTTGTGTTGATGCAAAAGTGCTCAGTGGTGGTTTAGTGCTATAATTTGGTTTATTACATACTAACGGTGGTGTGAAGACCTACATACTTGACATTGCCACATTAAATAGATATGAACCTAAGGTAGTCTTGTTTTTAGAACTGAAAAATCAGAAAAATACTTCTATTGATATTTTGATGTTATGCCTATATTTATAGATTGACAATAATTTTTTAGTAAAAATTAGGACTTTAAATTTATAAAATCATTTCTGAAAAAAGAGTCGTAACAAAGAATAGAAAACGAATTTAGTAGAAGATAGTGTTTTGGAAATCGACCAAGAGCTAGTATTGATTTTTCGTTGGGGTGTACAATAACGTAATTATCATCGAAGTTGGATAATAAATATTTAAAGGTTGGCACAATTAAGATCACAGAAATCGAATAAAGATGTCACTCGAATTAAGGTGAATTAGGTTGTGATGAGAATGAAATAAGGAGGAAATATTGTGTGAATTATGAAACGGATATTCCGAGAAAAAAAATTTTGTAAAGAGAAATATTCATCGTGCACGTAATTATTATGAATTTTGTGGAGTTATGAGAGTATGTGGAGAAATGTTGATGAGTTTTGCCATCGCAGACGAGGAGATATATGCCGTCCGATTGCCAACTCAGATATGCGAAAGGGAGATAATAGGTGCGAAATACAAAAATATGTTAAGTGTACGATTCGACGAAGTAAATGTGCGAAGGGAAAATAGGAAATAAGTGAATTGAGAAAACACGATGTGACGTCCGAGAATCAAATTCAGAGGAACATAAGTCAGAACGATGTCGAGTAAATGTTGTCAACATTTTTTAGAAAAAAAAGGGGATTTAATTCAATTAGATGAGAAATGATAATCATCCCGATTCAATAAAACTGTAACGCCGAACAGTGGTGACGATGAAAGAAAAAAAGAAAAAAGAACACTATTGGAATAAAATTAAATCAGAACCGAATGTACGCGGGTACGACAGAAAAGACGTTGCGCGATTGGAGAGGATGATAGAGAGATAAACCCGACTAAAAAGGTAGGAGAAGATAAGACCAAGTTAAAGTGAGATAGGAAGAGAACGGATAATGTCGATTAGAGTTGTTTTTGTTATTTGAATATCAAAATAGGGGGAGTGTTAGAAAGAGAAGAATAATGAAATGTAAATAGAATTCTAGTTTCTAAATAGGATAAGAAATTAATGTGTAAATAATAGATTGAGTGTGATTTAGTAGTCATTCGAATAATTCAGACACGGTGCTATCTTTTATTTTTTATTTTTGAGAATAATTATGGTAGATCAAGGAACCGTCTGCTATTATCAGTTTGTGTTGGGATTTTGTAAAAAAATTGTATATTTTGGGGGGTATATGCAAAATCTAAATTTTTCTTATAGGAGAGGGGGGTTATCTAACGACCCGGATTCGTTAGAGGATATTATGGTTTTATTCAGAAATATGTGCGAGTAATAATGGCTTTAATAGAAACCAAAAAACCAAATAATACCGATTTGAATTAGCGCCAAGAAAAGCGCGTTCTGCGAGTTATAGGACACAGACAAAAAATCTTAAGAACTAAGAAAATGTGAATACACCTTATGAAGTTAGCGACGCAAAACCGGCGACGAGACGATTGATTGGCGGAATGCACCGTGCATGAATTTTAGGAAGAGTGGGGATTAGTACTGAGAAGGTGGAAACACGAGAGGTATCTGTCTCATTATTACGCGTGTCATCGGAAGAGACGGTTGGCTTTGAGTCTTACGCGGATAATCGGCGGTGAGAATCCAGTCTCAATCGTACGCGAATTATCGAGAGGGGACGAGTCGCTCCGAATTTCACGTAAATCTCCATAACGTTGATTTTGAGTTCGATAATTTCGAGAGGGTGTAAAAAACGCAGTTTACAAGATTCAAATTTTGTGGTATTTATCACAGTCAAATTTATTAATGAACGGCCGAGTAAAACGCAAGTTGAACGCGTAAGAAATATTTTGTCGAGGGCTCCAAGTGAAGCCAGTTATGCATTGGAAAAGTTTTCCGAATTACGAATCGGACGAA
>NNCF01126154.1:1104127-1140674 GCA_002313205.1 Laupala kohalensis | reverse complement strand
ATATATATATATATATATATATATATATATATATATATATATATATGAGTGTACACTGCTAAAACGCTTCAAATACATGTTTTTTTCGTTATCTGTGTGTGCATAAATACTCTGTTGATATCTTGCGTAGTTTTTGAGATATTTACAAAAAAAACGTTTTGCGGCCCCTTTTGACCCCCCGCCCCCCCAGGGTTCACCGGCTTGGTGTCCGATTTTCTTTCCCCTTTAAAGTGACCCCGAAATCTAACTTTCTGTCAAGTCTCGTGTCTGGAGGATTTTTGTCCAGTTAAAATCTTTATTAAATGGCGTTAGTTCTTTTGAGGTTAATAGTAGTATAAGTCATTTAAGTCCAGTATATTTTTTTTCTTAGCATGGGAGACTCCAAGAGGAAAGCTTACATGTTAAAAAAGAGGAATAATTTTAGTACATAATAGTCAGTTTTTTGTTTTACAATGTAATGGGATTTTTTATAGAGTCTAATACACCCTTAAAAATATCAAACCACGGAAACATTGACTTACATCACTCTGATTCTCACCAGCTCATATGTAAGTTCGTTAAAATAAGCTGATAAAACATTAAATTCAGATCGATAGTATCCACAAAATTTATAAGATCCGGTAATAAACTGAAACTAGTAGTTATAACAATAACCATTCATAACAGCCGTATATTATTACTAAAGTCATAAAGACTCCGTCTTGAACAAAAATTACAGCCATCACTCATCGTCTGCGAGTATAAATAACGAAAGAGGGCGGAGTTCAACTGTTCACAGGTGTTTCTCCACCTGTCCTCTAGAGTCGAGGGCAACAAGCAAGTCTCTGAAATTGGAGCTTCGGAACGAAGCTGTGGAGTTGTCATAAAGTGACACACATAATAAACATCCACATCCAAAGACGACCGAGTCGATCTTTCACATTGATTATGACTCCCGTAAAACAGTTGATAGAACCGAAAGTTTCGGGGTAATAACTGGCCGCCACTTCATATTAAAGCTGCTGTCACGCACATTTTAGAATACGTAGTAAAAATCATGTGCAGTTTCACTCAAGCAGTAGAAAGAACGTACTTCACCTCAGTTAACATGCATTTCCACTGATCATCCTGAAACTATTATAGCATGAAATCATGTACAAATTAGGATAGTACATACATATATTATTCGTTATATAATTCTTGACAACTTGGTGTAACAAAAGTACTATGTTGAGAAATAGGTTAAGAGAAAGAAAAAACCACAAATGTTTCGCCAACATTTCGAATATTTTATCCGTCTTCAGGATTTGTTACAATATTTCTACGACACCAAAACTACTCATCAACATCTCGAACCTTTACACCTGCACAACAGGCACAATCTGCTTACTTAATTCTTGACTTTATGTATTTATATTATACTTATAATTGTACCCCCATTACCACCAAATATTTCGGTGAATCCATCGCTACTTTTCTATATAATTATTGGCTTCAATCAGTCGTGTTTCGAGTGAATCTTTTCTTAAGACACAATAAACTAATAATTATCAATAAACTTCTCTCTTTGCGAGGATTAGTAACAAAGTGAGGGTATACAATTCTGAAAACTACTGGATGACTTTTGAGTCTATACAAATAAGAACCATTTATAATATTCGAGGAGAAGAACATATATGATAAAATAAATAAAGAAGTAACTTTCTCGTGAAAAAGAACTTATACAAATTGAACAAAAGTGATCTTGTTTTCAGGGTGACACAGTAGGTTCTTGTTATAGCAGTACTTGAACTTCTTAGAAAGAAAATACTATAGCGAGTAAATTTGGTAGACAAGTGTGACATATATGACGTTCACGTCACCATGAAGCGTTCATTTTACTGATTGCTCCCTTTTCAATTCTGTCCTAATCAAATTCCCCATGTCGATGGGAGACTCCAAGAGGAAAATGGATAGAAAACCGGAAATATGTAAGATCCGAAAACAAGTCTTCCAGATCTTCTAGCGACTCCATAGCCAAAAGAGAGATAAAAGAAGATAATCTGACGGAACGCCACCTTTGTTCTTCACGCATTCACTCTGGACACGACATCCCTGGAGCAAAAAAGTTACATGTGGTTAATGAAGTCATTAAATAACTTATCGTCGTATTCAATTAAATAATGAAAACATAAAAATAACTCTTAGTTGCTGGACGGTGTTTACAAGCACCACCAATATTAATCAGCATTTGTTTATAATTGGTGACAGATATTGTCGTTGTAAGTAAATTGTACATTAGTGAACCCTTCTCCAATGCGGTCATGTATTTTGGGTTTCTTTGCTTTCTTTTTCGCCTTTCATGGCATGTAAATGTCAGGGGTATGATGTGGAACGGCATTGTGTGCCCGATTGTACTTGTGTGAATGAAGGTAGGTGATAGGTAAGTATTAAGATTTTTTACAAAACCTCATAAAGAATATTTTTATGTTAAAAAGATAAAAATATCATTTATTATTATGTCAGTCTAAATTAGTATAAAGTTTAGAATCGACTCTATTGTTGAAATTTTCCAATTCTTTATTTATAAATGAATGGATAACAGAAGAAAACATGTAAGTAGTTCTCAGTTCATTACCACTACTGAAATTTTACGAAATTATTGTGTCCAAAATTTGGAAAAAGTTTTATTGCATTTATGCCATTCATTAAAAGATATTTTCTTAAATGTTAAAAAAATCATTTTCTTAATATATGCAACTAAGAGTAAACTGATATATATTAAAACTGTAAACAAAATGTTATAAAAATGTGAAAAAAATATTAACTTTTGCCTATATTTTCTAACCAATGATTGAAGTCACGAAAATGATATTGATATTTAATTAACTAATTTATTTCTGTAGCACCGATAATTTACACCACTGAATTACCATGTTAAACGTAATCACCAGCAGTGAGAGAATAGTTATCACTCATTACTTCTAAAATTGAAGAAAAATAAATTCAATTTTTGCATCGTCTCTTCAGTAGAAGTCTGCAAATGTGAACAAATATTAAGAGAAAACATTCACATTGAATTGAGGTACAATAAAAATATATTGTGATCGCCCCCAAAACGGTACTAAGTTATAATTTTTTTAATTTATTTATTTATATTGAGTATATAAGCGGACGAAAATAGTATAATAGAATAAAAAATATGTAATCAATGAAAGTAAATAAATAAATAAAAATACTTTTCTTGAAATGGTCTATATACTTTTTAGTTCCTCGTGAGTTATTCAAATATTTATTTATTTGTATTGAAATTATTCATCTTGTAAATAATGATAATTTCATATCGCAGAAAATTAAGGTAGATAAGATAAGAGCGTATTACGTGTTTCATAAATACTATGTTTCCGAGTCAAATATTAGGATGTGGTACAAGGAAAAACATAGTTACAAATGCCGACGGACATACATGGATATTTGAAACACAGGCAGCTATACTTTCGCATGTTAGAATCTCAACTCGAAAAGAATCTCAAATTTGATTATGACTTACATAATTATTAGTTTTCAAACAAACTGAACAGTATATACTGGAAACGCAAAATAATTCAAAGATTAAAGATGCTTTATTTTTATACAAACTTATGTCTTTCATCAAATCTAATTATTTTATACCGAATATTTCTTGGTTGAAACAATGAAAATATTGGTGTACGTACTTATTTTATTTAGAGCAATATTTTTATTTTTATTAAAAGTCTCAATCATTGTAACTCGCATTTTCACACTATTTGATCTACTTCCACGTTTTCTCTTTTTAAACAATAATTGGATATAATTCCATGGGTATCAATTTAATTACAAGCAAAGACAAATATTGCTGTTAGATAATGCAACATTACGAGGATAAGATGGTGAGTACGGGAGGTAGTAGCTCATGTTGTGTAACTACCACTTTCTCCTGATGAAGGCTAAAATACGGCAGGTTGAAACGTTAGAGAGTTGGTAAGATGCGTTTTGTACTTTTTGTTTCCATTATGACACATGTACAAAACGTTTCCATGTAGTCTATTCGATATATTCGCATTCCATATAGATATATAACTAAATTAGTATTTTCTCTACAGCCGTATTTCAGGAACACCAACACTTATCAAGGCTAGCAAATAAGAATAGAATTCTCCAAATATCAACGTAAGAGACGATCTTCATAGCTGCAAGACTGAATATATTGATGATGTCAAACTCGCGACCCTTTCGGTTACCAGGAATATTTTTATGAATATTCAAACAATAAAACTATGTTTTACTGAATTTCGAAGCTTAATTTTTACAATACTCTATAATATATTTGTTAACGAACTAAAAAATTCACCAACGACTAATCATATATTCGTACTTCATATATTTCTTCCTAGCGCATTTTCACCATTTCCCTTTTATGCCACATCAACATACTCTTTCATGAAATGATATGAATGACTCAGGGTGCGATATGTGTGGCAATCGATGACCGTGGTTTACTTTTTTATGAGTGACAACAAAATTTTCCCCGAAATAAGAAAACTAGTGAAGAGACCTCAAGCAGAAAACTGTCATATGTTTGACTATGTGACGGTTTCACAGTTCAATATAATATCCATCCATACTAATATATAAAAACGCGTAATGCGAAAGCGTGTCTGTCTGTTTGTTACTTAATCACGACTAAACCAATGTACCGATCGTGATAAAATTTTTCAAGGATATAAAGATATTCAGGATAAGCATAGCCTAACTTTTATTTTTTAAATGCGCGAAAAGAAAAATAGAAAATTATTTTGACAATAAATGTCTATGAAATCGGGAGAAAGATAAGTATATTCCCTTACGCCGCCTAACCTGTTTGAGTTAGGTGATAACTATGAACGGCAATAAGGTTCGCCTCAAAGAGTTCTACAAAAAAATCCACGACAGCATATGTTTACCTACTTCATCGATAAAACGTTATTAAAAATAGAAGTGTAAAAATATTTCAATTTAAGAGAATAAATAAAGAAGGAAAAAAAATCATTAAGTTGAATAATTTCTCTGTTTTGTACATTTAACCAAGATTAAAAACATCATTAAATCGTAAAATTTGGACGAATAGTTTAGATTGTAAAAGCGTTTCAATGAAATAGTGCAGACGCGTTGCGGCCGTTTTCTTGCCTCGGAAGCGAAAATTCGACTTGCGCGGCTTACGGGGAGTGGGTTAGTTGGTCTAAGGAGTAAAACTAATTCTGTGCAACACCGGGTAATCAGCTAGTACTTAATAAATCTATTTCGATCAATAATCAATCATTAATGTTATTATTAAAATAATATTCTACATATTTTTGTACATTCAAGTTGTTTTTACTTTTATAAGATATACGAGTATTTTTCGAAAAAATGTATCTTACGTTTCCATTAAATTAAAAAAATCTACATTCTTGCGACTAAAAATACTTAAATCTGGTTTATTTGACCGATGTAAGGCCTTGAGTTTGACATACTCGGGCTAGAGGATGGTATAGCTATGAAATAAAATAGAGAAATTCTTATATTTAATCATTGGGTTTTAAAATACACGAGCAGTTAAATCAAGTTAGTGGGATGAGAAAACAAAACATTTAAGGAGGTTTCGGACATATGAATGATTAGACATGTCACTACTTACTACTCTATCATGAATCTTAATGTAGAAGACTGCCTGATAAATGTTGTTTTTATGTGTACATAACTATAGGAACATAAGTAATACCTTTCCAAAATCTAATATTTTTAGAAATAAACTAAAAAAAAAACAATAACTGAAAAAGTGACATGAGACAATATTAGCAGCGTGTTCGCAGCTGTGATTAAAGGTGCAAAGATTGCTCAGGGTTCAGACGTTGTTTAGCCATACATTTTTTACTTCCAGAGCTATTTAAGACATGATGAAGCACGAAGTTTGACTCCCTTTCATCATACCGTAGTAATTAAGAATTCTTAGTCCTCATACTATGAGGCATGAACACGTGACCAACTACGAAGAACTACATTTATCTATATGTACAAAATACCATAAACATTAAAAATAATGTTATTAATATTGTAACAATTCAACAATTTCTATTATAATATAATTTTAAAAATAAAATTATGTGAGATTATAATCTTGACCGTATTGATGTTTTAACGTTCATGGTAGTTTTAATTTATTTATCATATTGTAAATGGCAGTTTAAGAAATAAAATCTCAGAAACAGAGGAAAATAATTAAATAATGCGTAGTTGCCGTTCATGTATTAACATTTTCCGTATTTGGAACTTTCTTTGATAAAACAGTTCTGACAGCTCTCGACTTATTATATATCGTGTTGTTTTTTCGAGTGCTGCATTGATTATCAAATCAAATCAAAAGGGCTTTATTTTAACAAAAAATATACAACATATATGGCAGGGCTTAGGGCCCGTACGTCTTACAGAAGCCCTAAAATGTATTGATTAAGATAACAGTTTTATTACAATGAACTGTATCTACGTTTCTACGACGGACATTTCACATAACAAGGTAAGAAATTGAGTGAAAGTTTTCTAGGAATATAATAATATGATTTTTTAATCGTTAATACTACACCACCTCTAAAGTTTATAGTATTTTGCATGCATCATACATTTCTGAAGTTTTGCTTCCGTATAGTTAAATATTTCTTCTTTTTTGTAAAACTCTTTGACAAAAATTACATCTTATTCCTGAATCAAATATTATAGCATTCGTTTTCGTAAAAGTTAGTTTGTGCGTGTTTCCTTTCTTCCTTATAAAATTGCTAAAATTATAAGTATAATTTATAGATATTAATTCTTTCTTATGTGCGATCCTCCTAGGTGAATGAAATTTTCTTATTACCTGTAATTCAATGCGTATGAATCTTTTACATTCTCGGTTGTCTGAAAATAATACAGGTCTTCTTGGTCGAAGTGGAAGATTATTTTTTAGAGAAGGCTTTCTAATTATGATAAAATACACACTCAAAAATGATGGCCCAGAAAAATAAATATTACATTGCTAAGGTACCAACTCCATAATATCAATGGGGTTAATCTGACTGATTCGAAATTGCGGAGAAAAAGTCGGAAGTTGAAATTCATCACTGATTCATCAATGCAGAGAGATTGTAAGTTGAAATTTGGATATGTTTCTTCGCAATGTATGGGATCATTATTCTTTTTATTACAATTTTCGAGGGGTGAAATGTGACATTTTTAATTATTGCTATATTTCAAGAACCAGTTTTAGTATGTACACATTCTCATTTTGTTCACGCTGATTTAGAGAGGTTTAACATAACAATAAAAACTATATAATTTTGTTTCTTCTTTACTAGTATTTTTGAAGGAGAAAATAGGAGTTAAGTTTCCCAAAATTGATTTAGAAATCACAAAATTTATGCGAGCAAAACAGCTTGTAAGATGTAAACTACTGAAGACAAATTCTTAAAATTAATTTTATGTATGATAGAGTTTGCAGAAGGTGTGAATTCATATTCACT
This sequence comes from Laupala kohalensis, assembly GCA_002313205.1. Lineage (NCBI taxonomy): Eukaryota > Metazoa > Arthropoda > Insecta > Orthoptera > Trigonidiidae > Laupala > Laupala kohalensis. Next base: position 1,133,184 of record NNCF01126154.1, on the reverse strand, counting down.
AACTGAATAGTTTCCAAGCAATATATTGAAATGAGAGGATCTAAGAAAAATACCCCTTAATGATATCGCGTTAATGAAACAACCGTAAATATTATTTGGAGTATAAAATACATGCACAAAAATGTTTCATTGGAATCAAGATTAACAATATAAGTACGGGACACAGAATTGTTACTGTGCATTAGTGCAACGTACTAATGCAACTCATTTCCAACTCTATCATGAATTCTAACAGCAAACCACCATTCAATACAATCAGATATACGAGAACATATTTATCCTCTGTAACCCCCTTCACACGAATTTATAATAATATTTAACTCGATTATTGTTTAATGAGTGTATTTTCATGACGTAATCGTACTGGACATACGGGCATTGCGCAACGATGCATCCGATGCTCATTTCGATGGTTATGAACGCGTTAACTTTTGAATATATTATCATACCTCCAAACCGCAAACAGGATAGCGGTGGGCACAGTCAACGGGGGTGGTGACGGTGACCGCCGTGGTGGCGGTGGAGGCTGACGCAGTAGGCGGGAGGCGACCGCGAGGTGGAGTGGTGGCAGCTGTTTCCCGATATCACCGACATCGTCAGATCGCTCTTCGTTTAATGAACAACTCCGATATTAGTGGTCATTACTAGCTGGAGTTATTGCGATCCGCGTGTGATTACCAATGTTGTTAAATGAAATCCATCATTTGTGTGATATCAATTATTTAGATTATAAAGCCCTTCCCTCAACGCGACGGATGGCCCGTGTGCTGGCAGTATAATTTCAGCAATATCTCCATTTGCCCCTCGCGATTTCATCGCGGGAATGTATGGTCGTTTTTTTAATGTTTCTGTAAATTTATAACTCGTGGTAATACGAAGTTATCGATAACAGGTGTACAGGTTTGTGCACGTGCGGGATGAAGCTTTCATGTTGACAAATTTTCCTATTATTTTGGCAAAAATTAATGATGCGGCACAATATGTTTGAGATGTAAAAATTTAACCCAGCAAAAGTGAAGCTTCAAAATCTTTAACAGTCTTCGAAGTCTTCAGAACGACCACTAAAGAGGCTTCAGAAAGTATGAAAAAATTAGTTTTGAAACTAATTTCAATAAAAAAAATTTATTTAACACTCACGAGATTCATTTTATTAAAATATGGTAGAATAGATAATACTCTGTCCTGATTAAATTCTATTCAAAATCCTGTAAAACCAACCTCTTATTAAAAGACATTATTAAACTTTCCCCATTCTACACCATTAAGTGTCATCACCACACGTGTCAACCCACTACGACAATAGCTATCACTCATACCCTCTTTGCCATCGTCACCGCATTCGGCCCCGTGATCACCATCCCCATCGCCATCACGACCGTGGCCGAACCAACATGGAGGAACGTCAGAGCTCGCGTGCGCGGGGGCGGGACTTGTGCGGCGGAGCGGAGTCGGCCACAAGAGGGAGGGGGTACAGCGTGCCCTCGCGTAACCCCCGACGGAGGGGGGCGGGGCCCACGCGAGTGTCGGCGGCGCCCCGCCATGCCGCTCCCGCTCCCACACTGGCGTCGACGCTACGCTCCAAGAGCTCCGGCCATTGAGAACGCTCTCGTGGAGCGAAAGAACGTCCGTTCGCTCCTGTCTCATGCACTCGTCCAACGAGTTCCCTCTGCACATTCCGCTTGCCAGCGGTTACTTTGCACCTGGCTTCCGTATATTTCATAAACGAGTTTTTTAATCATTGGCCAGGTGACGTGTTCATGAAGTCGCATATAGTTGACAGTGATGGCCAAACAATCTTTCTAATGTTGTCGCACGAAGAAAGAAACTGACCGACAGATTCACCGTAAAAGTAAACTTAACAATTGTCTAAGCACAAATATCCACTAATACATTATATATTTTTCATTTCAATTACTCTAATAGCTTCTTATTTTTTGGAATTCATATTGTAATAATAATTTCACATTCTTACCTTTCCTCTCACACATTTTACAACAGTATATGACATGTTATGAACAGAAGAGGAACAATAAATAACGATGTGACACTATTGCTTTTTTTCTACCATTGAATTAATTCCTTTAAGTAGCATATATTCAACGAAATATTGAGATCATGAAGAACTGGAGAACTGGAATGATTTCTCAGTTCTAATTATCACTTTCTGATTTTTTGGCAAGAAACTTATTATTGTTATGTTTAATTGAAGTCGATGATAAAATCTTACAAGAATACTAGAAAATTGCTAAGAATAAAAAGCTATGAGACAAGTCAGTTTCGAGAAGAATTATGAAACTAGGTTAACTCTAAAATTTGCTAATAATTTCATTGTCGGTGATTAATTAATGTAGAAAACTGCTGTTTTAGTCAAAATATCATGAAACATTTGTTTCAAACTTTTGAAGATTAATATTTCCCTGTAATATGTATTTCATGTTATGTTCCTTTGTTTGCGCGGTATTTGTGGCTCTATATCTCTTAAGATTAAATTTATTATCATGAATATTAAGACAAATGTTAGTTACGACGGCTGGTGTACAAATCAATACTGTTTCAAGAACTATTGGAGAAATTGTGTGACTGACTGAATTAGATCGTGTGATATTTTAGATTTATACCAATTACTCGAAATGGAAATTTACATGTCTTCCGTGGAAGCTCAATTCACTGACTAAAATATAATGAGAATGGCACTGAGGAAGACGGGTAGGTGGGAAAACTGATTTTGGAGATAGGACGAAAAAATAACATTATTCGATGTGATTACTATTTACTGATAATCTATTCAGCAACATTCGTAAAAGTGCTTGAAAACGGCAGGGGAAAGGCCAATTCAATCTCCCAGGTGACACTGGGTTATTTAAATTGTTCAGTACAAGCAATTACCTTCCACGAATCTCCTTGTTTATTCTGAAGCGAAGAGTGAACAAGTACTTGAAAACAAATTTATTTCGAAATTTTAAGTTAGGAACAAAATTTGTTTACCAAAGTTTTATGTGCTTTCATATATTACTTGAAAGCAATTACATCTGTTGCGTAACACACGACATCCAACACCGCGGAACTTCTAAGCAGTTGGTCCCAAATCTTGAAGATTGACTGCATATTCCAAAGAGATTTTATTTTTTCTGTAATTGAAAATATAGAATAAAAATTTAATAATTTTAAATGGATCATCACAAAAGAAATGCTTGCAAACCCGCGTAAAGTAATATCAAGAAATGAACGCAGAGGTTATTAGGACGAAAATGACGGAAAATTAAACATCACTTTGGTGACAAAACGTGAACATCACAAAATCAGACAAGATGAAATTTACGACAAACTCCGGTTGAAACGCGTCCAGTGATCAAGATTTTCCCTCACTGGCAACAGTGAAACTGCCATAACGGAAAAATTGCGGTTTGCTTATCATGAGACTCCAATCGCAGTAAAACATATCATTAGCTGCGGTAGACAGCGTTCGAGGGCCACGTATTTGTGTGCTGGGCGGCCTAGCCCATGTTGGTCGCGATCTACTGCGGAATCACAGGAAAATTCTGTTTTGAAAACAAACAATGCGGCAGGGTTGTCCGCAAAAGATCACAAAAGCCACACGCGGCATATACCAGATTATAGTGAGTCAGTTATACAAGCAAATATTAATAACGGAAACTTAATATATACATTAACTGTATATAATTATAGATAATTTAATAATCATAATATAATATATTTCGCTGATAGACTAAGACTGATATATTGATAACGTGTACTTTGCGTGAAATTCTACCCGACTATGGAAGGAAATATCGTATATGTATGCAATACATATGACACGGGGGAATATTACTACGCCCGAAGAAGATATACATATTTCCCCCGTACTTTTTAAATGAATTGTTTTATTAAGCACTATATTTCAAAGGTACCGTTGAAAAGTGTACAATACTACTCATATCGAGATTGAAGAACTTAGTTCTTTGTTGATGTTGCAGGTGCTTTAGTCCATTGAGTGCATCTGGTATGATGTATCAAGGCAATCTTTGATATTATGATATAGTAAATTTCGAATCTTCATGAGAACTGAGATGGTAAAGTTAGTATTGTATAACTCTTAATGAAGATATTCTGCTCCTGTAGCGTTGTTTTCGCTTTTAAGAAGACGAGTCAAAATGTCAGGAGTTTTATTTTGAAACATCAATATTTTAAGTTTTTCCTTTGCTGAAGCAGAGCGTTAAATACGGGAACATCTCAGCAAATCCATGTAGTAAGTATAGCCACCCCTGAGCAGAACCGTGAGGGACGCCAATGCACTGCAACATTCGAGGCATCGAGGGCGCGACGCGGGCTACACCGGGAAACGCAGGGAACTACGAGTAGGGAGAGACAACACAAGGGTTGCGGGTGGCAGAAGGGATCGTGGATCGCGGGGGCGGCGACGGAACAGGGGATCGACATTGAGGTGACGAGGGTGGTGGTCGGGAAGGGGGTGGATGACGGCGGTTGCGGCGTTGTTGAGGTGACGGCGTCGGCGGGGTGTTGGTTGCCCGGCAACAGGGTTACCCCTCGCAAGGCGGTGCAGCCCACCCCACAACCCCCGTCGCCTACTCCTCCGCCTTCGTCACCGCCGCCAGCAAAGCCCCTCTGCGCCGTCTCGTGATTGGTCGTGTCGGACGCGCTGCCTATATTGACAGGGGCAGGGCTGATAGCATGGCGTCTTTGTTCGCCCGCACGACTACAGGGTCACGCCACCGCTGCCTCTTGGATGCCGTCGCTTTCAGAGCCGCCTTCACTTAGTCATTGCTCCCGAAATTGCTTCTCAGGTCGCTACTTTGAATGATCCTTTCGTCATCTATATTCTTCAAATATTTACACATCTCTACTTTAGAGAACCTCTAATAAAAAAACTCATCCCACGTTTCAAACACTTCTTCAATTTCTAAACCAATTGTCATGTGCTACATATGGGGAAGTAAATGTTATTTCTTCAATGAAACTTAATGGGGGTTACAATCTCATTAAGTTAATAATCTAACACGAGTTCATGAGAAGCAATTGAGGAACCTCTTATTGGCAGGAAGAAGAAAAGGGAATGCAAACCGTGTAAAAGAGGAACTGGAGAGTTGTCGGTCAGTTCGGAGGTGGTCAATACCGTAGTGAAGACCCTGCCACTACCTTCTCCTTGTCGTAAGTTCCTGAACGCCTCATCCCCACCATCCTTGTCCTCGTCGCTGCTTCCCTGTCGGGACCTCCCGCCGGCGACGGTGGTGATAATCTCGCGTGATAACGTAGTCAACGTTACACTTCCCCGCCGCCTACGCTGCCACCAGAGAATTAACTCGGCTGCGTATAAAGCCGGCAGACGGAGACAAGGCGGGGATGGGATGAGACGAGGAGGGGACGACACGACGTTCGCTCGCCTGGCGCCGACGCTGCGACACAATAAGCTTATAATGAACGCGACCCAGGAACAAAAACGCACAAATGCGCTCGTAATGACATTTCGTTCAGGGTGGACGAGCGAGCGCGTGGGAGGAGTCTATTGGGTGAGACAGTAGTAGTAGCACAGGTGGAACGATCGAATAGGATTACAGGGGGCAAATGAAAAAGATTCGTAATAATAGATTAAAGTGAAAGTTTCAGAATAGCGAAGATAAAACGTAATGATTCTTATAACAGGCTTGCAAAAAGAAATGATGGAAACGTATTGTCAAGGATATTCACTTTATATCATGTATATTAAAATATCACATGGCCGAACAAGTTGAAGGAGCGCAAAGATTGTGAGGTAGTATACTGTATTTTCAAAGATTTGTTAACAAATTTACAAATCAATTTTTTTCGCAAATTACTCCGGTGAAAGTTTAATATGAAGAAAGTGAAGAAAGAAGAAAGCATTGTTTTTATTACTAAATAAATTAATGAAATTTTCTGGTTTTCCCGTGGTAATACATGTATTTTGCCATTTTCTTGCCAGAAATTTACAACCTTCAGAGATGATCGGGTGATGATGGCCATGCCGTCGAAAATATGTTCTGAGACCTTTGTTGCCATGGCAAAAACAGGAAATTTCATTAATTTATTTGAAATGTAACAGGTTATTTTGTAAAATGTACAATAATATTTGCGACTTCACGAAACAAATGGACTATGCGATGATCGCATGGTTATGGCGGACGTTGGTTGTATAAAGAAGTCATGGTGTGTTCATATGATACATCTCAGACAATGTGTTATTTGATACGATTTACAATATTTCAATGCGTTAAATGTTGTGTTTAACATTTTTACAAAACGGATGTGTTATCAATAAGTTCATTTCAAATGTGGTGTCTCATTAGTAGAAAAAGAATATCATGATTAAGCTGAAAAAATATCAGTAGAAGAAAGTTCACTGGTTATCTCCATTTGTGCTTAGAAATATTTTTCAATCCGTTACTTAAATAGAGCGTGTGAATCCTATTACATTACACTTAATTTTTAGCGGTCCAAAATGGCTTATTTTACTACACTTCATTCCCAAAATAAGTCATTACTTAATTTAGTTATCAAATTAAAAAGTTCATTTTCGTAAAAAGCTTATGCAATATTATTGATTTATTAAAGAAATAGAGAGTAATTCCACACAATAGTTCACCTTTTGAAACCAGGTGAACAGAAAACAAATTATTAAAAACGTTAAGTATGGCTCAAGGTTATTAATCAATTGTTTGAACCACGTTTACAGATTTACGAACCTGAAGAATTTTTGTACTTACATACGATAAATTAAAGAGAAAACTGACACAAAGGGAAATTCATGCTGGTTTATTACTATTACATGACATGACTAACTCGTTTCCACTGCATATACAGATAATTACTTTTTATATTTTGAATGTTGCAACAATTTCGTGACAGTTTTTCGAACATGAATTCCCAATAAAGAAAGCGCGTCACATGCACCAATAATTGCACCGCCATTACAAGGATAAAAGAACTAGGAGAAAATCGAGAGTAAAAGTGAGGGTAATCCTCACGAGGCACTAGGGCGGACCGAAAGTCTTGCTAAGCGTGTAGCGGGAGAGGACGACACATCCATTATAGGGAAGTCATTAGACCCCTCGGGTGTCGCGATCGACGCATGACGTAGACCGTGAGTCTCGTTTTTTTCTCTTTAATTTTTCTTACAGCTCCTGTTATTGGTTATTCCTGCGATTCGTCGTTGATACGATCAGCAGTGGGAGGCCATTACAGTGAAGCATGGTTCTTTTACTAGTCTTGGTGTAAAACTCCTATTGGATACTACAAAGAATAAATGAATCAGTTTACGCTAAATAACGTCTTGGAAAGTAGATTTAGGTTTCAACAGTTTAATCAGTAAATATATATTTGTAGTTCTGTTTTACGAGAGTTACATTCATATTTGATTTTAATGTATTATAATTTCATTCTAAATTGTTCCACAAGAAAACATACTTCACAATCATCAATTAACTTGTTAATCGTGATGATTGGTAACCCTTTACTATTCACAGAAATTAATGTCTCATATAAGGTTCAATCTTAACGAAAAACGAGGAGTAAAATGTGTAAGTTGATGTAACGTAAGTAATAACAGAGATTTTCACATGATTGACTTTTACATACTGTTTTAGTTTCGGAAACTAAAGAACATCGTGTCCAAACCAATCCTTCGTAATTCACTATAAAATGAGTAAATATTTTATCTATAATCGACATTGCGAAACATTTAATTTTTCGAACGCAAAAATATGTCAAACTTACACTTCTCTGTAATGTAAGAAATAACATATTTTTATTTCAATTTATTAGGCAATTATGTATTACATCTACGTTTGGTATGGTGAATAAAAAACAATAACTGACAGCAAACCCATGAATGAAAATCAATACGCCAGTCGTTCAAAAACACTTGCCTACCATTGAACAAAGCGACCCTCTACGGTCGAGGTGTTTCCATCAGGCTACTAGTAGATTAGTGCTCTCCCTTTTTGTTCCACCCAAAATGCATTGCATGAAAAGAAACTTGACCTTTGAGTTCATGAATTAAATAAGCATAAAGGAATGGGTAATTGAATTATGCTTTTTCAAAGATTAAATGAGAGACAGTAAAACTCGTAAATGGTAATTAACAATTCGGATTCATAGTAATTCTTCTCTGAAAAATTGCGGTAATGATAGAATTCAAATGCCATAATATTTTCGTTATCGTAAATATCTTATTGCAATCCAAACTATTCCCATATGAGTATTATCAATAAAAGAATTATATTTTTTAAAGTAGCTCCAATGTCCAAAAATTACACTCATACAAGAGACAAATCAAAATATTAGATATGTGAAAGTAATATTTACTCAAAGAGGTCACAAAACATTCATCTAGAGCGGTCTCAGTGTTTGAAAAATCTCACTAAAAAGAAAAGACCCTTTCCTTACGGGTTACAGAACACGCCCTGAACTTAAAAAAACATTTCGAAAAATATCAAAGACTAGCTTTTTATCTAAAGTTCCATTCTAGTTTTAAACGTTTCAAATGTACTTGGAAATTCCTAACTCAACTTTTGCACGGCGGTTCTTTATCTTTTAGTTTCTCATATATTCAAAACTATATAATTCATGAACCTTGTATGACATACTTGGTAAAACCTTCTTTGAAAAGTTTTACCTCATTCCATTCATCCTTCATCAGAACTCCCTTTTGGGATTATAGGCTGTCAATCACAAACAAGATTAGTCACTCTTGGCTTTATTTCGATTTTGGACGTCTAAAGATCCTCAATAAAAACTCTTCTACAAGAAAAAAGATTAGAATCACAATCAAAATTATTTCTGACAGAGTTGCGTTATATCGAAGACTTAGTGAACCAAGAATGATAGATTGCAATTTCATGATTATTTGCTTAGTTAGTATAAAAAATTTACAGATGGTATTTATATTTTCTGCATAAATTGAATCACATATTAAGTTGTATTGGGTTACGTTATGCAACAAAGGAACCGACTCAAAAAATACATGAGAAATCCGACATTTTGACCAAGTTTCAAATTAAAAATAGATTAAAATGTGGGTTGGTTCCTTGTCGCTTAACATTGCTTTGATATCTTAATAGTGAATTCGTTTGAAAAGAAGTGAATTTTATCTAACCAATCTTCTGTGATTAGAAATGATGCGTTGCATGTTCGAAATTTGATATTTACATTATTACCAATAAATTCATTATTTCTGTGATAATTCAAAAGATCTGTTGCAAGAACAGAAACTGAATACATAAAATTAACTCAATAAAATTTACTGAACACTTTATACAATCCACAATCTTTGAAACAATAAACTAAGAGATCAAACTGATGGATGTACTTGCTTTAATTTTCTTCATGATATATTTTGGGTTATGAATGAATTATCAAAATAAAATAAAAACTTTTTTTTTCAAACATTGAGACCACTCTAGATGAACGTTTTGAACCTCTTTGAGAACATATTAATTTCACATATCTAATATACTGGCGCGACCAAAAATTACACTCATACAAGAGGTATTGGAGTTGCTTAAAAATTATATTATGATTCCAGGACGGTACCATCTAAAAATATGCCTTCGAAGTTAAAACACAATTAAAGATATTGTCTTTTGTACAAATCCAATAGAGTCCTTCGTCGTGGTTATCGTCAACTGATTTATAAACTATCGTCAACTGGTTTATAAACTATCGTCAACTGGTTTATAAATTATCGTCAACTGGTTTATAAATTATCGTCAACTGGTTCATAAATTATCGTCAACTGGTTTATAAACTATCGTCTACTGGTTCAGAAACAATCGTCAATAGGTTCATAAACTATTATTATTATCATCTACTCGCTCCGAAACTATCAGCTACACCTTCATTTTCATTCTTAGATCCACTCGTACCTCTCTCTCGCAATCAATTCTAGATAAACAGAATCGGCGAAGGATAGTTGGATAGAACATGAGTAACGTGATGAGTTAAGCAAGACGCATGCCCGCTTAACACTTGAACACTTCTACGAAACACGGAGGGGGTAGGATTGATGGGTTATTGCGCCCAATGGTTCCATTCATTAGAGTACATGCGATAGCATTAATTTACTACGTAATTAACTGTCTTATTGCAAGAACAAGGTACTGTAATTAGGGCATACGCAAACCAGTACAAAATAATTTAACATAAATAGGTACGTTACCATATAAATGCATTGATGTTTTTGAAAAATATGTCTCAAGAGGATTAAACAAACATTAAAATTTTAATCAATTTACTGCATACAGCTTAAGGACACGATTTAAAATTTGTATTTTTCGAACGTTTATTAATGAACGCTCAGTTGGTACACGGAACAAATGGGGTCTTCCTTATCCTTGAAGCATTCGCCCACGAAATTCTTGTTAAAACGTGGCAGATTGAGATCCACAAAAATCGAAATCAGATTCATCTATCCACTTCGCGAAACAACTTACTATACAGGGAGTCAACTAACTAATAACTTCATTCCAACAACACAAATATTGCCTCGTGCTGTCTCCTAAAATACACCATTGAACATGATTCTGCCTCTGCAATCATATAAACCGCAGAACTACTGGGGTTACTACTTCATCTCCCTGCTCCGTCGGAATCCCCTCCCTCGATCCGTGTGTATGTAGTTAACTTGTGGCGTCGACTGGCAGCTGCGGTGGAGGTGATCCTGGTTCTATACTGTCGCGTGGATTGAAGAATCACACAGAAAAATTTCATAGTAAAGAATACGCTAACAGCAAGAAAAGTGTTGATGGAGGAGATAAGTAAATGCATATGAGAAAAAACGAGTGCTCTCCAGAAGCAGAAGTGGTCTCCACTTGCAGTTGACAATGATTCATAATTATTCTATATGGAAAAAACGGTAGTTGAGGAGAAACAATGAAAAAAGTTATTTTTACTGAATTACAGGGGTGAAAATAATAGAGAATAAATGTGTCAAAGCAGTGATTGCATGGCGTGGTATGAAAATTATTTTGATTAAGACTTTGGTAGTCATATTAACGTATACTCTGTTGGTGATATGAAAGACATGTGACACATGTGACAGAGATAATATGGACAATTAAATGCGCATTGCTCGTAACGGTTGAGATTACCGGGATGATGAAGAACCCAGTGAACAAGTATTTTGTGGGAGGGTGAGAAATGCGAGGATTCGATGAAATATAATCACAAAACACGAAGCTTCACTATCATGATATTATTGATGTTTCAATTACGTGAGGGAGTAATGAGAAATCTTCTCGGCAGTGTAAGAAGTTCCTGTGTTTCGAGGAGAGTAATGACGATGGTTGAGAGTGAGGGAGGTCATCGTGGCCAGTCGCGACCCCCTAGCGCATCGCTTGTTACCACGACAACGTTGCTATCTGCCCTGAGATCTGTCCCGGGATCAAGTCCCGGCGCGAGAGTACGGGGACGTGTTAGTAAACAGCGAAGCCATCCACTCTGCCCTGTAATTAGATGCCTCGCGACGAGGGGGTCTCTAAATTACTCGGTGCAATCTCTTCGCTCACCGTCGACCTCCCAGCCAACCGTATATTGAGACCCTTTCTGCATAACATTGTCCATATTCCCTTTGCATAACATTGTCAATTTAACAAGTCGCTCTTCATTCTCACGGCATCGCGTCCTTAGTACTCGTTTTGAGTTTTTCTGCTGAAACGAAGTTCTATGTATGTATGCATGTTCCATTAAAATCAATCCTTGAAATACTTATTTGTATGGTTATTCACTCACATCAAAATTTGCCACCAAACTTCATATCATTCCATCGCTTCCAATTCTATTACTATAAAATAGTGCATTTTTTATCATATAACATGATTAAACTAGAATTATTTCTAGAAACTATCATATTTTATAGAGAGCCAACTTTGATTCCGACACTTCGAAATGCCCAATTCACGAACGTTTGATAGAAAGTTTAGTTCTAATAACGTTACTATTCGTTAAAATGTAATATTATACAATTATGCGGTACATCATTATTTTCAATTAATAACATATTTTTAGATATATTTTCTACCTTCATGTTGACTAATCTTTCTATCAACTTCAATAAAACAGTTTTATCTAAGCAATAAACCGTGAGCATCTACTAAGGATATATCGCCCAAGTACATCGCCTCACCCAGTGTATAGTCATTAGCATAAGGAGTACATGTACTTGCTGATAACCATGACAAGTTGCAGCATAATTCACCCTAAATGCACGCCCCTTCCTTGCAAACTATGCTACAGCTGTATAGCTGTAAAATAGTATTTACCGCAGGGCAGCAGTTTAATACGTTTGTATATGAGTAAAATCAATTATTTGCACATTTTAAAAAAATTATGTTGAAGTATTTAGGAAAGGAAATGAATTTTTCATCACGAAACATTTTCATTCCCTGTAAAATTGCTAGATGGCAAAGTTACAACCAATAATTTTTGTGTTTCACGACAACCGTCATTGATCACGGGAGACAGACATTCTTCAGTTAACAACCCTATATTTACCGGAAACCCTGCATCGTACATACCGAAGTTATAGGGCTTGTTAGCAGAGAGAATTGAAGGTACATAGTCGGTTGCATCTACAACATACATGCAATTAAATTTATCAATACCAAATACATCATTTGTTGTTTGAACAGCCCATTCTGATGGTGAGTTTCAAGTACAAAACCTCTCCTACCCGAAACAAATTTGGACAAAATTTGAGATGATTTAATAGATGAAAGTAATTAATTAACAGGAAATTGAGATTCAAAGTAATAATAAATTTAATTCAAAAAAATATGAAATGTGGAATTGAAATAAATTCATCATCGACATCTAATAAAAGTTTTCCAGATATCAAACGCACTCTTAATTACAAATATGGTTGTCCTTTATAGTATCCGTACCCTAGCATAGTAACGAATCCAATACTTTGTTGCGTCCTAAATGGCGTGGCACAAGTTACAGTAACAGGCGAGAATACAATCCGTCGTTCTACTCCGTCGTTCATTTAGTAATGCTTGGCACGTAAGATCCTCAGATCATGCCCTAGCTTTCCTTTCGAAAGATAAACTTCAAGAAGCTCCAAGATCATCGTAACTGACAGAGGCGTAATTCTCTGATGTGACATGCGTCACTCTTAATCCGGATCATTGAAGCCATAATGCCATCCACGAGTCGAAGCGTCCTGACAGGATTGCACCACGACCATCTACATCTACAACAGGTACATTCACCTCCCAGAAAAAATATGAACGTTGCCACAATAAAAATGAGATATTTAACAAAGGTAAATTAACGAAGTCAGATCAGTTCTCTCACTAGTATCCCGAACTGACAATGACGTCAACCAACCATTGATAATATTAAATCATGTGATATCCTCTTAGGTGAGAACTCTTTCAACCGAATATCGGTCACCTTGAGTCCCAAAATACAAATTACATACAATATAAAATTACTAGTTACAAAATACATACTATAAAATTGAGAAAAAAAATATAAATTTAAAATAATAATTTATTTATGAGTTTTTATTGTTTCAATAGGGATATGGTGAAAGCATAACACTGAATTTTGAGTTACATATTTTTTGACAATTTTTATGATTATTGTTCATTTACACATCCCGATCATGTTAAGAGAGAAAAAAGTGAAATCGTTCCAAACATTTCGGGGTGGTATTAAATATGAACAAACTGGGTCCAAGAGAATTCTCTTTGAATTTTTGTTTAATATTATTGGGTATTTGTTCTATGACTGAATATACAAACCTGATAAAACGTGTGCTCCGTCAAGAAAATGAAGAATTTGTGGAAGGGGGTAGTCGTAGTTTTTGACAAAATGCAATGCAATAATTTGCTTCCAGTGCCTTTTTTTCCCTTTAGTTTCTTTCAGGAAAAATATATTTCATCTTTTTTTTACTTTTAAATCTTGCTCGAAACGATTTCGGGTGCTGCGTATTTTCGAGATATGGGTAAAGGATTAATAAGTACGTATAATGTTAATGTCATCTTGTGATGTCTACTACAGTTTTTCTTTTTCTATTTTTGTTGTTGTTGTAAAACTGAACGTTTATGAACAAAATTCGAGAAGAAGAAAAAAGTAATCCGGACAAATTTATTCACGATCACTTAATACAGAAGAAATGACATTCAATGGATCAACGGTTTTGTCATTTCTGCAGATTGATGTAGTTGAGTCAAGATAACTCTGTTTTCTGGCACCAGAAGTATTTGAAGGCATCTTTTCTACTGAACCTTTCACACAGAAAGTATGACTTTTCAGTAAAATAGAAAGAACGTATATTCAGATCGAAGTGTCGGAGATGTAATTAATAAGGCACCAAATTATTCAAAAAAATGCGAATACGTAGTAACTTTGAGTTGTTTAAAATTTCAATATTTATTGCAATAGTTATATAACATATAGATGAATGCTACCTAAGTGTAAAGAGTGAAATTTAAACTCGCAAATGAAAGATATAGATTATTTGTCAAAAACCACATTTTATTTATAATAAAAATTATAATATTATCATGTCCCCGTTATGAAAGAAATCGTTACCGTTATCATTATTTCGAAAATACCTGGTACCGTGAACAATATTACTATTTGAGAAAAATAATTCAACGTAGTACACTTACCAAACTTTAACCTTCCTGGGTTTTTTACAGTAATAACCATAATAAATATATTTTATTTCTTTAATAATTAAGGTATTATATCCGCGTTGTCTAAAGTCAAATTATCAACTATTCACGAAACTTGGAAGTATTCACCAATTCTTTTTAATTAATAAGTCATTCTACTGATTTTTACTGTTCGATGAGCAATTATTTTGCGATTTTAAAACTTATTTAAAATATTTAGATTATCGTTTCTCTCTCTCTTTGACAAGAATCGCATTGTCTTCTGTCACGTGATGTGGATGCCATTTCCGTCAGAACTGTTTTTTCCGCAGTTTTTGTTTTTTGTGAACTGTGATAAGGTATGAAAATCTTAACGTCGTTGCGTTCCTATTTACATTTGATATGTTTTTGTAGGTTCTTTCGCTAAGGTACTTTTGCCAGAATATTAAAAAAACATCAGCCCGCGAAAGTTTCTCCATATAAGGTAATAGTAATTTAAAGTCAAATAATTCAAAAATTTGTGCGGTAAGGGTATGAAAATTCATCGCCACTGGATAGGAAATGGTTCAACCCATCTTTGAAACATTTTGGGGCGTACTTAAGCCTAGTCGCTCTGGCGGATATAATATCTTAATTGTCAATAAATCATTATTTTTTATTTGCAATGAGGTGTCTAATGAAGAAGATATCATTGCGCACCGGAGAGGAGATCCACCGCCTTAAGCAGAGGAGCAACGAAATGTAGTGCCGGGGGTGTTCGCAACGCAACGACAGCACCCATAGCTAAGGGGTTGAGGTGGAGACTGCGCAGGCAGCGCGCGCTAGCCGTGCGCCCGATAGGATCGAAGAGGGGACGTCAAGGATCAGGGTCCGGTAAAGGAAGATGATTGATGCACGAGCAACCTTCGTGGCAAGCGACGGTGGAGGCGGTAGCGCGATGACGTCGCAGATATCGCACCACCACCATCGCCTTCACTGTTGATCTAACTGGATGAGTGAATGCAACCGCCTGTGGTGTATACTATATGCCTGTGGTGTATATAGTAAATATAATTATTAACAACACATTTAATTGCTACACGTGTAATGAAATATAATTTATTTCCCGTAGTGTACGAGAATAGTTTTTACTTCATCAGGGCTATAGAAATGAGAAATTCTACACTACTGCATAAAATCTTTGATCCACAAAACCTAAGTATCCTTATGTACTTTGACGAGCTAAATCCGAATATGAATTTAGAATTGCTCCATCACCCCCAGATATTTTTACATCTCGAAAACTGCCGAAGAGATGAGAAGATAAACAGAAGAGAAGAAAAAGCAAAACAAAAACTGTTTTAAACAATAAACCTCTGTATCCTCATGTATCTTAACGAGCTTAATCAAGCTACAGGGTCAGAATTGCTCCATCACCATCCATTTTTCTTTAAATACGAATTTCCTGTATTTAAGGGTATTTTTTCGTGATAATAAAAACTTGGAGATCATGAAACAATTCTAAACTCTTATTTGAATTCAGCACGTCAAAAGACATAAGAATGCATATTGGCGTTAGACAATTTTTATTTTTTGTGTCTATGTAATTTAACATAGTTTGCAAGTTTTGTTGATTGACTATATCACCCTTGTTTATAGCTAAGATAATGAAATATATTTTCCGAAACGGATACAAATACGGAAAATATACTTAAACTCCATATGTATGTTTCATTAAACCAATATATACAACAACAACCTAAAATGAAGGAAATAGATCCCAGTTGCTAAAGTGTAACGAGAAAGAAAAGAATCAATTTGTAAATGTAATAATCGTGAAGTCTTAGAAGCTAAAATGTTACACATAAAATCTATGTGACGTGGTAAAAAGTTCGAAATCAACACCGCACAAAGAAAAAGTTTCCATGAAAACTGATTACGTCTTTACGTTCGGAGTGTAAATCAAAGACCCTAACTGAATATCACTACAATTGTAGTAGAATTTGAATTACACAACATTAATACTGGAAATATACCATATGCTCATGCTCCTACCGTAACTGCAATAAACTAATATCGATGTATGTACATATTTCTTCCGTATACCCTACACATGGAGAAGATATGCGACAACTTTCGGTCAGGTGAAAATGGCGACGAGCCGGGAATCGAACCCGGGACTCTTGCTTTGATCGCAGGGGTGTTAACCACCACACCGCCCGTTCGCCTTCCACAACTGTACACCACTTAAACCCAGACCTGTATATCTATGTAAATCAAAACTAATTCCATAAGTACATCTTTCGCCATCCTAAATATTTTTTCCAAACTTAAAATTTTAACCACACACCTTCCTCATCATCAACACTCCATTTCATCATAACCTAAGCATCTCTCGTCATCATCCTATAACCCATGTGTTGTTGACAGATTCTTCTAAGTTCTTGTATTTCTCTTCAGTATCTATTAACAGTCCGTATTTGTACCTGTATTGTACAAATTGTATCAGTTTTTTACAGTTAGTTCTTATGTAGTTCAAAGGTTAGATTTGTTTCTTTTTATGTCAGATGCCATCGCCGACAATTCGCTCCACCGATGATCGTGATCCCGACAATCGAGAGTCTACAAAGTAAGTACAATTTAAAACGTTTTCAAACTCGAAAATGTATGAAATGTTATAAATATTTCACAAGATCATACCATCCAGCAGTTCGATAAGACAATCTCTTATTCATCTATTTGTTTTTTATTTTAAAATTCTTGATTTAGGACAGGTGATCGTGTATAGCTGTCGAATTTTTCTCCTCTCCATCTTGTGTAACTCTCTAATATCATCCGCGTCATTAATTCTCACACAGACAACATCGTGATTTCATGTAGCAAACACTATCTTTGTAGTATTACTTAACAGAAACTGCTAAGGACACTTACAAACTGTACACAGCAACTAACAAACAACATTTTGAGATTATCTCTCTTACAATTATCGCTCGTTTCGCAGCAACTTTTATAACGAAGTATGTATTCAATAAAAAATTGATATACTTCAACTGCCGCTATTCGGACATCATTCTTTGTAGTGATGATCATGGAGCAGGAAAAAACTTGCATCACCTTTAATCACCATGACAGTAATAATTTGTAGTAGCAACTATTAAGCAACTAACACCATTTCTATGGAAGTAAAGAAAAGGATATTTCTCATTGTCGCAAGTAAAAAGTATCAATAAATTATATCTTTTATTAATATTAATACAAATTATAAAAGGCAGAGATACAAACCACGTATTTCAAAATATCATGCATTGAATCACTATGAAAAATAACAATAACTTTGTTTCATATCGCCTTCGCCAAAACCGCTGCTTAAAACTATGTATGTCCGTGACATAGAAAAACGAAAAATATGACTCTTCAGAGTCAAGTAAGGATTAAACAAGCAAGCAAATCCGAAGTACCCAAAGAAAAAACGGTTTGGTATGGGGATATCATGTCAATGTGATAACTTTCGGTCAGGTGAAAATTATCACATATATTCTCCACGTGTAGGGTACACGGAAGAAATATGTACATACCATGTCAATGTTCACAACCTGCCAAGATTGAGTAGAGGTAATAAATATTGAATGTGTGAATAATAGGATACATGAACGTAACCAGACACTTTCAGGATCATTCACACTTTCACAGAGACTTTTTACAAGTACGACTTTTAAAAACATTAAATAAAAAATGAATAAACAGAAAAATATTAAAAAATAAATAATTTTGAAGTAAAATAATTTATATAAACGAGATTATAGTGCATTAGCAAACACGTTATATAATTCGTAACGTGTAACATCATACGTGACGCGTATTTTATCGTAAGAACACCAGTCAAATTGTAAAATGCTCGTTAATGCAAATTAGGTGAACATTCTTCACTATTACTTAATTTTGCAGTTCAATTTTCATTTTCAAATATTACCGATTCTCTGTTCAGTTTGAGCACTAGAAAATATACGCTTTAAACAGATAGACCCTGTATAAATTACTTTTACAGCTCTAAGTTGGAGTTGCCGATCTTCTACGTAGTTTGACGTGATTATTGATATTTGCGAATATTAGAATACATCCGACGAAAATCACAGTGATGACGAACTATCTATTATAAATTTGATGGACTTGACTAGCGCAAGTTCTAGTAATAAAAATTCAGAAGCTGAGAAAGAGTTCACAACTTGACAAGTTAGAATTAACAACTGAAATATTTCTCTACAGAAGAATTTCGATGTAGTGGAGGTATTTCATATCAATTTTCTCTCGTAGAAAAGACTCGGTGCACTCAATCATTAAAACGTGGGAAATTTTTCACGATCAAAATTTTTTTATTTTATTTCTTTTAATATTCTTTCAATTTTTTCAAATTTTCAAACATTCAAGGGCGCATATGCTCCCCTATTCTTGCATACATCTATGATGCGATACAATATTGAGCATACATTAGATGATATTATTGTTTCTTATAATAGACCTCGCTTCATCATTATGAAAATGTATATGATTCTTCTCATTTACTAAAATGTGCACGTTTTAAATACAAGAGACTACTATCCTAGGAATACGACACTAGAGTGTGAAGGGAGGGGAGGAAGCAATGTCGGTGGCAGCGGCAGTGCCGACGAAACCTCTTGCTTGTGAACGAGGGGTGGGGACATGGGACGGCGACGGAGACTGGTAGGGGACATAAGCTCTGTATACAGCCTATATACCGCATTATGCGGAATCGCATTAAACACGCGACGTTACAATGGCCGAGAACAGGAATGGAGGGAGGGGTTGGGGTAGAAGAGGAAGGGACGGAGTTTGGGGAAGGGGGAGAAGTGCGCATGCGCTAGCTTAGTTCTCACTTAATCCGCTATTTATGTGCGCGGCGGTTCGCCGTGTGCCTACCGCCACCACCAGCGTCGTCATCGGCGTCCCTTAAGCTAGCGACTTCTCTATGGTCAACGCCGTTGTTACTGTAGTCCGTTCACCAATCATTCATCTTCACTTCCTTGCACACTTCAACTTTTATAGAATCATTGTTCTTGAAACAGATCGATTCCATATCAATACCAAAAATGTCACATTCGTATTTTTTATTATCATCTTGAATGACACCCATCTCCACTTCTGGTGCCATACATCAGTGGTTCATACCAGATGTTTCAAAGTATCAATGTGAAAATCAATATGTAAGAAAATAATTTAGAAATATTTCGTTTCAATCATTGAACACTCGACAATTCAAAATATCAGTGAAATAGTAGACCTACGCCCTGAAGTGCGACCCAGGAAGTCGACGTCAACACAATTGTATCTTAAGTAACGAGAAAACATTTTAAAGAAGTTAAGAATAAAACCTACGACGAATAGATAGGAGTCAGCATGGCTCAGTGGGTAGAGCGCTGAATTGCTGGCTGGATGACCGGGATTCGTTCCCCGGTGAGGTGGGGATTTTTTCGTCACACCTCAACATCCAGACTGACTCCCAGGTCTACTCAACCTGCTGTAAAATAAGTACCAGGATATATCCTGGGGTCAAACCGGTCGGGGAGAGACACATCTCCTCCTAGTGCCGAGGTCAAGTAATTGCGGGGCTCTACCCTCCGCGAACCCCATTGGCACCTTCGGGGCCTGTTCAGGGATAGTTTGACTTTGAAGAATGGATATAGTAACACTTCTCAAAGACCGGAGGATATTTGAAAAAACTTTTTCTTATAAAAATTTGTTTACTTAAAAATTAATTTTTCAATTTTTTCTTAGTTTATTTTATTGATTGTTTGATAGAGGTTATTAAAAACGCAAATAATAATGTGACAGACATATTGTTTACCTATCCGCGAATTATTAACAGAAAAGTAGATTTTTTTCACGGTAGAATGTACACATTCCGGTTGTTATTTTAAAAGGCGGTTTTTCTTATAATATAGATTGAAAGTTTTGAAACCAGCATTTTTATTTCTATTTTCTTATTATTTAAACCAGCATTTTTATAAGATACGTCAACATAATATTATTTGTAATCACGTCTGTCAAACTCTCCTCCATAGCCTCGTTCATCCCATCACTAGTAGTTAAATACCTCTTCCCCTACTGCACACCCAGACCAAGTTACTCGGCACCCTTTCAATGGTTCACTCAACTTCTCCCAGAAGGGTCGAGAAAGATAAATGTTTATTTCTTAATCCGATTAATAGTGGATGCTAAGACGGGCGCGTGCCCAGTTTAGAGGTTAATTATGCTTCACGTCAACTTTTCATAAATTTGAATTATGCAATTTAATGATAACCAGAGTGCATCTAGACACTGAATAGGGGAAGGATTTCGCAAAGGAAAGAAAAAAAGCCAACGAAAACCTAGAAATTACACAATAGAGATAACATATAAAACATTTACTTTATCACACGCTCATGCTTTCTGTGCATTTTAATGTCACAGCTATAGTATGTCTGCAAAGAATTTCGGACATTTTGTCGTGTTACAAAAGATGCACGTAATTTCTCAATTTTCTTTATTTCTATTAATGTATACGAATGTTAGAGTTACAAATCCATTTATTTAGTTTTATAATGTACTAAAATATCTTATTATAAACCAGCTCAAAAGGCATTTACTTAACAGAACGTATAAAGATTTAAATTTCTTTTCTATAATTACATTAAATAAGTAATATAATGTCAAGTTGTGTTGTCATTCATTTTAAAAAATTTCAATATTTTAGTATAATTTAATTTTCTTGTTTTGATTGTGGTGTATTTTGAGTTTCATGCTTTATTTGCTTCACGGATGGAAGACGTCTAGCAATTTTCTAACTAAAATATTTTGTGATTTCTTTGAATGTTCTTAAAAAATTTAACGAAATTTTA
Source organism: Laupala kohalensis (assembly GCA_002313205.1). Classification (NCBI taxonomy): domain Eukaryota; kingdom Metazoa; phylum Arthropoda; class Insecta; order Orthoptera; family Trigonidiidae; genus Laupala; species Laupala kohalensis. Next base: position 1,111,673 of record NNCF01126154.1, on the reverse strand, counting down.
ACATTATGTCACTTAAATTTGGGGTTCGTAAATGAAATATTTTTCGCAAAGTATCTTACCATTGAGGCAAAATATTAGCTATAGTGTTTTCTCTACATCGACCACTAGCCTCCTATCAGAAAGTTAGTCTGTTGGAACAAGATGGATCTCGTCTTTACGGACGAAACAGTCATGTTGTCCTAATCAGTTGAATGCAGTTGAGCACTTGTAATCCACACTAAGAGCACGTTAAGACAAAATTAGTTATATCTCAGACTACCATCACAGGACTTAACATTGAGTTGGTACGTAATTAGTGAAGAGAGATTGTAAATTTATCAGAAGTGCAATGAATATGTGGCGATTTAGCTGCGGGCAAAATTTTAAAATAACATAACTACTAGGACACTTCTCAAGAAAATACGAATGATGTGGTCTCCAAAGAAGATAAAATTACAAGAAAACGCGGAGAAAAACTAGGTGAGACATTTGAAGACTAATTTTTCAAGAAGTAAATGACAATAACAATATAATATGAAAGAGTTATAAAGGAGTGAGAGAGTAAATGAAACCGTGATGTTATGGCTTTCATGATCAATGTTTAATCCCATATTTCAATTTTACGAAATACTTATGTGTTCCCTTCAAGATGCGTTTCGTAAGGCAAATACGAATAGCAAACCACAGATTAAAAATATAAAAATATTTATCTTTAGCATTCATGTGAAGATGTATTTTTTTATCAGCAAGTACGATGAAGAGATATATATATGACTTCAATTTGAGTATTCGTCAAAATTCGAAGAATTAAATAAACAGAGAACGTTCTGGAAATTTCATACAAACAAAGACATATGGTTGAGACACCTGAATTGAAAATCTCATAGTTTTAGTTGAAAATGACTAGAGTTTAATTAACTCGAAAGTTACTGTAAAACTCGACTGCACCAAATCCTCGTTGTCTGGCAAAATACCTTTCTAGTGTTAATTCTACTCTTTATTTAATCCGTTACTGCACTAAGATTTCATTTGATCCAATGACTAGATTTCATATTTCTTAACGTATAAAGAAATTAATCTGTTTACAATACCACATTCCCAAGCGTTACTGAATACTCCTCATACCCGCTCAGGATAACCACAGATCAAAGAATGAAGTAGAACATGGTTCATAATTTATTATTCTTTTTTCAGGAAGCGGAGCTTCCCCACTGATTATATCCAACACACCCAAAGGACATTATCCCTGGAAGTAGAGATGGTGTAGACGAAACCTGTGCTTATGCCAGCGACGACCATTAATAGCCGAAGCGGTGGTACGATGTGCTCGGAGGGATTAGAGCTCCCTGTCCACTAGAATCCAGTTCCACCCCGCGTCCATGGGGTGACGCTGATAAGCAAATGGGTGACGGAGTGAGAGGTCCACGACGTGTAGCTGAGCTGAACGTCGCCCGAGCAAGAGAATGCGTCGAAGGCTTGCTTACCAATGGCTTTACCGAAGGCTGCAGCCGATTGATTCGTACCCATAGTTTGCTTCTCGTATCTGTGTAGTATCGCGTAACCTTTACACAGGATTTGAGGTGAATATTGACGATACGAACAAAAAATGTTTAATTTATTTTAAAAAGTTGTATTTTCCTCTGTAGATACGACAACCGATGGCACTAAAAGTAGATGAAGAATATTCTTTTGTGAGTGTAAAACTACATATTTTCATTCTATATACTGAGAAGACTTAATTGGTAAACCCCTCCCAAGTTTGGGGGTTTGGAACGAAGATGAAAGCTGGTACACCTTTACTCTAGTTCTAGGTTTCATTTTAGAAGAACAGTGTGGAAAACTCTTCATGAAATTTGGTAACATTCCGCGGAAACTACAACCAGAAAAAAAGATGAAGCAATATTTAAGTGTTGAGCAAGAATGTACCAGGTAGTTGGTGCATGTAAACTGTAACTTCGTTAATTCAAGTTTAGTTTTTACACAAGACTACTTGTTTCAATCTTAATTTCATTGCAATCATTACAAACTTTTTGTATGTTTCAACCTTCCACACAAGAAGTTTAATTATAATCTAAATGACAATGAGAGTAATGGAACAAAAAATTCTACTGAAAATTATTGTCAACAATTGTCGTGAAAAAAAGCAATGGATATAACTTAGGTAGAATACAATAATTCTTCTCTATATTTGCAAATTATTCGTTCAGGAATTATTCGTGATGAATAGTCTTGTTCCACACGTGTTAGTTCACGCTATGGAAGGTGTAACGAATAAGCGTTACACCAGAGGCTATGTCAGAGATTCACAATTGGCAATATATTGACATTTCGGCCCTCAATACGGAGTATGATTTTTTATGTTACCTCAGAAATATATAGATCACCTAGAAAACGTTTAATAATTTCAGAAAATGTTCAATAATTCCAGAAAACGTTTAATAATTAAGGAAAACGGTCCGTTTCTTACGAATTGCTTTTACATCTTTCAAGGTGAGACAAACAAATTTCATGGCACTTTTTACCAATATTCTTTAGAGATATAACAATACCATATTTAAAAGATAGATTAATAATACTACTACTTATAATAATCATAACAATAATAATAATAACAAAATATTATATTATTATTGTAGGTGTTTCGATACACTATTCACGAATGAAATAAGAAGTTCGTGCGCTCAGACGATGTCGATTGAAAGAAAGCAGTAAAATGTCGCTATTAAATTAATGAAATTGGTTTTTACAATAATAAAAAAGTTTAATTTTACTCGCTTTAATCACAATTTTAAGAAGTGAAAATACCAAAAATGAAGTTGGTGAAGGCGGTGACTGTGGGCGTTCCTCATGAACCGTATCGGTGAAGGACCCGTTCACAAGGTTCCAACAGCGTTGCCAGGATCTCTTTCACCTTCTGAGGCTCCTGAAACAAACTTGTATACTTCCGTAATTGTTCTTCAAAATATTTCTCATCAAAATCTGGAGAAATTTCAAGTATGAATTTAAAGGTAAAATTTGATTTTAAGTTGACTCATTGGTTAGCATATTCTAATTGACGCATAGATTGCGGTATAATGCGTTGAAGATTTTTATCCTTAATTCGGGTGCATAATATCGTGCTTGAATCCTGGTTTCAATTATAATAATGGCGAATAAAAATTATGTAATTAGCGTTAATCACAGAGGTAACACGAATGTTACTCTAACGTTTATGAAAGTATATTCTTATTCTTCATTATCAAACGTGTATGATATCATTTCCTCTTAAACCATCACACATTCCGATAAATGAAAATTCAAACTATGTTTAATATCACATTGGAAATTTGAATTTACAAAGCTAAATGTAAAATTTCCCACCAACGAGAAAATTACATTGTATTAGAGGAAACAATGTATTATTTAATGTATACTACACCGTATCCAAGTTGTTTTAACGAACTCATGAACAAAGAACACGTTTATGACTTCAGAAGGAAATATTTAATTCAACACAGCGTGATCACCCATAAAATAATCAATTGAGAGTAGTTCCTAAAATATCAACAAACAAATGATTGATAGTTCCATTGTACTGTGAAGAGGAACTTGAGAACTCGTTTACTCCACGAAATTAATACTCACTTATGTTACATGAAACATAATATAAAATATTTTGTGGGTCAGATTAGAGAAAAAAATCACAAGGGCCCAGAAATAGAAAAGCTTTTGATCAATAGTCTAAACAATAATAATTAGTGTGCAAACCTACGATTAATATTATATATATATATATATATCCATCTCAGAGTAGATTGATATATTTGTCGTATGTTACTACCTTCAGACCCTACTTCTCATATAAATCAAAAACATCCACAATAGACAACCGTATATAAAGTTAGTTCGGTAATTAACATCCACTGTTAAATAACGCCCAAACTATAGAAAACGTACTTTTATTTGTATAACTTGCGTCACATACATACAGTATACACCTATTAGAACTCTACCTCGAACGCAAGTCGCTCGTACAGTACCACCGTATTGACAGTGACGCGCCGTACCTCAGTGACTTCAGGACCTCATTGAAATAATCTTTTTTTTTGATAAGAACAGCATTAAATATATTTTGTAAAATAAATTACTGAACTCAAAAAACACAGTTAAAAAGGAATTAAAACAGACGTTTCAAGTTACGTTACGAGTGCTAATTAGTTTGATATTTCTTATATTTAATTTCGATTTGTTACATTTCTTTTGTATTCTCATAAACAAAATTTGTATGTAACTTCCATGTTTTATAAGATTTATAATCCTGATGAATGTATTTTCGCGTCTTATTTATTGAGCGGGTGGTGATAAACACACTATTTTTAATAACACCCAAGACAAGGTTTTAGAAAGGTGTTTCTAACATGAAAATTATGTATAGTTACACCTCCCAACTAGTATTTTTCAACTCATAATATGGTTAAATCTTTCTATTGAATTGTGTTTCATTCAGAAAAAAATGGTTTTAAAGTTACGTGGGCGTTATTTGTCTAGGGCACATTATGTTGAAAAAAAGCAACGAAACGAAGAATGAATCGTAGGATATTTGGATGTGGCAACAACGCGAGTAGCTGAACTAGCTGAAGCGTTGCTCAACAAGCGAAGCCGTTCACGCACCCTGGAAGCGCGCAGTTTGGCGGAATCCATGCATACACAGACCCGTCCGTCGCTCTACAGATTGCGCGGGAAACACTGACGGCTCCACGCGGCGAAGCGTTCTTCTTCTCTTTAAGGAGATGCTTTGTTTCTGCAGGAAACAGGATACTTTAATTCATATAAAACGATCGTTTCCTTTTCTTATCTGTGAACCGTCTTTCTTGTGCTGGGAAGATCAGGCTCGTTCTACGCAGATGAAACAGATGGTGAATGTTTCGAGATTAAAAGTACGCGAGAATAAACGCTTATTTCCCGTAGTGAATATGCTAACAACAGACGCTACGTCTACTTTCGTGACATTTCCACGGGACAGTCGAGTGAATCTCAAAATAGAAAAGATCAAGGAATCCCTTCATGAAAAAACTAGATATACTATTCATACACGGGAATATTCGGGTGACAGAGTATGTGAATACATTAATATGAATTTGGCAAATGCTCACATCTACTTATAAAACAACAAGGAAGTAGTTAAGACAACAGAGTTGGAGAATTGACAAATTCCGGGAGCTTATCACACGAAACTTCATAGAAATTAAAGAATTGTCAATTCAATTGGGAATTGTCAATTCAATACATTCAATTGGAAGAATTTTTATACTTTACATAGTTGGTGTACTTTTCAGTTTCTTTGTTCAGAGGCAGTGAATTGTTCAATTCATATTTAACTTCGAAATGGATCACATACTCTAATCCCCGAATAACCTTTGAAGTATGACGCACCTGTCCTACAAGTGTCTTGAACTGCGATGGTATCAATAACCTTTCGAAATTAGCTATAACTTTTTTCCAGCAATAAAAGTCCTCATTCACGCTGCGGAAATAATTGTATTACGACTAACAATGAAATTACAAGCCGTAACTACCAAAAGACACCCATCTTCAATGGACAAATGTTTTCTAGCACAAACACTATTCAGTGTGAGTGCTCTACCAAGACTGATCAGTGCAAGGAATTCCTCGCATTGTAATTGTACTATCATTTTCTTTCTGTATAACTGTGGAATAAATATCAAAACTTTACTGAAAATAATATGGTGGAGACAGTACGCGATATAGTAAATAGAAATTCCATCACAGAATATTTTCAAAGAAAATATTGTTTTTGTATATTCCACTATTTGTATAGATGAAAGAAACATACTGCAAACATTCAAAGTCAATAGCATCACCAACCTGCGGGAGAACTGACAACTCATAACATTTTTCAGGAGAAACAAAACAAATGTTGTGGAAATGAACCCCAATTGTTACACCTGATACATATGTTCTTTTTTGCCGAATAACTCTTTTAATTCTTATAGCCTAATGATGTGATAACAACTAAGTTTCTTGTATTAATACTTCTTCAACCAGTTTTTGGTAACTCAACGCAGCATATTCTACGTATCGCTCATTCCTCCCTCCATCAAACATTATACACCATAAATCCGTTTCCCATCTCAGTCACGCCACCTATCTTCCACGCCACCCCCATTTTCCATCCCCCATCGCACTCCCCCTCCGGCATCCGTCTGGGGTTCGGGAGCGTTTTCGCACCACCAACCGCTAGGATTAATCCCAACAGGCATTTAATCCGCGCTCGCTTGCGGCCCCTTTTGTGGCACGCGCCTTCCATCCCCTTTCGCGCACGCGTTCTCAGAGACCGTCACCGCCGCCGCTGCCCGCGCACGAGCGCCACTCGAGCCCGGATTTGTAGCACTCGGCGCGCCATTGTAAACGCCGTCGACTAGGTTTAGCGCCACAACGCCGCTACGCTGACTTCGTGACTTCGCGTTTGGTATAGCAGTAGGCGGGTAGAAATAGTGGATTTAGGATGTGCAACCGACTTGCGAAAATAAGTTTTTTTTTTCAAACAAGTATTAAAATAAATCTCGCTCACTCATTAGGAGTAATGTGGAATCAAAAAAGGAATACCCATTGCTTTGTCTTTTACCATTTATCCGATATAATTTCCATTTATTTTTCCATTTACCCGATATAATTTCCAAAACAATTTGAATGATTTGGGATGAACCTGATTATCTTATCATTAACCTGTGTTTCCTTGGTGTATTCTTCCACCCTAAAAAAGTAATGAGTGAATTTTGGTCGCATTATAGTGTTCGGTAAAAAATAACACTACGGTATTATAATTACAGGAGTATTAATCAAACTGGTTGCGGCAGACTGTTAGCCTCGAACGAAAGAGATGTCTCGTTATAATGTGGAAGGAATACTTCGCTGTTTCACAGACTTCCGCACCGATAGTATTCCATGATCAATTCGTCGGTAATGCTGGGATATCACTTTTTATTACACATACAATATTATTTCTCAATTTTTCATGTATATAACAAATCTCGCTTACGTTACAGCATCAGGTAGGTCATCGTTTGGTGTGGAAAAACCTCCATTCGGAATGAGGCCTTAGGATCTCAAATGACCATGTCAGGAAAATAAGTTTTTTCTGAGAGAAAAAATCTAAAACCCAATCATACTTTCAGAAATTCCATTTTCTAAATTATATTTTGAAGGCAAGTTATTGTCTCTAGTATTTTTTTCATTAACAAAAACCGAGAAGAGCGAATCTCGCAATAGTAATAATATTCATTGTACTAGAGTGTCAACCACTCTTTGCCAAAAAGGACCGTTTCATTCGGGAATCGTTCTACATAATTCCCTGTCCAAGAATATAAAAGATATTATGAAATTAAATCTCTTCAAATCCGCGGTTAAAAACTACCTCCTGCACCAGTGCTTCTACACTGTAAAAGAATTTATTGATTTTAATAAAAGTTAAATCCGTCTTGTACTTTATCACGCCATTGCTGTAGTACTTTTTAAATAACTTATAACAATTTCAAAAACTATTTTCTTGCATGATTGTGTTGTCTTA
>NNCF01126154.1:1059667-1104089 GCA_002313205.1 Laupala kohalensis | reverse complement strand
GTCTAGGGGCATGTTTATTGTAATAATAAATCGTGAATTTAGTGGTTTTTCAACTCTTATGATTTTTAAACACTATACTCAGAATAATCTATAGTTCGATAATAACTTGTACATGTAAATTTACAAACATATTTGCGTTAAATTACAAACGTAGTGACATTATATTAGTATTATAACTCGCAGCTAACTTTTCATCTTATCTAGGAACTTTTGCTGAAATTTTTGAATCCGCCTCTGCCTTAGGGCCCTTGATCGGAATTAATGGGATGGTCCCTTGCTTGCTTCCGGAGAGTAAATTATTTTATTGTCCTCCGCGTGGTTATACGCAGTTTGTACTGTTTTTTTGACAATAAATTTATTATTATTTTTTCGACTCNTTTCGACTAACTGAATACATGGGAACATTGAGGAATTAAACTACTTATGTTATTTTGTTGAAGAGGTGTATCAAAAACACGAGCGTATAATACAAATAATCAAGCTTTAAACCAACATTCTGACGAGAATCATGTCTCCCGAGGGAGTTTGAGAATAAAGCTCTTGAATACTTTTGTCATAAACAGATGATTAATAAAAACGTATCTCAATTAACCTGATGAGGATATTTTATAATTATATGCCAGATATCCTTCATCTTCAATTACATTAATACATTTTATATTCAAATGATAGTGAATTATGTAAAAAATACTCTACAGAAGAGTATTTTCAAATTTTGTATGAAAACCTTATGATCGGCATGTAATTGGTATATTAAGGGGTAAATAACACTAATTGATTGAAACGTATAAGTATGATTACTCTCAAACGTTTCAAATTAAGTATTAGAAGTATTCATGAACACTTTACTTCAATTTATTTCTCCAGATGTACAAAATCTGAAACACTTGTATGAGAATTTGTAAATTTAGAAAGAAAATCCTAAATTACTGTATTTTTTTTGAATGTTTTTCCGTTGTTTCTAATGAATCAAAACTAGTTTTGTGAGATAATTCTGCAGTATGTTTACATTCTTTCAAAGACCTATCTCCAAGAGTCAATTAAGCCAACTTCCCTCCAACTCTACGAAACATAAAATTACTCAATTCCACATCACGCAAAAATTACCACGCAAAAAGCTCTCTTTAACCTACATTTCCCCAATGTCATTTTAATTTTTTGCTCCCAGCGTTCACCGGACATACGAACAGAAGCGGTTGTTAAGCACAGAGCACACGCGCGCGCACAACACGCGCAGCCAGCGTGCAGTGACTCTGTGCCTGCCGTGCGTCCGAACGGAAAACGCGTGGTCGCTTTCTCCTTCCGATGCCACCGCTTGCCATGCGCCACACACCTTACGAACTTCTCAGCACAAGCGCTTTCCACAAGCTCACCGTCGTTAGTGAATATAATACTACAATACTTTGAATTTCTCATCCTCGTCACAAAACGTAGAATAGCCTATAACAGGGATTGAAAAAAGGATGGAGGAATTAGGGTGATCCCTTCCTAAAATATACAAAATATTTTAATTTTCCTTTATAATAATGTCTCTAAATATATTTATACCCTTATCTAAAGCACACCCTATTTATACCACTTGGTCTTAAACAATTATTAATGTCACTTTCTTCATTGTTACATTATTTAAAACAACTTTTAAATTTCAGATATAACCGTTATCATACCGTTATTTCATGTTTTCCAGTCTTCTCCAACGATCAAGAAGACAGGTTTTGTATTTATAAAAACTCCTAGAACTATTTACTTCCTTTAGAAAGTTATTTTTATCAAACTATTCATATTTTTTGTCTCGATTACTCGTCTGAAGACCCATTGACTTTACTTGTGCACGCGTGACTTGCTATTCTCACGGGCTATGTTGACGATATTGTCACAAGACAAGCTGCAAAAATAAAGCTAGAATCTGACTCTTGAGATTCCTAATGTTGCTCCACCAAACGGCCTCGGAAAGCAATGCTCACTTTGGCAACACGACTATTTTGGGACGTTGACAATTTGTCGCGAGTGTTCACAATTTCATTGAACCCAACGCCCGGTCCGACAGTCGCACAATTTAACGGGTCGGAACGACGACTATCCCCAAAAGCTTTGTCTTTTTCATGTCTTAGTCGCCACTGAATGCGGTTTGCTATTAACAACCGCTGCGACAGTAATGGTTTAAGATAGTCGTCGCCGGTATGCGGTAGCAATATGTGTAATAGAATACAAATAGCAAACAACAATTTGTAAAGCTAAATTATATGCCAGCACAGGTAAAAAGTAGACGAGTCTATCCATGAATGCATGCCGGGCGAGCATAAGCAAATTACACAGTAATATTTTAATATTTTAGATGTTTTGCATAAATAAATTACAAAAAATTTCGTGAAAACACTAGAAATTATGCCAACATACTTTTATAAGAATATTTGAAAATAAATAAATATTACCCTCCAAAAAGACTATGGTTTCGGATTCGTCAGATGATGGGCACTGCAATTCTCAGATGAATATTATGTGCACTAGATAGGATGAAAATATGCAAGGCTAGACTGGTATGTGAGTTATGGCCAACAGGAGGTCCGCGGACCTCAGGCGACCTGCAAGGTCTACTCATGTGGCCCTTCAAAAGATATGTGTCACCATAGGTGTTAAATCATCAATTAGGGAAATTTGTATAGATTTGTAAAGTGAGTGTAAACTACTAATAGTAAAGTGTAATGCGTAACTGAATTCAGTCATTTCGAAAATTCTGTGATGAGGTTCCGTAATATGAAGAAATTGGCCCCATACCTAACACTTACAGTACTATTACACTTTATTTAAATTAAAATAATGCCGGAAAATTGATAAATATTTAACCTACAGTATCCTTACACTCCTACGAACAATAAATTAAACGCAACCAAAATTCTGAAACATGACTATTTATGAAAAAATGAGATTGACATCCCCGCTCTTCAAATCCAATTACCACGATTCAACTCCAAACAATACCAAACACATCTCCCCCCCTCGACCTCGTTGACTCCATCCCCTTCAGAAACATCAAAAACACTCTTCGTTATCAACAAACACGTCGCCAACAGCCAGCGCTACACTAGTTCCACATAGTGGATAACGAAAGCTAGGTAGGTCGACTGTGAAGACATCAAAGCGATCGGATTTATCAGTTGGCGTCGAGCACATGTGTGCTCCGCGCTTATTTTTCTTTTGTCGTGCAAGGGACACGGGTCGGTACTCGACGCAAGAACAGCAGCAAAGAGCTGTCTTTTTCCTCCTCCACCGCCGTCGTTCGCTGGCGCGTAGAGTAAAGCATTGGAGGACAAAGCGTTCAAGAGCACTCGACAGTCGAGAGGTAGCAGATGGATGCGACACACGATGCAAAAACTGTAACGTACGGTGCACTAATTGTGAACGACCACCAGGATTGAAAGGGTGGAAAATAAGATACTAATTTTCTATTCGAAAAGTTGTCTTCAAGTGTAAGAGAGAAAAACAGGAATCGAGGACAGGGTGGAGATACAAGGCTAGTGGGCAAGGTCATCACGAATGTCTGTGATGGTTTTATTTATTTTATGTACACTTATAATAAAGCAGAAATAGCTTCTTTTGTAAATTATTTTTTTACTCTAATGCATTATGTTTAGTTTAGATCCTATTCTCTTTCCCAAGGAATACGACAGTTAATGTTCAGTTCCAATCCGTTTAATAGTTATTGCGTAATGAAAAATCAAACTGTTCCGCAAAAGGTTCTGGGAGTAGTAATCTTTATTAAGCCAGTGATAATAAAGTATTAATGATTTTTACTTAAGTACACACCACCGCTACCAAACTAACAACATTCATGAATAAAATTTTTACTATACCAAAAATATATGTTACTAAATTATATTACAGCAGATTTTTACTTTACCATTTACGACGAAATTACTTCAAAGAGTCAAAATAAAATAAATCATAAAAAATGTGAGCATTTACGCATAATTGTTTATTCTCTTCGTGAGTGGTATTATTTTGTCTATATTCTTTCGCTTAAATTTCAGAAATACCAGAAAATAAAAGTAATTTGGACTGAATGTGACCTGTTTCTTACAAAGATAGTCATTAATGTTAAAAGTTTACTAAACATTACAGTTGACGGATAATGGTAGTCTGTAAATGTTGTATTGCAGAATTATAATTTTAGAATTACACTTATAAATTTGTGTACATAACTTCCTATTCTTGAATTACCGCACTCTTCCAAGAAATCTTGAAATGAATCAATAAATCTTCTTTACAATGCTTAGCAAATTAATGTAGTCATGGAACATTTTACCAATTAAAACCACACCACACAATCGGAAATGAAATCTTCGAAAAGTTTATATCAAATAACAGGTTCCCAAAGTTGCTTTTGAGCTAATCACCCAATAACCATGCAGTATTGTACAGAAACTACAGGTTTGTAAGTAAGACGCTCCAAAGAATACAAGACAGCAACGTCCCTCTGGAGAGTGTTTCTCCAATGCTTATTTAAGAAAATGTTGCAATTTCAATCTTACAGATCGGGTACTTTCATGCATACAAGATATTCAAAATATCCTGTGATATTGTATTCTTATATTGATGGTAATAACAATAGTCATGTAACTTTTTCATTCCAAATTTATAGTCCATGTGATCCCTTCGTATTAATTAGTTTTTGAACAAAATTTAAGTTACTTTTATTGAGATGTATTGTGTAATAAATGAAGTGTAGTATACAACTAGAATAATATTAGTATTCAACCAGAATAATATATTCAGCATAGTGGCTCGGTTCTCGACCATTGATTTCATTCAATGAATTCATGATTCTTATTCACAACTTGTTTGAAAAGAGCACGAAAAAGTTTTACAATATTTGTCGTCCATCGAGTTTTACTCTTAAATTGCTTCAGCTAAAAATGTTATGGAGAGTCTAACCCAACATCTCTCCTTCCCAATTCCCTTGCCCAAGTCCCACGGTTAGGTGGAAGAGCTGGCCTCATGGCCTGAACCTCCTTTCGCCAAAAGGCATTAAATAAATAAATAAATAAAAATAAATATAATATCGATTAGCTAACATTCTATCATAGAACGTACATAAATTCATTGTCTTTTTAAGAATACTCAGAATTTTTTTCTCAAACTATTAAGCACTTGATGGTTTATCATAAGAATACGAGTTCTATTATATCAATTGATAATAAGATGTATATCAATTATAATTAGGCATCTTAAACTTAGGTACGTAGCACCTTGCAAATTAACAATTCCCAAATGTTTTAACTCCAAGTTAACCTTAATACCTGTACTTAAGATTTAAAAACATAGGGAATTAATACGGTTTCATGGATTGAAACGTTGTATCTTAAAGCAGTAAATTAAAGACAATTTCAGGGTCCACTTATGAAGGCAGAAACTAAGCACAGTTATGGATAAACAACATCCACGCTAATGTACATAATATTACAATTCCATTCATTTCTGAACAAAATTATGTATCAATAACTTAATATTGCATTCCAAAACCAAGATAATTACTTACAGATCAACCACAACTTCCGGTAGAGATTTTCATAAATGTTTACACAGTTGGTTCGTCAACGAAACTGAACTAAATATGACACCAAAGACCTTAAGAGATAGCAATCTACTCTCAGTACTTCAATTCAGAAAGACCGTTCCTTGATCATCTCTAAGAGAAGAGAAGATAACAGGCAGGAGTTTACACGAGATGGAGTGTTTATTCGAGTTTATAACGTGTTTACTCGAGGAGCATGGAGAGAGTTAACTTAGAATACTGGCATATGTGCTTCCTAGTAAAATGACAAGATGATATTAATTTTTTAATACATAGGTCAAAACGATTAAGGCTACTGATATTATTTTAATGAGTAATTATATTAAGAATATTTTTCTTTAATTAGTACAAATAAGCTACTTGATATTTATTGTCATTTATAATGCAGTGAGTATATATTCCGATGATAATATTTTTCACTCTTTCTTAGTATGTGTAGGACTATTCCCTTTAATTTGGTATCATTAATTCTTACAGCATTGTTTTTTCTAATAAATCTACACACCTCCATGATGATCCTATGGAATACTGGCAAAATATTATTATGCACATTACGGAATGAAATTACCTACCTTGCTTAGTAGATTTGCCTTAATAGAAGATTTAAATTTAAATTTTACACTACATGACATGAGATAGATAACGTTACAGGTTCGAAAAATATTACATTAATGTTTTCTTCAAATGTTTACATAAAACACTCTAAGTATATTTTGTTTAATGGGGCCTCTCGAAGTATAGTAATGTTCATATAAAACATTATCAAAGTCTATCTCTACATGAAATGACAGTATATATCATGATAAGTAGATATAACCTTTAATAAAATAATTATTCCAAAGAAATGGTAAATTATGCTGCTATAGTAATTTATTTAAAAAAGTAATCTGTGAATAAAACTGGTCTCTCTAGTATTTTTAGTAAAGATAGCATATTCTACCTGAAACCTTTTACTCAAACTCTTTATTACAGAGGGTCAAGTACCTTTTCACATCGAAAATAAGGAAAATATAAAACTCCATAAAAGAACTGCATAATTAGAAATATCGTTACAAACCCAATGACCTCGAAGATTAATTACGGCATACTTCAGTAATGAGTCACAGTTGCATATGATAATATATTAAATTCTACAGTAAGAGTCGTAACTCACAACTCTAGGTGTAACAAATTGTTAACGAGGTCGGATTGTATGTGTGTGCCGTATATTAAATGATCATTGCAATTACGTCGTTCTCACGTACACTGGCCAATTCCACGGCAGGGTTCCTCACTTTTCCCATCCAGTTAACTCCATTTACATTATTTCCATATCAATTTTAAAAATTACGTTGCTAATTATTGGCGCAGAAGTAATATCCAAAACTACGAACGAAGTTGAAATATCAATAATTATTTATTAATGTTGATTATTTTATTACCTTCCTGAATTATTACCTTTTTTTGACTATACATATTTATTCTACGTATTAACTTTTTATTCCTAAAACTTGTCTTTTGCATTTTATTGTTTTTACTGCAACACATTTATTTCATTTTATTGTTACTAATTTTATTATTTTTTTACTTTAAATTAAAGTTATGGAAAATTTTTAACAATTTTTCATTGTCTCACTTGCTTTATAAAGTGCATGTTCGTTGGCTGTCTGAACAGAATCACGTCTACATATTTTATCCATTCATTGTTCATAATTTCCTGTTACAGCATTGTAGCCTACTTAATAATAATAATAATTATTATTATTATTATTATTATTATGTAGCCTGTAAGATATATTCTCTCCTGATGGCACATCCATTCAACACAAACAGACAATACTGCTTTTTAATATCATCGTGTAGGTCAAAAAGAAAAATATTACACATTGTTTTGTTTCATGAAAAAAATTAATAATAATAAGCATGATCATTTAATCAAGATTTACACTATCCTGAACTATTAAGCGNTTTTTTTTTTTTTTTTTGTGGGGCTTTAGGGCTCGTCAACATATGTGACTAAATATTTCTGGAATTTTTCTTGATAAAGGGTCTAATGATTTTAATAAAGTTCATAGAATAGAGGTACTTCGGGAAGAAAATTCTTTTGATCTCATTTCCAATTGGGATGTTTTAGTAATTTCTTTAATATTGGAAAATACGCATATTATGGATTCCAAAGTACTTTATCGCTTGTATTGTCAATACATGAATAAAAATGTAGAGGTCTCATGAGGCATAATTAAAAACGTTTCCTATGTTGTAAATAATGTTATGTATTATTTCTCCTAATTCGGTATCGTAAAAATAAATTCGGTATCGGATAAAGTGGATTGTAGTAGCAATGCAACGTCACCATATTACTCAAATACATGAGACTCTAGATTAAGGGCGATACTTATCGGATCTCTAGTCGCCAATAATCGAAATCACCGAAATCCGTTTGTTTGAAATTTAGACTTCTTCACATGCCACAATTTACTGTATATTTTCTTCACCATCAGAGTATGATATTATGATAATTCTCAGAATATTTTTAAACAGTTCTGACTTGAAGAGACGAAAATTGTGGAGCGTATATTTATTGGTTACATAGAGCCTAAACATGTCCATTAAAACACTCCATCCCAACATAAAACAATGCTCAGGATATGATAACTTCGTAAGGTATAAATAATATATAATTAATAATATCAAGAGAAATAGTAATAAAATTTGTCCAATACATTTGAAAACGTTTGCTACTTGATAAAAGGTTTCATTGAATGAAACTGAAAATATATTTTTTCTACTTGTCATGTATTCAAGAGCAATGTTAAAGCGCGATTAGAGAAACCGACTAGATTGGATAGAAAAGATCACTTTTTCAAAATAAGAAAACAAAAACCAGACATAGGAAAATACTCGTTTCTCAACAGATCAATTAGGGACTGGAACAATTTACCTGCAGATGTCGTGGGAGCGTTAACAGGCTCAGCCACCTCTCGTAAATTTAAAAATACTCTAGCGAAAAGGGAGGAAACAAGTTACTTGGTAAAAACAAATTCCACGCTTCTATTGTTTCTGTATGTATTTTATTGGATTCATTCTTATGTACCTATATTTCCCCTCTTGCGTATTTCTCAATTACCAACATCTCTTCTCCACTTACGTATTTTCTTATGTACCTATATGAATATTATGTTCTGTGTTTATTTTATATGCACCGTTTGTTTTATGTTCAGTGTGTGTTTTATTCTTAATTTTGTATTTATGGGATTGTATCTTTCTGTTATGTGATTTCTATACGTGTTATTTAAGTATGTTGCCACCGAGTGAGAACTCAACAGTAGTAATAAATTATATTAAATTCTAATGAAGTTAAGTTCCTTAAGTATTATTCATGAAGAACGATCTATATAGCAGAATTTTGTGAAGTAGGCCGATCGACGCCTACGATTCGCCATATTTAAACCAAGATAATATATTTTGAATGAAAGACATTCTGTCGAAAGTCACTGGGCGATTAGCAACGACATGCCGTAGCTTCATCTGCCGCGACCCATGACAGAATAGAGTGGTGTCCATAGGATGGTAGCAGAGTGCCGTCGGCGACTGCGGATGGCAGTGAGAGCAAAAGTTCTGACAGACAGACAGCCGGGATCTCTATTAGGCTTTGGGAGACGCCGCGCCGCGCCGCTACCCGTGGCGGACATCCAAGCGCGCTCGGCACACGCATTAGCCATACAAAGCCGACACATTTAGCTCCTTGTTCGTGGCGAAGTGCCTCAGCCAAGTGGCAGCCAAAGCATTACGCTCATTCGAAAGGGTTTTTGACCGTAGGACATTTACAAGATAGGAAATGGAGATCGTGCGTACGATTCGTGACGACTTAGCCGTCAACTAAGCTCAAGGTTTTATATTTATTGACCAGGTATTAAAATTTTAATGTACATTTCAAATAACATAAATGCACAGAATTCACATAATAATTTCATATAGAACTACTAATTGTTTGATGAATAACTAAAACAAGATATTATTCTAGACAAATTAATAAAATTGTTCATAATCACACATTTTCACCATAACTCAGATGTACATATTTTCTCCTCAATTCAAGTTTTTTTTTTCATTCACAATAATTATTTTCTTGGCAGAACTAAATCAAAGATTATATCTAGTTTTCTTCAGGAGAATTAGATATCCGTCCTCAACGTTATCCTACTATTCAGTCTATTCAGAAAAGATTGTACAGTGCGCGAAACATTCTCGTATACTGGAGTGTAAATTATATCATAGGTAAATGTCAGTAATATTAATACACGTGCTCAAGTGTTGGTGTGTTTTAACAGGATTAAAAATGAAACACAATTTTACAACAATACCAGTGCTTCGACTTTCTCACGAGGGATGACGTTCCAGAGAATTGATGAAATTGAAAAAAACACTTCGTCACAAAACTTAAACAATAATAAATTTGAAATCTTATGAACACAAGTGTTCATCATTTTCGATTACATATCACAGACTAATCATTTTCTCGTGTTAAGAAACATGTACACTATAAATGTCATTTATCATGACTAATAACATAATTGATACAAAAACATCCACTTCACCTGCTCTTTAACGAGATATCTTTTCTTTGCACTCCTCTACATCATCTTGCAACTTTTCCTATAATCCCTAGCTTAGCAAACGATCCTTCAGATAGGTATCACCTCCGTCCAAAAAATCATCAGACAGGAAACCAAGAAAAGTTGTAATCATGTTATCCGCATAGGTAGTCTAATTCAGACTCCAAGCAAGCGGTGCTCTCATCACAGACCCCAGTGTCAACGTTTTCTCGGAACTCGAGACCTCAAAACCAGTTCCCCTCCCGTCCACCGCGCCCTATACAACTGCCTGTGGCGATATGATCTTTTAATTGAAGCAGCCCGACGGTGACGGAGGCGGTGCAACACACAGTGGGTAGAAAGATTATTCTATTGGCCCAAAAAACAGCTCACAAATTTTAAGCGTTTTTCTTATCTGTTACCTTCGAAATACAGTAAGCTGACCATGAAATTGGGTGTTGAAATGTTACATTCAGAAATAGAGAATATGAGTTAGATAGAACCAATAATTGAGATATGACGCAATCTGAGAGGAAAAATTAAAGTACAAAATACCTCTTAAATGTACAGTAATAAACCCAAAACATAACGCCACTAACTCAGAAATAATAATGTACGATGTATACTGTTTTCTTATGAAAAGTGAACCAGTTTCAAAAACAATTATAGAAACAATATAGAAAACGGATAAAATATGGAAAATTTAAAAAAGGGGTAGAAATAGAGTTTATGGTAGTGGGTTTAAGTTAAAATAAGAACAACATTTTAATGATTCCAATTTCAAAACAATTTTCCATAGAGTCACAAATTTCAAACAAAAATACTTGTATAGGTTTTGATTCACAAATAGTTTTGACGTATATTCACTAATACTCGAACAAACATACGATTTTTTTTTAAGTTTGAGTATCACCATAATAATATATTTTTATTTGTTCAGCGAGTTGCGTTTAATCAAGTATTATTTATCAAAAGGTACTATATAATTTACAATACTTATGGTTACTTAATATAATTTTCAAATATTTCTAAATTTTTAAAAATTATTTTTATTTTTTGAAGAAAAATTATGAATTGAGAATCGAGACTCATCCCATTGTGCTAGCGACTACTCTCTCCGCCGTCGCCGCCGCCGCATGTGGCAAAGGGCGTCCAAGACGGCTCCGACAGCAGCAGCCGCATTCGGAGCGACAGACAGGTGTTGGGACCGCCGCAGCGGCCACCGCGTGCTTGCGGCTCGCTAATTAGTGACCGGTTGAGTGGACTGTGCGGCGCAGGTGCCGCTGCCGGCCGCGGCGACCGGCGCGCGCCCGTTGCACCTCACCACAGCGCCGCCCCCGTTTCTGCCGTAGGGAGGTAGGCGTCTTTGCGGCCTCGTCACTCGACACGACACAGCGCGCGCCACTTGTGACGGAAATGCAGTCGAAGGAATAGCATATACAGCAGAGTTCACTTACATTTCCACTCAAATCAACGATCGCAAGAGGGGTCAGAGAGGCTCTATTTATTTTATTTATTTCCTGCCTTATGACGAGGTTCAGGCCATGAGGTCAGCTCTTCCACTTAACCGTGAGTTGAGTGAGGGAATTTGGGAAGGAGAGTGATGGGTTACCGGGGAACATATGATACCGAACCGACATTTGTCTGGCTGTCAGTCCTTTCCCGCAGACTCCAATTTTTATTTTTTTATTTTTTATATAATTTTTTTAAGAAAGTAAGAAATATAATAAATGAAACTTTAAACATGAGGGGAGAAAATAGGAAAGAAACAAAGTGAAGTACTAAAGTAATAGACTTATCAATACTATATTATCTTACCATTTACTGGCACACTCGAAATACGAGTGACATGCTAGAAGTTGAAGAAGAGTAACGGACTGCTAGTTTCGAACCACACTTCCTCACACATTAATTACTGCGTGCGTCACCAAACTGAGCTGAGTGCACCAAGCAATTCACCAAGCTATTCCGCACTGTGCTGAATGGACCACTTCCAGAAATACGTCTTAAGATTCAATGTCTATAACAAAATAAAATTGTGGATTAATGTGAATCATGTTTAACGTACTATTATGTACCGCGTATCCACTCGTGGAGACAAGGTGCAGTAAGGTGGTACGGCAACAGACCGGATAATGAATCCGTACTATCTTGATAGCAGAATTGTTGATTCTCCTGGTAAACAATGAAACAGTTAGGATAATAGCACTGTTTAATGTCGATGTATACAAAACTAAATATTTTAGACAGCACCTTTTTAATAGAAATACATTTGTGACACACGAAACAGCCATCTCAGTCGATAGTCTTCTCTCAATTATACAAATGTCGCTCTTGTAATTATTACTTTGCAGTAGATCCCAACAAGAGTTCAATGCGTACTTAAATAATGAATTTCAAAACAATTCTCTTTAATCAAGGAAATTTTAAAAATAGTAATTTTTAGAAACCGAATCCAGCAAAATTTCAATTTTAAAGAATTCATTTGTTCAACGTGTGAATCTTTAATAGAAATAATAATAAAATAATAAAGATCGATGTTTCGTAAATATTTTTATTACGTAGTAGTTCCAAAGCTCAACGATGACATTCAGGTTCATGATAACGCTAGTGACTGATTTTGTTCTTTGTGACGATAACTCAGGACACTGGTGATTCATTATTTTTTCCTTTTCTTTCGTCATTTAAGTTTGCTCACCTTGCCTCCAACATTGTCATTGGAAGGTTTCTTGTTTAGATGTCAGTCGTCTTCATTCTTGTGTATAAAATACTGACATGTCATACCACCACCCTACTTCGATCACACAATACGAATTTTAGCTTTAAATTGAGGAAAAATTTAAATTTTAATTCAACGAAAAACCTTGTACCACACTATTAGTACACTAACAAAAAAATTGTAATCTGATTTTTTAAATTGAAGAAATATGAAATTATTAATCTTCAGTATTCTTTCAGCGTAGCACGGCAAAACATACATACAATTCCATTCATTTGCAAAATGTTCTTTCTTTGGTCATCAGACGAATGCCACATAGATCAGGGGTATATTCACGATTTGACTGAATGGGTGAGTTCAGAAGTTGTAATTTCAATGCAAACTTTTAATTGAAATATTTTAAATTTCGTTTCAATGATTGTTCGCATCTGACTTATCATATCCCGGAGCATTCATGCGAACGGAATTGGAGTACACAATGGATCATTCAGAGCACCTGGGTTAAATCATGTATATTCGCGTCGTAAATACAAATCGATTACAATTCCTCGTGGTACGATTGTCGATGCAATCAGATCCATTTGATTAAACTGGTCTCACCGACCAGATTACTTTAAAATGTTCCTTGATTTCGTTTAGTTGTGTCTTTCCGGGGAATCCCTCCAGAATCAAATAACGTCACATGTAACGAGACGACGAGACGACGAAACGACCGTCATCAAGTGTGAGAAAGTGCGTTGTTGAACTCTTCTGTCGTAACCCAGGCGATTAGAAAGAAACAACATGCATCTTTTATCGTGTTCCTGGCGTAAGAAGGGATTTAAGTGTTCTGGTTAAGACAGAAGAGTTGTCGCGAGGAAGTTTAATTTCAATGTAATAAAAAGAATTGGTAGTTTCTGATCCAAGTTATAAAATAACGGTATCTCTCGGATAGCTATATATAAAATAAGACAAAAACTTATTCACGTTTAGTATACCAATTGTAAATGAACTGTTTCAAAGGAACAATACTTTGTTTCGTATTCCTCTAAACCTAGACATAATTACGTATTGTTGGTATTTTTCATCATAGTTCAATAACAATAAATCATAAATTGAAATTCCTTCGCTAAATTTATTTTTCTGCTCCATCCAATAACTATTTTTCTCTGTTAGGACTCACAACAAATCCGCGTTTTTATTTATTGATCCCAGTTATTAATTCACTGTATCTGATTTTTTTGGTCAAAACATTACATTCCACGGTATCTAGACCCGGAGATAAACTCCACGAAAATAAAATAATCCTCGAATATTTTTCATTCATAAAAGTCTACTGGTTAGTATTAATTCAGCACTTGTTTATCGGGAACATGACAAAGGCATAACGCATTTCGAAACCTTTTCACTGTATTCTACCCTCTCTCAACTCGCAGCGTTTTCATTAGCGCTCCTGAGAGCGCAGCTATACAAAAGATTTGACCGTCAGTCTCATTAGGATAATTGAACAATGAGACAGACGTACGTATATAAATAAACAGACAGTCTGTGGCCCCTGGGGCGTGGTCTGAATAATAAGGAAATAAAAGGTTGGCTAATTAAGCGATTCGCCACGCGGGTCCACTGTCGAGTTGCAGCGAGGCGTCGTCTAATTATGCCAAGAGCCGGTAGTACATGAGTCGACCGCATCACCGTGCATGGGAATGGAATTTCAAGTGGATGCACAATGATGAGATCGTATGCGTGAGCTAGGAGAGGTGGAAGAGATAAAATGCGACTGTTTAGTATTAAGGGATTAGCATTCTCTTCATAACTTGTCTGAGCATGAAGCTACACATTAGTGAATTAATTTCAGTTCTTTTCGAAAAATATGTTCGGCAATTACTTACATACAAACAACATAATGTTCTAAGAAATTTAGATGCTGGGAATTATAATTTGTAGACGTATACACCAATATACATTCTTATCCTCCTGTAAAATTATTGAGAGGATTTAATTGTATCACACTACTAGTAAAGTTTTTATTACAATTAATATCAGACTTCCATACAATGACAAAATCTGCTTACCTCGGTTAAATAACCAGCAACATCGATCTTCCCGAACATTCAGTATTACAGAGCCAACAGCTTGTTCTATAACAAGGTTGCATAATCAGTATAAGTTTGATGCTCCAAAATATGTACCGTGATTTGGTTATTTATGTACGATGTTTTGTTTCCCAGCGTTCTCATGCTGAGGACAGCGTTACCTGGCCGACCATGTATGAACTTAAGAGAATTCGAATTTAATAAGCATTTTAAAACAAATTATAAGAGAAATAATACATAGTTAAAATGTGAGATTACGATGCGCCCCTATCCAGAAAATTATCTTCTTAATAGCACCTAATTTTAGACTATCGGTTAAGTACCACGGAATAAAAACAATTAACTACACCAGAATACTCCTCAGAATGAGATACAGTGAATTATTATTTGTTATCCTTTTCATATAAATAATATTCAAAATCTTAAAATATTGTTTAGTACGCTAGTTTTCTTTTTATTAATCTCCGTCATTCGTGATTCAAATATTGCAAATGTTTTCATTCTAATCGGGATCTCTAATAAAAAGTTTCACGTTTTTTCTTAAATATATTTGTATCCAGATCTACTTCATTGGCAAGTTGTAACCTAGTGGTAACAAGAAACTGTTTTTAAATATTCATTTCAGCATAAAAACAGTATTTTTAAGAAATATAATTATGGTATGTACAGTTTGCAGAACAGATAAGTCAACACATTTTCCCTGCTTAATAAACATACAAAGTACAGGAGAACTCTGCTAATCCGGATGAATTCGGATCGTTGCCTGTTCGGATAAACGAAAATTCGTAATACATGAAATTCCGATATAAACGTGCCTGGCAAAAAAAACTCGAAATTTGATGTAATATTTGTATAATTATGTAATTTTATGTGACTGATTTATTCAGAGTCCAGGTCTAATCTCCTCTTTCCATCCAATAATGTACTTCCTGGGGTACGAAAGTATTCTTTTCAATTGTTTTGTGAGTGTTTTGAGTGTATAATAACATGAACGCTGAAAGAATTATTGTTAATTGTTATTACAATTACTATTATTTGACAAATATGTATTTCATTTGCCATGTTTAAATTATAAAAAAAAATATTGGTTCGGTTTATCCGGGTTTCTGAACCAAAGGGATTCCTCTGTATTAGAGAATGCGAAATTCATTTGTACAACAATTAATTCGACAAATTAAACTGCAGAAGTAATCCTCGCATTGCGTGATGGGTGAATTCTATCTCCAAACCATGTGCTCTGCGAAATTAAAAATAAAGTTGGTGTTATATTCTGCAGGGATCTGAAAGATGAAGATTCACTTTCTTCTACCTTCATTAATCATAAAAATACAAATAGAAACGATAAATTCTTCATAATTAAATAGTGAATGACGATTTCATGACTTGGTTGTTTCGCTTCCTTCTGATAAACACTGTTGACACGAGTCGACCATCGACTTGTCTGATCGTACCATGATTTGTCGGCAATTGGACAGTGAGACCGAATGAGACAGAGATTGATGCCACAATTTTCCCCATCCAATTTTTTCGC
This sequence comes from Laupala kohalensis, assembly GCA_002313205.1. Classification (NCBI taxonomy): domain Eukaryota; kingdom Metazoa; phylum Arthropoda; class Insecta; order Orthoptera; family Trigonidiidae; genus Laupala; species Laupala kohalensis. The sequence goes on along the minus strand of NNCF01126154.1, from coordinate 1,087,621 downwards.
ATACTATCTACACAGGATAAATTAACCATACATTTGGAACAAAATCATTTACTGTGTCCACCTTATCGAACCTGAACAGACCGTAGGCTGAGAGATGAACTTGGCATCGGCACAAGGAGGAGGAGATGAGACCAACATCACGCTAAGTCCAATTCAATGATAGTTCAAGTCAAAGTCAAAGTCAAAATATTCCTGAACACGCCCCGAAGATGCCCAAGGGGTTCACGGAGGGTAGAGCTCCGCAATTACTTGACCTCGGTTCTAGAAGGAGGAGATGTGGTCGTCATCTCGCTCCGACCGGTTTGACGCCAGGATGGACCCAGATACTCATTTAACAGCAGGCTGAGTGGGCCTGGAAGTCAGTCTGGATGTTGAGGAGTGATGAAAAATCCAATGATAGATCATGGTTTTTATGCTGTTAAGGGCTCTAATTACCTTGATGTTGGCGAGCCCCGAAGTCCCAATTTTTTTTAAAATTCATATTCTTGCTATTTTCAATTCATCAAATATCTAAGGCATCTGGGGTTTCTAGTTTTGCCTCACCTGAGTACAATTAGTAGATTATGTTATTTATTTCTATTGGGACCTCATATAGAGCAAAATGGTAATTTCTTAAGTACACGAGAAATAAATATTTAGATAAACTCGAAGATAATGACAAAATAATAACTATCACGATAGATGAGATACATCTTAAAACGATGATGAATTTCAAGGGAGGGAATGTTGTGGGTGCTGCTGGTAAAAATAAACAACCTGCATCAAAGCTCATTGCTTCACGATATTGAGTCTCTTCTCTGATTAAAGTATCGTTCATGTTGTGCCTGCTAATAACTTTTGTGTGGAAGACTTGTGCAGAATTATACAGCAAATTATAATTTTGTTAGAACAGATAGGATTCTGTGTAATGTGTGTTGTGAGGGATAACAATAGTATTAATAGGAAATGTTTATAACTTTTTTCATCACAGAAGGATTGTAAGTGTATATATCAATACCCAGCTTATGAGAGTCGACCACTGTCTTTTTATTTGATGGTGTGCATTTATTAAAATGATTAAAGTAAATACAGTGTATCAGAAATAATAAAAAACCAAATATATGAAAATATTTGCATGCACTATCCGGACTTTGCTAGCGAGGAACACAATCGTGACTGTAAAATGAATGTACTCGAAAAAAACGTTTTCTTCAGTATTTTGAAAATTCAAAATATATTGAAATTCTTTTCAATTGGTGATACATTGTTAACGTAAAAATTACAGGCAAAGGTGTATGGTTGAAGAATGAATTTATGAATCCGTTGTCGAGGTAAGGCATAGATGTCGAGCATTTCACCAAGTTTTTAAAATGACTAAATGGAGAGAGATTAATCTTCCTGGATCGCTCACGACGAAAACCATGAAAGCCCTGATCTTGAAACAGAGAGTATACTTAAGTTGTCTGAATATTGTATATCACAGTCAAAATTTAGTTATTTTTACCGGGTAAGTTGAAAGAACTTACGTGAAGATTTATATGACAATTACAGACAATTGCCTGGTGATCAATACAATATTAGCGTAAGGCAAATCTATGAAATAGAAGAAAGAATTCAATCTACAATTGCACTAAAAATAAAGTCAATTTCGTTTGACACTATAGAAATTAGTACTTTCACAGAGCCTGATCTGTCTCCAAACACAGATTGTGATGAGAGAAAACTCGTGTGAGATATTGAAATTACTGAAAAGGATATTAAATCTTGTAATGAATACCGTGCTGTTGATGTAGTGTTCTGAAACCAATTAAATGTCATAACTTTCGGTCAGGTGACAATGGCAATGAGCCGAGGAATCGAGCCGGTGGATCTGATGTACAATTGTAAGGGTGGTGTAGTGGTTAACACCTCTGCGATCAAATAAGGTCCCGGGTTCTATTACCGGCTCATCGCCATTGTCACCTGACCTAACGTTATCATATACCTTCTCCATATGTCGGTACATGGAAGAAATACATGCTTAATAAAATCTTTTTGTAAAGAAACTGTGGTTTCTGATGATTCTCTCAATGTCGAAGGTGAGACACAAAAATTGATTATGAGCATGAACAGAGGCAAGCTTCACCACACCCTCAGTTACCAATTATTAATATTGTTATCCATAAGTCCTTAATAATTTCTAAACTTTGTTCTGATTTAGAAGCAGATTCACTCAAAAAAATATTCAAACAGTAGTCGCAAGTAAAATCACGATGAAGACAATATAAACATTAGAACTTTTATGGGAACCTGGCGTTTGTGGTAATTGTCATAGTGTTGAAAATGTGATAAAAGTTGGTAAGAAAGCAACCATTATTTTTTTAGATAACTATGGTAGAAAAAAAGTACATTGTCAATATTTTGTGTTAAGAAAAGAATTTTCCCAAAATAGAACAGAGAATTGGACATCATTCTTATGGTGGGTTTTGTAATGTAGTTTTGTAGTATTGTGGTTTTGTAATTGTGATTGAGTATTGTTGTTTTATAAGTAGATTTATAATATTTTATAATTTATTTTTGTACCATCTTGAGTTTTGGAGAAGAATTAAAATTTGTATTAATACAATTAAAATTTGTATCAACAAAAATTAAACCGTATTTTTTCATTAATTTGCTTTGCTGCGCTAAAATTATCATATAAGTAAATAACAACATGATACACTGACAAAAATTAGGAGTTCAAAACAGTACATACTGTCATATTTTGGTTTAATTTTAAGTATCAAAATAAAAATTTGAATATAGAAACATCTTGAAGTAATATTTGATACTATGAAATCAGTTTTTCTTCTGACAATTATTAAGAGAAATAGATTATTTGATCTCAATTCCTCTGATTTTAAAATGCTATGCGAGCATGAAAGAAATTTGTCGGTAGGCATGCAGATAAATAAGTAAGAAAAGTGTTTGATATTTCAAATTCACCTTTCAATATGAAAATTATTGCATACTGTCTCTTTTCTAAAGTTGCGGATAGCATTACTGTACTTTCCGCCACCAAATTTTCACAGGTGTTTTGCCTTCTAATGCGGCCATCTTGGATACCTGCTGAGGTCTTCTATTTAGGTGGAGTTGGTCTCGCCGTTTTTCAGTCCGTTTTCATGATCCCACACTAATTTTAAAGACATAGTACTCATGGCGAAACCCTTTAAACAACGCGTCGCGCCGTACATGAACTCTACCGTTTCACCATTGAGCGTTCATCTCACACACATACAGCATCCGTTCGCTTGGATGAAAGGGATATGAAGTGTGTCGCTGTTCATAGTTTCCGCGTGATTCCACATCCGTCCTTCCGATCGGATGCGTCCAAAAGTCACTTTACCCTGAACTCATTATATCCCTTCCTTGAACTGAAGAGACATTATGCGGTAGGGGCGTACATTTCACATACGCTTATGACACGACATTTCCTTATGTAGAGCGAATGAAACGTAACAATCGACAAGTTACTATTTACTCGTGTTGAAATTAAAGCTTTTCAAAATGACAGAATGATAACAATGAACAGAAAGAATACGTATTTTTAAAAGAGACCACCTATTAAAATATTAATTCATGAATATATTTTCAATTATTACTCGACCATTTACGGACGTACACTTTTAACACATTTGTAGTGACTAATATTCTCACTACGTTTCAACACATATTCGTAACATTGTGGATGTATTAAAATCGAAATACACGCCAGTAAATGGTCGATTAATAATTGAAAATATATATAAACATACAAGACGTATATGATTCGATAATGAATCACAAAAATTTCTTCAGAGTTATCATAAAATAAAGCCAAAACATTTTTTTTTCTTAAAAAGGAATAAAATTATTCGTTGCGAAAAATTAATATTGTGTTAAATTGATTATCAATGCTAGTGTCGCACAGTAAAACACACTTAATAAACACTTTTATTAGAGCGAACTGGCTCATGAAATTATTGCAGACAGGATTCTCGGAAGAAAGTGGATTTTCTTCCGATAGTAATGAATTTATAATATAATGTCTGGCAGGTAGATTCCGGAGTCTCATTGTCAGAATTACAACAAATTTTTCCCTACCGAGAATTAAAGTTGCTTCTCATACGACTTCATCATCAACCCCAATAGCAATTCTCCAGAAATGATCAAGTCTTGTTATATCACAAATAATTACGAAATTGTTGAAATTAGTTCTGCCAATTAAAGTATATAATTATTTCACATATATGCAAAAACAAAAATTACCTAAATTGATGTGCTCATGCCTACCTCATGATAAAACCCATGTTTATAATGTAAGTCAGCTCATTCTCGAGCGAAAATTTCTGAGCGGAAGTATCACTAATGAATAATGACTACGTTGAAACCTCGTATTCCTTGAGTAGTTGTTTCCGTCACTTCCTGTGGGCATCTTTCCTTAGCCTCGCCTCTAAACGCATTCGGAAATGAACGAAATTCTTAAAATTCCACTCTTAAGTAGCCGCGTATATAATGAAGTCCACTAACGAATCTACCTCTTTCGACTCGAGGAATGATATTTATACAGTTAACTCGAGTTCCGCTAACAACAGTAAAGTAGGTGTATAAATTGGGTACGAATGCAAACTTAAAGAAATTTCATAACAGGAAGAATTATAAACAGGAGAGAGTGAAAAACAATTATCAAAACATTATTCTACCTTATTTACGTAACCCTTCAATGCTTATATCTTGATTATTCTAAGATCGAATGATACGATCACCCTGAAGCAAGATAATGTTATTAGTTCAATTCTGAATAAGTTTTTAGTGATATGTACAATATATACAGTGACTGGAATTCAGACGCAAAATTTGAACTCCGTTAACTTCCCTTGGATTAGCTTGAAATTTTTGATAATGAACCGCATTCTTTATATTCGAAATTTTTGATAATGAACCGCATAATTTTTATAATGAACCGCATTAAATATCTTCTATATGAACTACTTTACATTTAAGAATTGAAACAACATCGTCCCAAATAATACTTGTGTTCGTGAATGAACAAAGTCTCTCTTATCGTATTCCTATTCACCCACCGGATCTCCAACTAATAGAACTAGATATATCTCCCTTTACAAATCAGCATTCATAGACATTACAGCAACACCGGCCACCTGCAAGGCTCAGAGCATCGTTCCCAGGGTCAGTCCATTCCTAAATGGGCGGTTACTACATACAAAGGACGAAGAAAGGGGTCGTGCGGTACATACGCTCGGTCGGCGTACGAGTGAGCAAACGGGAACGGCTAGGCACGCAGCACGTGTCCAAGTGACGTCTCGACGCAATGGAACGGAAATAGGGAACTTGTTCACAAAAATGCTCTTTAAAGATCGGAAGGGAGCGCGCGAGAGCACGCGTCGCCGCCGAGTCAAGCACTGTCCCTTGGAGAACGCCCAGGAATAGAGAAGGGGACCCGAAACAAAAGCAGTGGTGCCTGATGGAAATATGCTCTTTAGAGCGGTGGTGACAATGCTAGTTGAGTTGACCAGAATCATTGAGAAATTACCAGATCATGATAAAATAAATTAATGTATGCCAAGAGGTTATAAGGATCTATAATATTATGCACACACTGCAGGCAGGGAGAGTAACCCAACACTTATACAGACAAGCCAAAATCCCATTTTTAATGATATCATGGTGTTAATAAAATTTAATATTGAAGTTAAGTTTCTAGTTCAGTTAAAAATATTTTCCTTTCTAAGATTATGACAATTCAAATAATATATTTCTTTTCTTTTCGTTGAATTTAATATGCCAAGTTAACAAAAGATTAAATGCCATAGATAAATTTAAATATCCAAAGCGAAGTATCTTAGATAAATATTCTAAATATTGTACTTATTACGTCATTTAATTTTGGTACTACTAAGGTATTTACTGTAAACGTGGAAATCAGAGTATGAGAAGATCTAATCAAGACGAGGCAAGCACAGAGGCTGCCACCACTGGGCAAAACCTTTATTCACTAAGAGATATTGTAGAAAACCAGATCGAGGAGAAACAACATGAAACATAAGATTATGGCAATGGCTCAAAAAAGATCAAATGTAAATTTTGATCATGGGATGCCACCTCGTATTCATGATAAGAGGTGAAACGGCGAGGACCAAGAATTAGTAATAATGTCAGTGGCATAGAAATAGCAAACTACACAGTGGCGGCTCTGGTAGGATTGAATAGGGAACGTGCATCCCCTGCTTAACCATTCATAGGGTATCCAGTTACAAGCTCTTTGACACTGTCGCCAGTCCGTGGTTCGCGCTATTCAAGCGTAGCAGCGACCCACGCGGAAACACAAGGGCGTTTCACCATCGAACAGCCAGAGCTACGACAAAGCCGTCTAAATAAATTATAGTCCTGTAAGGGGCGACTTTAATGAAGTGACAAGAAAGCTTCATTTGTCTGGAACATGTACTTTCTTACGCTGTATGGAAACAATAGAGAAAGTTAAAGGAAATACCAACTTCGTAATAATCACAATTATAGTTACTAAATAATTCATTTTTTTGCAAAATGATGGTAACTGAATTATACGAGTTTAAACAAAGCTAATGTATGGCAAAAAGTTTGTGTGGAACATAGAAATAAGGCACTTTTTATTATCCATTAGATGCTTTAAGTGCTAGAAATTTGGACATGTGGAGGCATTTTGTAAGAAAAAACGAAAATGCTTTTATCTTTTGTGGTTTAAAAGGTTTGATTGAAAGGATTGTAATAAAAAACGAAAGATTCCAATACAAAAGAACGTGAAATACGAATAATATAAAAACAGAAACACCAAGGAGGAGGACAAAAGTTACGAAAAATTAAATGACGAATTAATAATACAATAGATTTAGTAAGAGATGAACAAGCATACAAGAAGGCACAGTAATATCACAATAAGCGGCAAAATATTGAAAATATTGAAATATTAAATGTAAACAGATGACATGGTAGAAAAGCACCCTACTCCTCGTGACTAGGAAATAACGTAATTAACTGCTCAGTACACAGTCTAATACGGTCAAGATACAGGAATAAACGAAGGAATGAAACAAAGTAGATAAAACGAAGAAGGGGGTAAGTCAACAGACAGCTTTGGAATGATTTTGTAGACATGATCAGTATTATTATGTGATAAACGGATCACAAAAATGAGAAGAAGAAAATTTTTTGGCCTATATATCATTTTATCTTCCTCAGTTTCTTAAGAACTCGGTCATAGTTATAGTAGTTGATCAAAATTGTAAAAAGAGGTAAAAAGAATACTTAGTAGAATTTTTCCATATGCACAAACACAATATCACAATCAGCTGATTTCTTCATGTGTCTAGCATTATTTATTTTGTGATTAAATTCATAAGCGGATATCAATGAAGAAAATCGCGTGACGCAGGCTGAATCCACAAAATAAAGTCGTTATGACTTAGTTGAACGGAAACAATCGCTTAGTGTCTTGAATGTTCTATGTATGTACAATCGATACATGAAATTCTGTTACACGTTCACGGAAATATTGACATTAAGATACGTCATAAACATAGATATAATCCTCAAAATGCGTGAATGAGCGATCAGGAATATGTTAAAAGTTGTTATTTCAATGCGGCAGCTGTATTTATTCCACTACACGTTGAAATATTTTTCATTGTGTGATATCCCAAGGAAATTTCAAAAATTTTTGGATTAAGAAAAAGAGTTGTATTAAATTCTTGAGAAATATAACATTCTCAAATTGTGACCACATTGAATTGAAATGGTAAATGATAATGGTGATTTTTATTCATCAAAACTACTTTTAAATGTTTTTCTCGCCATTAGCCACGTTTTCTTGAAATAAATACGTAAATACAGTTTTCATACACAAATGAAATCTGAATCTACCTACAACGTTTCGGTTGCAGACTTTCTTGGGCGGTAAATTACAAAAACAAATAAGTGACTCGATAAATCTCCAACTTTTATACTTATTACATTTTTAACACGAAACCCGTCGATACTCATTCTAAAAAGAAGATATAAAAAAGGAAAGTTTAAAGCCATAAAATAAATAATGTGTTTTATTTTAAATAAAACTGTTTTTTCATCTCTTCTCACAACATATTATGCATTTTGATATGGAATTATCACATTATAGTTAGTTTTCAAGAAGAAGAAAGCACTGAAATGTATTTAATATAAAAATAAATTTCTTTATGTACAAAGTTGTTCCTTTATCGTTAATAATTTTATTGCTTTGTTTTCTGTAACTGATAGTATGTTTTTGTTTTTGTTTTTATTAATTTTGAGAAGGTAGTGTCAGGCTCGGTTTCGGGGGGAGGGGTTGGAAAAAGAGTGAAATTACCCTTTTCAACAATTTTTCGCAAATATCTCGAAAACCATGAGCCCTAGCTAAACGTTTGTGCTATATTAAATTAATGTACATTCAATTTTCAATAAAAATTGTTCTATACTTTTTTGTACTGTGACCAATGGTTACGGAGATATGGAGGGGATAAAAATATGATTATTTCCCCATTTCCTTGAAATTTCTCGAAATTACTTGAAAATCGCAATTTTAAATATATGTAACAGCTATTTTGACCATAAATTATAATATATAGTCTCGGTAGCTCAAGGTGCTCACTTGAACGCAGAAGCCCCGGGTTCGATTCCCGGTGGGGTCAGAAAATTTGTTGTGTTTCACTTCAATGCCTCAGATAATGTTGTTAAGACGATGGAGAAGTGACCCTCTGCGACACACTATCGCAGTTATAAGACTTGGACTTACTACCGCAGTTATAAGAAATCGACGTACCGTTCGTTGGCAACGCGATGTGGAGACCCAGCCTTAGCCGGGAGAGAGTGTGCCTGTGTGCTATGTGCGTTGCATATCTTCGTTTTAAAATTACTCACCACTTATATTTTTTTATTAATCAGTCATTCGTTCTTTTTTTATTAATCAGTTATCGATAATCTGGATTACTGTCCGACCCAATTATTTTGGATAAACGTGGTTCTATAGCACTATTCTTTATGAGTATGAAACAGCTCGGTTGCGAAATACATCTTTTCTCGAATTCTCATAAGCTTGCGTTACTACCCCTTTGCTCCCCTTCTCCAGCGTAGCTACCTATCGAAATCTAAAGCATAGCCCTGGAGGATAGCCTCGATGGCAATGCTATTGATATCCATCTTATGTTTTATGAAGCGCACAGAATGTTGAGACTGCTTCCGTCCCGAACGCAACACATTCTGATATGAGTAGCGAACCATATCCAATGAAAGTAACATCTCGTCAACACACCTTCCTCTCGTTAGCACTCCATGGGAAATGATACTCTTTGATCTTACGATGTATCACGACTGCTAGTTAACGAGACAAAAAGTTCACAGCGTGAGGTGCTGGCAGATGTCTGCAATTTTCATCCGTCGTACTTACCAATGGAGATAAGAATAGGCGGTAATTAAAGGAAGTCGGTATGCGGACATCGCACTTCCCTGACTGTGAGTGCAAAAGTCAGCATGAGAGGATTCCCTTTACATCTTTAAGTCTAACACTCGAGCATAGACTTTCAAGAACACAAATTTTAATATTATTAAAACTCGTCTAGTTCATTGCAATTTTCAACTCATATTATATGATCTCCAAAACTATTTTCCTTTTAATGTCGTTATTCATTTTTATACAATAGCTAAAGTAATTACCTGTGTGCACAAACTTTTAGTTTGTTTAGCAGGAAGAAAATATCCAATAATCACAAATAATACAAAACGAATGCTGTTAAACAAAACAAAAAATCATGATTTACGGTTGAAGGTATCGAAAATGAATTCGAGTTAAATCTTAAAAGATAGGACACACCTGAGAATGAGTGAACCATCAAATTATTAAACCTTGAATGTGTCAGACCACTGAATTGCCTCTAAATTACTCCAGATCAACGCTGTACAACTTATCCTGGCCCCGGGTCATTTTCTATACACTTTCAATTGATCGGGCCGACCCGGGATAGGGTTTGGCAAAATGTTGCCCGACGAGTATAACGAATAGGTGATATTATTTATTTGTAACACAATATTGTTATTTTCATCAACAAATTTATACCAATTCAAGCTTGAAAAATTAATTAGTATCTTAATTTTTTAATTAAGTATTTTATATTCAGTAGTTTAATAAAACATCTGCATCTTGTAATGAATGACGGGATACTTCCGAATACAATTTTCTATTTTCTCTCACCGGACATGACATGTCAAATATTAATTCTGACATTATAAATTTATAACACCAAGTTGTGCCCTCAACGTTGGATGAAAAATTAGATGTAAAATGAACTATAACTCACGGGCCGCAAAAAGAAATGTTTCTTGGTCCACGGGCTGCCAGCTGGACAGCGTTGCTCCAGGTGCTTGAATTCACGTTGGAAAGAAATAACGTTGCGTGGAAAACAAGTAAACGGGGTATAATTCATTGCACAAGCGAAACATCATTTTCTTTCAAGGTAGCTGTTAATAATTAAGCTCTTCACTTGGCTCTCCGGTGGTCCAGGTGTTAGCGTTCTTGCTCATCAGCAAGCCATCTCAAGTTCAAAACCCTGTGGGGCCGAAAACCATTTGCAGCATTACACATTATTGTCCGAGTTCATACAGCTGTGACTACTGAATAGAGAACCCTCCTTCTTATACCACTTCCTACTGCTCCCAGTAGCTATAACTCTAGCTATTCCTAACTTCTACTACTAACCCTACAACGTAGGCCAAGGTGTTGGTAAACCCAGCTAACCGACCTAACAACTAAAAAAAAAAGTCCTACTACCCAACTCCTACCTCCTATCTCTCCATGTAGATAAGCTTCAATAGCACGCTACATTTCCCACTTACAAATACTACAATAAAAAATGAAAGTTTTTCTAAAATTATTTCATTGTTACAAGTATTGGACTTATGGAAGAGTGTAAACAGTACTTATTTTTTTGATTTTTCATCAACGACGCCTTTTTCGTCTTGTTTTTAAGATCCTCTTTTGTTTAGTATCCTTCGGATTGAAGACAATAAAATTTATCACCGAATGATTCTTCAAAAGAAATTTACGCCAAAGACGAAAAAACAGGGAATATATTTTATCCGATAACTGGCTTCAAAAAAGTTTTATTACATGCCTTCATAATTCGAAATGTCACTATTAAGTGACTACTTTACTTCCATTCTTTTTTTTTTTTTTTTTGTACTTACCAAACTATTTGCAAAAAAATTGCAAAATATTCTTGTATGAATAGATTACAAATAAAGAATTATGTTCTAAAATAATCCATTACATATTAGTTCTTCTGAATGAATTACTTTATTTCACCATTAGCACGATAAAGATAAAAGAATAGTGCGCGGAGGATTTTTGAAAACGTTGTGTTTTAGCGACGTAAACCGGATGAGTCAGCGGGAAATGAGAAATATTTTAAAGAACTCATTATTCTCGAAGTATACATTGCAGGAAAACAGCCAACGAAAAGATACCACTTGAAATGTATCAGAGACAATGAAGAAATTAGTAGAATTCATAAGAACCCTAACAAGCTTAATTAAATGGCACTGTTTCTCCTCATTCTTCCATATCCTGGTTACCTCGCTCGTTATGACAGCTTCAATATATCTTCATCCGTTTGGCCCACGGTTTTCTTCGCAGTCATATTTTAACGCACTCATTAACTAAATGTAACTTCTTATCGCGATAACATACTTGTACATATTCATATACTAAAGAAATTAAGGCGTAAAGCTTTCACGATATGCATTTGATAACATTTTCGCACTACATGCCTAACTGTACTTATCTTGAACGACACATGTTTAGTCAAGAGAAGTCACTCCTCCAGTAAGATCGTCAAAAATGACCAGAATTAGAGAGGAAACACAATAGAGTTTTTTCAATCTTAGTTCAAACACAATTTATCTAAAGCATTAAGACTAATAATAACAAATCAATAGATTTCAGACATTAGTTTTGAAAATTTCCCTGTCTTTAAACTTTTTTCTTTTATATTTACCAGATATCCAATTATTTTTATCATTATTTGCTAAAAAGATTGGTAAAAAAGAAGAGAGATCATCTTCAAGTATGAAAAAATAAGAGCGATGACGAAAAAATTGCCTCTGCTAGAGATTTTACTCATTACTTTTTTCAAACTGTAATTCAAGAACGGAATTTAAAACTTATTTGTAAGATTTCGAAAGGGGAAGCCAGTTAAATATTTTTTAACAAAAGTCATTTCTCTAACAGGGACCCCCAAGTGAAATATAAAATTCTCCCGACCTTCTTTCGAAATCGTTACTATATACAAACTTCGCCATCAAAATTAAACGAATGATGCGTCATGAAGCATCATAATCCTGGCTCGTGATAACGAAATCCAAAATAGCAATGTTTTCTCAATAATTCGTTGATTTTTTTTTCATTGTCATCCCAATTGCAATTCAAACTTTTCCATTTCTAAATAAAAGCGGAAAAAATTATAGGAATTATTCCAGTACTTGACCATGCTTTTTCTGACCGCTTTCGTTTATTTGGGGAAAGATCATTACATTTTGGATCTTACGAGCACTACAACAGTCTCCAACGCAGTCTTCCATGTCATCCTACGAACGAGGTCTGAATGTCACGTCGACCTTAATGCCTCGCGTCATCTCTCTGTCCCTATTAATTACAATGGTGGCCGTATGAGCGCGCCTTACTCGCTGAACTATCGACGCTTGGTCGACGTCGAGTCTTCACAGTTGCCCCACCTCAGGAGCAGCCCGCAACGCAGCGCCACCTACACGATCGAAGGAATGGAAGAATTCCTCCGAACTTTGAGTTCGTTTATTTCCAGAATTTTGATGAATTCGCTTATTATGTGTAGTTATTCGGAAATTGCGAAATACAGAGATAAACAAAAAGGTTAACATGATTATCGTTAAGGACGTTAGGGAAAATAAGTGATCATTCATTTTACTAACTACATTTACTTCACGTATGTTAAATTTTAACACAGAAATTTACATGAATATTAAATTGTTCCACAAAAAATTTCTCCACCAAAGCAGAATCATTACAATTCTAAAAAATGCATTTCTGAATAGTACTTATAGGAGCTATACCTGGGTATTTGTAATATTAGTATGCTTTGAACGATTATATTCTTCATCTAAACAGAAAAATTTCAGTGCTTAATCAATAGATTACATAATGTTAAGATCTATGTTTTAATTTTTGCATGGTATATATTGTAATAGCGAAAATTGTCGATCATGAGAATGCGGTGGAAATATCAGTTTTAGGAATGTGCGATTTCGAAAATGTAGTTTTTAGAATATGATCAGTTCGTTTGTGAGTAACGATCTGACTAATCATATTTCGTATTGTGTCTCATCTTCCAACTGTCGATGTATGTGCTCTAGAATCTTCACATCTGTAATCCAAAGGGTATTTCGTATAAATATCAAAATTCTCAAAATTATTTAAAAATTTGTACAGAAGTATAATGAGCATGTTACATCCACATAAGTGATGTTTCGCTTGATACTTTGGTATAAACACAGTAAAATAATTTATTTCTGCTGCACTACCTGATCAAGTTATTTTTCCGAAAGATTTTTCAACCGAAAATTTGAGAACGATAGAACAGGTACTAGAACCGATAAATAATACATAGAACGAATATTCATCTATGTAATAATTTTTACAATGTTAAATTACTTCTGCGTTTTCAATGTTTACAAGGTTACCATATCAACGTATATTTAAATACACAATTAATAGAGAAGACTAGGAAGGAACGTGCAATTGTTTTGAATCACTGTCTTTCCTCGGCAGAATTTAATGAAATAATATAAATTGTCTTATGTTTAAATCATCTGCATAAACCATTGCAAATTTTTAGTTTGTCTACGAGGAGTGAAAAGAAAAACAAATTTCTGGAGCACGAAACAACCTTAACATCACCGAGGAACTAAAATACTAACTCAATATTTTCACAAATACTGGTGTTAGCTATTCAGTAACAGCTGGTGCTAATACGTCAGTGAGGTAAAACTACATAAATTCCGTTGCCCCACATACATAGTTTTACTCAATCACAAAGTTAAATTACCCAGATTTTAGCTGCCCTATCAAGCAATTTACATGTGTCTTTTCGCTTTTGTAGCATATGCCCCGGGTTCAGTAACCCCAAATAATATGACGTAGTTAAAACTCTTCAATATCCAAGATCTTATTGCTTTAAAATATTCATGTTTTGCTACAGCGTTTTACTTTTCATTTTGTATCACTTATCTTATGAGATGTCAAGCATTGAGAAAGAACAAACCGTCTGTGACGTTCATTCAAAATCCTCCATTTGACGTCAAGAGTTCAAAATCCATTCACACTTATTTTTCGAGCGCTATTTGGGAGCTATTTATACGCACGTGTTGATGCATGTTAAAAGACAAATTATATATTCATAAAATGAAGTTGGCGTAGGATTCAGAATTTGCTACTTCTAACGCAACGTAAGTTTTGATATTGATGCAAAGGAAACATTAATTGGTCATGAATCTATGACTTATGTCATCAAAAATTGCCCATAAACATACTAAGTAATTTCTATATTTACGTCATGACTCACAAATATAAATTATAAAGTAATACGCGGGTGATCGAGATTCACTTGAACTTATATTATATATCACATCTTTATCAACAATTTGTTGTCATCTATTTGTGTTCCCTTGTTTTATGGTAAGCAAATATCCCTCACCATGTCATTAGTAATTTTCCGTTACCGCTAAAAGAGATAATAAAAGAAAAATGACAAAGATATCTTAATAAGGTTTTTCCTTTCTCTACTTGCTTTTCCAATCTTTATCTGCTTAATCTCTGAGTTGTCCGTATGTATTAGGACCTTTACGAACTGATCGAATGACATAAATAGCTATAACTTATATATAAAATGTAACTTTTTATAAAACCCTTTATCCCTAACGAATTGTCAGGAATTAATAAAAATTATTTTCTAGACAGGGGTGTGGTTGTACTCATCGTAATCGTTGTATATGCCTGTAACTGCTTTTGCGATACAGGGGATCCACATATTGACACTCTCACGTTAGTATAAGCATTGAACTTGTATACACGATGCGAACTAAGATGTTAACTTCATGATATAACGACGAAATCTTCGCACGGACCTACTAGTCTAAATTTAATTTTTTAAAATTACTTTTCTTGTCTTGCAACATTCAATTCATGCTATTCATAGACTGTCAGACCCTTAATGTGCAATGATAAGTATGGAATACATTGTCATGTTGACTACGTTATATTAATTACTGGTGCATTTCCACCAGAAGCTAATAACATTATCTAATTACTATCAATAGATCTACAAGGTTTAACTACATCAATCTGCTAGACAGCTCTATTCTCACACAGACATTTCCTGATGATAAAAATATATATAATTACTTGTTCATTACATGGAATATCGCCAAATGATCTGAATGTCAATTTTCTAATTTTAATATCACATTGTATCAATTCATTAATTTATATCAGTGCATGAACAATTCTGTAATGACGTATTTGCGCGGGAGTGTATTCCTTCGAACTAATAGGGACTAACCCGTAGCCTCACTAGCTGAAAAACACTCTCTCCAGACGTCTTCGAGTGCAGCTGGGACTTTGACTGCGTCCGTTATGAACATTTTCTGTATGTGAAACGTGTTGTTGCGCTTGACTTCAAACTATGTATTTCGAGCAACCATGTGATGTAGCTGTCTTGAACGAATATGCGACCATCTGGAACTGTCATGTAGATGGCTGGAAACTCTGCAGTGTCTGCAGTTTCCTGTCTTCCACCATTGTGGTCATGTAAAGTATTAAATACTGTTGGTGGATCCATGCCCATCGCTACCTCCTGCATGTTCCAAGCCACCTGGGACGCTGTACACCAAATGAGCATCGTCAAATGTTCTACAAACACGTAACTATGAGCTCATATGCATTTCACTGGCCAGTGGAAATCTCACGAACTGTATGGTCTTTCATGATCAGTTTAACCTGTCTTTATTGACGAGTTCAATAACATTTAATTAAGTCTTTATTGTACATATTAATGCGTCCTTTTATCTTTAGATTAATATTGTATGTTCTTTAGTTTTAAGATTACAATTAGATATTTTTAATTGTATTAGTTTAATGAATCATGGTATTCCATGAGGTCCTCCATTAAATATCTTTTAATTGTTAAAATCAAGGTCCCGTTCTCTCCCATAGCTTCCAGAGTGTTTATGGGGTACGACTCAAGCACCAATTACAAAAACAGGTGTTTCCTGGGAAAAAATAAGAGGTCTGCAAAATAAAATTTTTGTCAAGCTGCTTTGATAATTAAACAATAACTTTGTTTTTGGTGCGCTGAATCCGAAAATAATCTCCGTTTGTTTTTGTTTTTTGTAGGACACCAAGTTTTGGAACAAATTTGGTATTTATGTGTACATGAAATATCGCCACCGGAATGAAAATTGACACATATTTATTATTTCTTTACTTCTAACATTTGAATAAACGGACAGTTGAAGTAAAATAGCATAGCATAGACCTAATGTAAACCGTTTCTTCTTTCCCTGAAGGCTTCCCTTTGTGCATTTACACTTATGGTCTGCACCTGGAATGTCTCTCTGTAGCATCCAACAGTAGTCGGTCATCATTGTTATGGTCCTTCTCCCCTGGTATCTCTCTCCAACTCTTTGATTTCTTGTGAAATCTTTCTCCTTGTTTCTTACAAATTTTGAGGAAAGCAATCGAGTTGAAAGTGGAGGAAATGTACTTTTAAGCTCGTGAGGCAACCTAGAGCTTGCAATACCCTCAACATTCGTTCCACTATCTCCTTCCAGTTTGGGTCCTAGTTGCTGCCCAAAGATTTCACCACATCCTTTATGAAAGCTGTCCAACCTTCTTTTTGAGGATCTCTCATGGCATTCACAAACTCCTAATAGTTCACAAACAATGGTCAGCTATGAGCCGTCACATGTCTTGTCCAATGAAAGTTCAGACTTGCCATCAGTTTTACCTCCAACAGACCAGGAAACATAGTACACAAGTACTTGAAGCTTACTCCGCCTTTCGGGAGTGATTTCACGAATAACTTAATCAGTCTCAATTTGATACGGAGAGGAGGTAATAAAACTTTATGGCGGAGTCACTCAAGTTTCTCTGCGTATAAATCATTTTCACCAACATTGGATTCCCTTGGCTGCCATATCTTTTTCCTCCACCGATATAGACATTTCCGACTGTCCCATAAGCATAGAAAACATGGGTATTTGGTATATCCAGCTTGTTTCCCAAGCAACATATATATGACCTTCCAATCTCCACACACCACCTATTTGCATTCTTCCTATTTTAGTTTACGAAAAAAGAACTCCATAGGTCTCCGTCAGGTGAACGGAAAGATCCACCGAACTGGAGGCGTAAGAGCTTCCGTTGTGGAGAAAAAAACCCTATAAGTCATCTTGGATGAATCTATAAAAACACGCCATTCATAAGAATCATACTGGATTTTGAATTGATTCATTAGCGCTTCAACATCTATAGACCAAGTCGTCCTCCTCGGAAAAGTAATCTACAAAATCTTTCTCATGGTGTCTGTACCTCGAAAACGTCTCTCCAGGCAACAATAAATTCATGCTTTCTAACCTTGATACTAAAAATTCTGCAGCATCTTTGAAAAGATTTGGGTCTCCCACTCAATCGTTTGTCTCCTCTTGAGAGAAACATTTTGGTGCGGAATCATCAGGGGTTTAGTCAAAGTATGGTTCAGGCATGACTTCTTCATCGAAGCAAAGTATTTATTCCAAGGTAGCAGGGGGTTTGGGAACTGGGATGCCTAAACCGTGAGTGATGTGTCAAACGGCAGAGTACAAACTAAGATGAATCTATACTGTAGAGAACAAAAAGAGACAAAATTAGGATCATGCACAAGCATGTTAAAACCTGTGCCCACACGTTGTAATAATGACCTTCGTTTCCAACATCTTATCGACAGCAACAATGGATATTTCGAAATAGCGTTATTGTACCTATTTTATGAGTGTACATAAGAAAAATCAACTCCGTGGTGATTGGATTCAGCGATTGTAGCTAGAATTTTTTTCAATTTTTTTTTTCCGTTTTCAGATCATCAAAATACATAAAAATTCGACAGAAATAATCAAAGAGCATTTTGGTCGCAGACCTGTGTAATCAATTGATTTTACACTCTCGAAACCAAAATTCTATCCTAATTGGTTGCTGTTCCCACTTCCGACAAAATTACAATTATTGTAAGCTTATTTGTATTAGACAACTCCGTCATACAGGATGAAAAAAATTGTCACATTTGTTAGCACGTGAGTTCTGCTTTCAGTACTATTCTAGCTATGTAATTGTTTCTTTGCCATGAAAGTTTCAAAACAGGATATAATACTAAATATATGTGTAGCTGTTAGCGGAAGGATGAAAATATTTCAAAAATGCCATGCATCCAAATCTCTTTACTTCCACTCGCTTTCAAAAGATCTTCTGAGGAAAAGTGAAAGAGAGGAGGATTCGCAGAAATATGAGACTTCCGGTTCAAGAAACTGGTCAAAGAATACGCTTGAATTAGATTAGTGTAGCATACATTCGCCACGATATTGTTCACGATTCAGACTATTACTGAACTATCTGTTTTATGCAGGGATAATGATGTATCATATGACGGAGCTGGTAAGCTATCTTAGGCATATGAAGCACATGAATGCAAGCGGAGACCTAATGAGAAAAATTTGGAACAATAAAACTAAAGTTAAAGAAGCGTGTCCGCTGATTGTCGTTATTGACGAAACGACAGAGAAAACTGAATATTGGTTGAAGAACTTTAAGCTGTCGGAAGGATATAAACTAAAAGACACGACCTATTTTATGAAATTTTAATTTAGGTGAAAGATAGGAATGGTCAATAGGAATAAATTCATCACGATTTATCCCAAATATAAACCCATTAAAAATTTATAGTAGATGTACTACGTATACTAAGGTATACTGTGTATTCCTTTAGATATTACAGATACTACACTTACTTCAGATACTACAGTAACGATTATATGATGTGAGCAATGGTTTGAAAGTAAGTTCGAAAAATTATTCTTCTGACACAGGAAAAATAAAATTGTTGCAACCGTTTTAAATGAAAGGAAGGTTTATATTCCCCGTTTCCTCCCTAGATGTCCTAGTGGGAAATATATTATTATTTGTTTATTAGTACAGCATCTCTGACCTCATACCAAACATAATAAATACCTGGGATTCTCACTTGTTTAATGTCTTTTCTTGATCATCTATCCTTCATTATAATTTCACTATCCTAACTCAAAATGCACACACATTCAGTTCTACATAAATTTAATCATTGTTGTCAAACATCTTCTTGCAATCGCCACTTGTTTTAAAATCTTGTTGGGGATGTTCGTTCTTACTGTTGGAGGATATGCTTGCTTGAATAAGATTTTATTACCAGTCTCCGATCTTTTTTATTACATTGCATACCATGCCTACTTTTGTTTCATTATCTTGAAATTTCTCAAATTTATCTCTGAAATAACGAATTTCCATTTTCGTTGAATTCTAAATAGTCCATAATATTTCATCACTCTAACCAACTCTCAGCGTTCTTGTGCGTAAATTTTACAATCAAAATGATCTCTGGGTTCGGAATTCTTATTATTGCAACAACATACATCCTCTTGAACAGTGTTAATTTTCTTAAGGTACTCGTTCAAATTAGAGTGAATGTATTAGAGATAAAGACGAAACGCTAATAATACTCTCCCACTCTCCCAGTGAACAATATTTTAAACAGCGCAGTAATTGAATAAGCCATCTAGATCGGCCATCTAAAGGATATATATATGAGGAGCTGAAAATTACGTTCACTTACCTAGCCCACTCGGCAGGTACTCTCAGGGATAAGATATGTCCTCGTGCTATAAAATGGCAAGGAGAGGATCGGGTTCGGTCGATAATTTACGTGAAATACACACTAATCCTTCGTAAAGGAAACATAGCTTTTATAAATATTGATTTAATCATTATTACCCAAATTACAAGAATACAACACCGCATTTCACAATTTCCCATTTAAACACTTCCCCCAAAAGGCATGCAACTAATTACTACCAAGTTATACATGTTTCAATATCACTGAATTTATCACTTTAAACGGAATGAGTTCGTTTGAAAATATTTTAAAGTTTATGATTCTTTAGCATAATTCATCATACAAGTGTTACCACAGTTCATTATCTAAGCCCTTTTTCACATAAAACATCTCAACAATAAAAGTCACAATTGCCACATGAATCTTTGACATGCTTTTGTTATCACTTGATGAAATTTTTGATTGCACACTATAAAGCGAACAAGGTACCATTAATTGCCCTTCAAATAATTACCTTACAAATGAAGAGAAATTCAGCACCAACCGCCGTGGGATGTCGTTGACCTTCGGAGGGCGTGGATGCCCTGACTCCACGTTTCGCCGCTGTAGCTCCGTCTGTACCAAAGTCTTCCCAGATTATTCGCTATGACCCTGCCAGTTCGACTCCCTCATCGGACGTCGGATGTTGATTGAAGCCATCTTAAGCGAAATTTGATGAATACTTGAGAGCATCTGTAGCTATCGAAATGATCAATTTCGCCAATCTTAATAAAGTCAGAATGTTCATCTTCATTAACTCACTGCGCTAACCGGTCTTTTCATTAATGTCAGTTAACATCTCAGAACGAAAACAATGTTCTAGAATAAGCCGACGCATTGACGCCTAAATGTCTCTTCAATAGAACATCCCGAAACTCAAAAACTAATATTCTCGAAGATCACAACGGAGTTATCAATTCTCAAAAATAGTCTAAACAGAATCTGAATTCTGAATCTCGAAAATCAGAAACAGAATCTCAATCAAAATCAACTTCAGAAACGTCGTTCCTCAACTAATCACAGTCAGAATGTTTCTCTAAAATCACAATACTCTCGAAATCATCATCACAAAACAATCCTCATCAAAATCACACTTCTCTCGAAGTTCTCCGTTCCAATCTGAAATAACAAACTCCCCACTTCTCTGACGGAACTAGGCAAACTTAGCACATCCCAACGCTGACGTCATTCATCCTTTTTTAGCCAATCCCTAACAATTATTCACTCACATGGCTTTCCCCCAATTGGCTAAATTGTCTGTGACGTAGTTATTTATAAACCAATAACGAAGCTTGTTTTAACTAACACCATTTCATTTTGTGACTCGGTATTTTTCCTAAATTGACATCTAATTTACAATCAACGGGTTTGTGACGCACTCCACTCATAAAGATCTATTCATACCATTAAAAGGAATCCATTTCTATGTCCCCTGCAAAATAACACTTAAATTTGACATGTCTGCTAACCATCGTTATAACCTTCTTCATTGTATGAACTCACGTTCCCCTGTACGGTCGTCACCCTTCCCTCTTCTCTGTCCTTTTTAGTTTTTCAAATTTAGACATTCATCGCTCCACATCGCTTAATTGAGTCTCTTTTTGGGGAAGGGTCTCCGCACAGACCTATTCATTCCTTCACAAAACTAAGCCCATTTATATTTTCCCTATGGTTTCTCGCAATATCACAACTACTTGTTTGTTCCGCCTTTTCAGTGTCTAGACGCTCATTCCTAACGACAATTGTCCTTCCTCTTTCATTATTTCATCTTGAAACATGCTAGATCTTGTTCAAAATTACTAAAACGTATTATGAATGACTATAACCAGATGTATGTTATGAACTTTGGCAGTGCCTGGACGCGTGCTCAAATGAGAGTCGTCTCCCCTCTTCCACAATCCTTTTGTTAAAAACTCGACAGAAACCAGTCCATTTTTCCGAATTAGTAGATACTTANTATATATATATATTGAACTGAAGTACCAATCTTATTAAATTGGGTACGTGAATAATAGTTACGAGATCAAAACAATGAAAAGACTAAGAGAGAGTTTTCACGCTGAATCAACTTCCAAGAAACACAGTGAAACTTCTCAGAAAAAGCAGAAAGCTAACTTATGTTTGAGCCACTAATTCGCGCGATAACAAGACGTCGAAAAAACAGTCCACATCTCTTTGGCTCCTTATCTCTCATTTAGAACACTTTTCCGTGTCTTATGCTCCTTCGTGGCTCACTCTGCCAAAACAAGGTTAATGTAGGTCGCGTCTCTTGAGACTTGCGTTGTGTCATACGAGAAGCGAATGTACTGATACGTATGCGTAAGAGGTTTTTCTTTTGTCACGGGGACAATTACGAGATTTCACAGATAATGCATAACATTTTGTTTTCTGCGACTTGGATCTCACGAGCACCTGTACTTGAAGCCTCCACCGAGAGAGTTGGATATGAACTTCTACAGGTACATGCATGGTAGTACATCGAAAAGAAAAAAGATAAGCTCTCGTAGATATCATTTCCTTCCGACAGTAAAATGTAATTTGTTAATGATAATGTTTAAAATTTTCATTAGTATTGTAGTTCTTATTATGTGATATGCCATCTATACTAATTTTGAGTAGGCAAAGGAACATGCTCTTGACTTTTAAGATGTTACGATAAATATCACGATACGTTTCTGAATACATCACACATAAATTTACACGCATCGCAGTCCAGAACAATGCACACTTTATTGTGCGTTCTACAAAATGAATAAAATAATTAATTTTCTAAAAATAGAAATTTATCATAAAATATTCGCATAATGTAAAAAATGGAAAAGAGAAGCAAATAAATACAACACATAAATTAAAATGCAACATCTTGAGGGTAAAGTATAATACCCTTAAATTTGAAACG
The DNA here is from genome assembly GCA_002313205.1 of Laupala kohalensis. Taxonomy (NCBI): domain Eukaryota; kingdom Metazoa; phylum Arthropoda; class Insecta; order Orthoptera; family Trigonidiidae; genus Laupala; species Laupala kohalensis. The sequence goes on along the minus strand of NNCF01126154.1, from coordinate 1,064,722 downwards.
TCAAAATGTTTAAAACATTTTGGAGAAGCCAATTTTCACGCTGCACGTAGGATACTTTTCTCCCTGACAGAAAACAGATTCGAAAGATAGAAAACTATTCCCACGATCCATGACCTAGTCAAACATATCATTTTCATAATCCCTTACAAATTCCCCGTGTAAAGAAGATACGGAATAGAAGAGAGGATTATCACCTCCCCTCCATTCGAGAACTGACTTCATTGAGCGAACCATTGTGTTGCAAGGATTAGGCAAAACGAGCGGTGGTGCATTGCGTTCGCGTGTACATAGTGCCGGCCGTCAGCCACATTTGGGGAGAAAGACGACCGCTATTCTGTCAATAAAGAATCATTCACATTCGTTAGCTTAGAAGTAATGAATCAAGGGAAAGGACGTGATAACCAGCTATGAGACAAACATAAGAAACACGAAATTTGTTTTAGATTGCTTCGGAGCAAAATTTTTATATAAGTAATTCCAACCCCGAAGACTGACTTGGGTGTTGGAAACTTAGAAATTAGAAAGTATTATTGAATAACATTTGCCAACTCTGCAAAGAATATGAAGACTGGACTCATATCCTATTGCAGTGCGTTGCAACTGAAAATACTAGGAAACTTTGGCTACGTGAAGGAAACTTTGGCGATAGAACGCGAGATGTAACGTTGGGAATCGAAGTCATGAGGGATAATCGGTCACCGTAGTGCAACTCCTGGGAAATTTCTTAAATGTAGTTAGGAGAAAGAGAAATAAAATAATTACTGAAATAGAAGTAGTGGAAGAGAATGATTCTGCCTGCCTTCCTTATTTCTGTTACAGGTCCCGTAATTCTGGTGGAAGAAAAAATGAAAACGAAGAACGTGAGATACAGTTTGATACAAAAAAGACACAATATTTAGCGATGTGTAATTATGTATAGTATTTAGAGATATAGTATTAGAATTGTTGAAATCTGTATATATGTGTGTAAATGTGTATGAAGATGTAAATATGTGCATACATTGTCCTTATCCTGACCGTTTGTTATCCACGGTTCCCAATGGTGCTTAATGAGCGCATCATTTCCCGTAAGATTTAATTTTATTATATTCGTATTCGTTGTAATTTACCTAAATTATACTTTATTTTATTTTTCTGGCATTATAATGCATTGCTAGAACGTACACGATTATGGCTGAAATCATACGGACGGCGTAAAAGTGAATTCCAGGGTATTGTAAGCACTGGCCACGGCTACTATAGGGTCAATTCGCAGGCGAACCAGGCATCAGCTCCGATAAAACTACGCTTTATTGTAACCCTATTGAAAATAGAAAATCTAGCCCTTTTTAATTCAATATGTTAATTACATTCACTCGCAGTATTATATCTTAGAAACGATCCATTTCTCGCAGATCTTAAGTATTTGGGCACAAAAGTTACATTTTCTCGAAGTTGATTAGTGATATATTTTCGATGTTCGTGCTCAAAAAGTCTAGTTTTGTGACTTTAGTCATGAGAAAAAATAAAAATTTATGTATTGCAGCAGAAACTTGTCTGCATGTGTTTATGTCAAGAAATGTGCATCATCAAATCCACATTACTCAAACCACGTGAAAGTGTTATCTTTATGAAATATTATCCTAATGTATATATCTTCGTCCTCCCCTATATTTTCAATTCTCATACATCTGAAGATATTATACATATGTTAGGCAGTGAATGTAAAATATGATAGGATCATACGGAGTTATCTAAATATTACTTCAATAACCTTTCGACAAAATCAGTTCCCAAAATTGGAAAGGAGAATTACACATCTTCGCATCTTATACTTATGGTGTCATTTCCTCATAGAATACCAGTAACCTTCTAATAATGACATCACATGAATTGAACATTCCCCTAATCATAAAGATCTGCTGTGGGTTTATTTTTCCGTCGATAGTTTAAGTACAATAAAAATAGAAAAATCGTATAGTCGATCTTCAGGATATTTTCAACACATCCGTCAGCAAGTATCGCCATCAAATACTTAATCGTGTTTTCCAATTACTTGTGTATTTCAGGAAAAGTGAATTGAACACGCGAATTCAATCTAATTTGATATGATGAAATGTTAGATTAGGCGTTATTATCCGCAGTAAAAAAAAGGTATTATGAATTAGCTTACCAAACACCTAAAACTTAGCTGAGATTTTTGTTTACGTAGCCTTTCAAATGTCATGGAGACGTATTTACAGATAATGTTGTACATTAATGGTGGTGGTTTGATAGAAATAATATGCAATGCGTGTATTCTAAGCACTTTCATTTTATTAATATTATAATGAAATTTTTTTATACCACCAAATGGTATACTTTATCTGCGACTTCTGGTAATAACTAGGTAATACTTTTTCGTTGTTGTTTTTTAGATATGACCGTTTGAAGTTTCCAAAACGTTTTTTTTTTCTGATATAAACTTGGCATTGAACTTTGATGTAATGCAATTTTAAAATACTTCACCATGAAAAACATCATTATGTTTCTACATTAATAAATTAATTAAGTTTCACTATGAAAAATAATGAAAAAATTGTTACCTGGTTACCTTAAGTTCATCGGGTTATGTTTATTTTACCCCATTTATCTACATTTCAAGTTTGTATTCATACATATATTATTTCCTTTTTTAGAAATTTTTTATTGGAGTTACCTGATTATTCCTATTAAACGTATACTTAATTGGTTATTACTGTTCTTTTAGAAGTTATACATAAATTTTAACTGATCCATTCGAGAAGAATGTACATTTTTGAATCAACAAAAAACAAACATTTTTTATAGGTAATCTCTCTCTTCTTTTTTTTTAATTTATTTATTTAAATGCAGATATCAGGGTATTACTGGAATCCACGGATGTAGGTACGGGTAAATATATTCTATAAGTTGTGCAGGTTGCCTACCTATGTCCGTTAATCACATTATTTTGTTCCAGTAATTTCTGAAATGTTCCTAACTCTGGATAGGAACTTCCATACGTTTAAATCAAAATTCACTTTTTATGTTAACACGTAGTTAAGGATTAAGTGCCTCATAAATGCGATAATCATAGTCGTATTTTATATGAAGATTTTTTAAGGTGAGAAGAGCTCTGCTTTATTACAATATATTATTCATTGTTCACGTATTCAGCAATATAACATTACGAAAATATTCATTTTAACATATCCTTAGCATTTCTCCAGAAAAATAATTACACCAAATTATTTAATAACAACATTAATCCAGACTTGTCGTTTAATATTTTTTTCAGAACTTTATTTTCCTCTAAGATCGCAATTTCCTTGCTTGATTTCATTTAAGCGTGTGTTGTATCGATGCATATAAAACGTAATTTTAGCAAACCGTAAATGCCAGAAGTGAACAAACAATATCTCCACTCAGAACTCAGATCATCTGCTGCAACTATTTAATTTCTTATCTAATGTCTTCTCAATTCTGCCATCCTCGGGATCTCAGCTTTCTTCTGTTTTCCACGTCGCGACTGCTTGTCTTGTATCTCCATTGTCACGACTGCTCGTTCCCCCTTTCAGCACAAGAGCCGACGCCATCGTCGCCTCGCCAGCGTTCATCCGTCTCTCGGTGATCGATGCGCCGCACCCTGTCAGAGTGCGCGCCAGCTTCATTAGGAGTGTTACAACGCAGGGTGGAGAGGGAGGTTTGTCAAACTTGGATCGTTTACTTCGTTCCTTTCCTCGGACGTGCAATTTCTCGCGCAGGAGGGAGGAAAACAAAGTGGCAGAAGAGGAGGGAGAGATGCAAGTACTAATATTATGAATACTTCTGTCACATAAGTCTTCTAAAGACATCAGCATCTTTATTGAAGTTTAATAAAGAAAAATGTGTGAAGTGTAGTACGATGCTGGGTGTCAACAAATAAAAGAGATGCTTCAACCAAGATTTTTATTCTTTACGAGGAATGTTTTATGAATATGCATTCCAGAACAAAAAGAGTCATAAAATTGTATTATATACCATTATATCTGACAAAAAATAGACTGTGTGGAAGCTGACATATGAATAATATTTACGATTTCGCAATACTTACATGATACTTCTGCCTAAGTAGGTTAAAAATATGTAGTGTACTCTAAATAAATTTCCTGTCATGCAACATAATTCTGAACCTACTTTTTCTCCTGAAGTTCTTTATCCCCAAATCAATTTTGAGTTGAATAGAAAAATTACACTATTTAAGTTGAAATTTGAAGTCGAATCTTTCATTTAATATAGATGTGTCAAATAAATATCGTAGGCTATTGTTAGTAGGTGGGTCGGTTAGCTGGGTTTACCATCAACTTGGCCCAAGTGGAGGGGTTAATAGTTAGAGTTATTGATACTAAGAGGAGGTAGATGAAGGAAGGACGGTTCGCTTTTCAGAAGTCACAGCTATATAAACTGGGACATTAAAGTGAAAAGCTTCAATTTTTTTCTGGCCCCACCGGGATAAGCAAGGACACACCGACCAAATCCACAAGAGGGGCTACGTGTAATTGGAATGAAACTGAAGCATTTTACAACAATTATCAAAACGTATATTTATTATTCATTATACATTGTTTTAAGTGTAAGAAAATAAAATCATTAAAACGTAGAGAAAAATATGCAGATATTAAACTTCCTGTGTTTTTTAAAAAGTTGTGAGATGAGTAACAACATAATTCTCGGGATAAAATATCAGTAACAATAGCCTGGTAGATAACACCGGTGGCTCTGATCAACTAACAGGAGCCCAACTTTCGTCAGGGGTTGCGAAAAGCTAACGATGGCACAATGTACAATGACGATGGCGTCGGAAAAACAAGTCGCGGGAGCAACGATGCCAGTGGCGACGGCGACGCATGCCGATCCGAGGCGCTGTACACGTCGCTTAGTCCTAAAAAATACCATGATTGATGAGCCGCGCGCGCGCTACCCGTTCTCACGCGACACGACGCAGTGCGCCTCCCCCCAAATCTCCTCCCTTTACTTGCTTCGGCGAGGCGGCGCGCGAACTTCGTGCAACCCTCGGTTCACGAAACGAGATGGAAA